>RJWH01001182.1:0-439376 GCA_004363575.1 Solenodon paradoxus
TGTAGATTTTGAGCCATATTAGAACACTGCCCAATGCGTGCCTGTTTGGGAAACTATTTTAGGAAGCCCACTTTCCCCTGGTCCATCACTGTGAGAGTTCATTAGAGGACTCATGGAGGGTTTATTTGCACATGCCGGGTCCCCCTCACAATGGTCACCCTGGGGTGATGGGACCAGGGCCCTGCACACACCCTTTCTCACAGTGCCCACACTTTCTGGGGTGAGACAATCTCTACCAATATGGGAGACAATCTCTACCAATATGGGATGTAGAATTCTTGCACAAATCAGGCTTTTAATGGGGGCTCTGTGGGTCATGGCGAATGGGTCAAGACATAATTCTTGAGTGTTAAAGTGCAGTTTTATAAGTTATTAGAGAAAATGGAGGCATAAGAAATAAAGCAATGAGAAAGCATCTCCTGGGCAAAGAAAGCTGCACTGCAGGCTGGAGACTTGTTAGATTTATATTACTGGGAGGAGACTTCTGGGTGGACCCCCTTTCCGGGTGTCTGTAATTAGGAATGGAATAGAGGTCATGAGGAAGTTGAAAGCATAAGTAGTAGTGGGTTTTCCAGAAATTTCCCCCGGTCTGTGATGTAGCCTTTGGCATTCTGGTGGTCCCAGCTCCCTATTTTGGGGAAAATAGTAGGTTTATGAAGGTATTACATGCATCTTTCCAGAGGGTAACAAAATAAGCTTGGTTTGGAATTATAATTATTCTTTCATTAAAGATAGAAGTTACTAATGTAATTTAAAAATAATAGATCCAGTTTCTGAGCAGTTGGCTCTCTGGATACATAATAACAAATATACAGTTTCTGGGTTATTGTGTCTGTAATAACTAAAGTGAAAGGAGAGTATCAGGTCAAAGATTCATGCTGGGCCAAGCACAAATTTTGATTCAAGCTACAGACAGGGGCATCAGGACTGCTATCAAAGGAAAATATTATGCTGAAACAGCACATAGCTAAGAAAATTAGAGAGATTCACAAAAGATTGGGGAAAGACAAAGGAGAGAGCTGAGGAAACCAACCCAGCAGGACAGGACTCTCCAGTGATTAAGCAATATGACAATATTGCTGGTGGACATGCAAAATGACAATCACAGTGGAAATAGCTTGGTAATTCCTCAAAAGGTAAACACAGTTTTACAATATAATCAAGCAATTCCTAGGTGTAAACCCAAAAGAAATGAAAACATATATCTACACAGATGCAAATGTTTATAGTTACATGATTCACAATGTCCAAAATGTGGAAGCAATTCACATGATGCCCATCAGTTATTGAACAGATAAACTGTGGTCTATCCATTCAATGGAATATTACTCAGTCATAAAAAAGAAATTGTTATGGCAGAGCCTCCAGACAGCGAGAAGACTTACAGCTGAGCACTCAGGTAAAGAAAAGGCACTTTATTGCAAGCACCGGTGCTGGCCCAGGGGTATTGGAGATCCTTTTATACTCTGAGGTATTGATTCATCTCCTTGTCTCTGTGTGGTTTCTACTGGCAACTCTTCTCAATTATGTACAGCTGCAGTGTAGGAAGGCAATGCTTGCTTGTCCTTGATCACAGTAACAGGACGTAACTGCAGTCTCCACTGAACAGGATGTAGCTACAGCCTTTGTAGTAACATTCCTGGAAGATTCACTTTTACATTGGGGTCAGGGAAAAGGTCTTCTAGCACAAAAGAAAGCACTAATTTATGCTATAACGTGGATGAATCTCAGAAACATTTTAGTGGCAGGCACAGCCAGTGGGACTGGTAGGGGCAAGAGTGTCCCCTAGGCCCTCTGGTCATCACGCAGGCCCCTGGCACTGAGATCTGGCCCTCAGAGCACATCTTTGACCTTCCCTGGGGAACTGTTTCCACAGTTTTAGAGCAAGAATACCCAAGTCCTATGAACCCTAATGTGGTTGGAGTTGATGGATTGGACAGTGATCCTCTGGAAAGTTGCACTGGCACAGATTTCTCACCTCTAGTGGGATTGCCTTCCATTGTGAAATCTCTTATTGGAGCAGCAAGAACCAAAACATATGTACAAGAACATTCTGTGATGGCTCCCATAGAGAAAATGATGGAACTTAAATCTACTAATATCTCACTATAAATATGGTTTCAGTAGATGAGCAACTAAGCATGTAAACCACATGCTTAGGACCCAGAAAACTCTGTTCTGACTCAAAAAGCCATCACGACGGTGAAATGGGCCAGCAGTTACCTTGAGGGACTGAGAACATGTATGGTCTCTTCAAATGCCAGTGGGAGCTGAGAAGCAGCGGAACTGATGACACACAGCTGACTGATGAGACTGAGCAGCTGTGACCTCAGCTAAAGAAGTACAAGGACGCTGACCGTTGCAGCAGGAACACTTGCAGAGAAACGAACTTTGGTGCATAGCACCCTGTCCCCAGTCTCCCAGGCTGGAGCATACTTACTGGTGCTTTAAAAGAACAAACTACATTTTAGGTAGCATTAAAAAAATAACAAAAAACAAAAACAAAAACGCTAAAGAAAGGCTGTGTTGTGACTTTTGAACAAAACAAAGATGCACTTCTTTAGGGCTTTCTATAAGACTTTCATTTCTTTTATTTAAAAGACTTATTTATTGAGACTCCTTTTGTATTTATAAGTTTTTTATTTAGGCTTCTAAATTAAAAGAACAGGGAAGCATGCCCTTGTGACTCAGGTGATTGAGACACTGGTTTGTGGACCATGAAAAGCCCAAGGACCTGGTTTAAAAAAAAATAAAACAACTAGCAAAATAAAGATGTTCTTCCTCCCCTTCCTTCCTTCCCTCCTTCCTTCTTTCTGTCCTTTCTTCCTTCCTTCCTCCCTCCCTCCCTTCCTTCTTTCCTTCCTTTCTTCCTCCCTCCCTCCCTTCCTTCCTTCCTTGATCCTCCCTCTTTTCCTTTCCTTCCTCTCAAAATAAGTAATAAACAAACAAATGAACACATACATAGACGGGATCACCCACAATTAATTGTTGAACATCAATTTTTATCTATGTCAAAATGTAACCATTTCTGAGAGATACTAGGAAAGCGGTGTTGGCATTCACAACTCCTTAAGGTGAATTGCAAAGCTTCCCCACACTGGACCTCTGCCGGGCTGTGAGCCGACTGTGCAGCGAAGCAGAGCCTCCTCTTGATGTGCCCATGACCGCCCCATGGCAGCCAGCAGGAAAAGCTTGCATGAGGAAACTCGCTTTCAAAAGAGGAACTGTGAAGTTTTAAGACATCATAATGTGTACAAAATAATTTACTCTTCTATAAACCACCATTAAAAACTACATGTGGTACTTACATGAGATTTTTGGAGTGAAGGGTATTACTGAAGTAATTTTATTGTATTTGAAAAGTGCTGTATTGATCGGCCAAAGTGGTCTCCCTTTAGTAAAGGTATTTCCTTCCTTGGGTTTGTACTTTATTTACGATTTTGTTTGCTACACCAGCAGTTGGCTGTACCAGCTGAAAAAAAAAAAGTCATTACCAAGCAGAATGCAGTGGTTCATAGCTTTCAGCATTTCACTTTGCCTCACTTATAAATTGTCATGTGCGGACATCATGGTTCTGTAATTGCCAAAGCATGATATCTCAGGTTATTTCAGTATAATTCCTTTGTGAAGTCATCATGACCACAAAACAGCTTATTTTTACATGAAGAGCTGTACATCATTTGAAATGATAAATGACGTCTTGAGTGGAAGCATAAATTCCAGGGACTCGATGTTTTTGAATCATATGGTACCACTGCAGGGGCTGGGGGCTTTAGGGAAGAAAAAAAGAATAAGGGAGGAAAAAGGATTGCATTATGTAACCACTAAGTAAGTTGTTTGGCAGCCTGTGTTTAGGGGAAATCCTCATCCTGGAGGCCACAGGACAGCTGTTCCCTGAGTAACAATGCAGTAAATATGTTTCGTTCCACATTTTGTAACAGGTAACTATCAGCCACTAAATAATAACCTTGATACAATTATTGTATACAGAGTATTCTTGATAAAATGTACTTGGTTTGCATCTTCATTTTATAGTGCTTAATGTGATAAACTTCTGGTTGAGTTTCCTATAGAAGAAACCAGTTAATGGTTGGCCATAAATCAGAGAAATAACATACCAAACTGCTTTACTTTTTTTCCCCATTTTAATTTTTTTTAAAGAGAGGTTCAAGCAGGAATGAGGCATACTACGCAGTCAGGCAGAAAGAGAGAGGAGGAAATAGCACTTTATTTTTATTTAGCGGTTCACAGCAGTTGTTTCTTCTGTCCCCCACCAGGATCTGGGATACAAATCGAGGTGCATGGACTGAGCTCCTCTGGAGGAGGCTGATCTAACTGCTACATCACCAGGGTGTGCCTCAAACTATTTTCAAATTAGTATTTTTTCTGCTTAAAATATTGTTTAGCTTAAGACTTCCCAGTATATTTGTAAAAACAAGTTCAACCCAGTATGTTTATGATGATGTTTTGCAGCCAGAGATGGCCTTTATAATTGGAATAACATTTTAGCTTTAGACAAAACATTGATAAATGTTGGTATTTGATCAAGTTACCTTGTGTAATTTCTGTAAATTCTACTTGTTCTGAAAAAGATGTAATGCCCTGGTGATAAAAAGATTTCTAAATAAAAATGAAAAAATGTATGCTAAGTGAAATCAACCAGACATAAAAAATGACATTTGGTAGACTCCTTTTACATGATGTTTTTAGTACAAGGGGATCCATAGAGCTAGAAAGCAAATTATAGGTTAAGAGTGATGGTGATCCCAGGGAATAGGGGAATATAGTGAGTCCTTAATGATACATGACATTTTTATAGGGTGATAAAATTTTGAAACTAGAGAGAGCTAGTAGGTTTATAACATTGTGAAAAAAACCCTAAAATATTAATGAATTTATGCTTCAGTTGCATGCTATGTGGATTTTACCTCAATCATATAATGTTAAAGAGAAGAAGGAAGGAGAAAGATAGATATCAGATGATCTCACTCATAGGTGGAAGGTGAATATAAAAAAAAAAAAATGAAGGAACAGTTGAAACAAAACCAACCCTTGGATATTTGCCACAGAATCGAGGTTACCAATAGAGAATGGGAGGTGGGGGTAAATGGTGGCGGAGCCCACTGGACAGTGGTCAAGAACACTTGGCAATTTGGTGGAGGGTAGGGCGTGATGACATGTATCTTATGAACAGGGAAACTGCACATATGGGGAACCTACACATATGAGTTTATTTTCATGTGTAAAATCAAAGTTCCTGAAATTTAAAAAAAAAAATAAAAAAGAGAAGAAGGAAGGGAGAGAAGAAAGAAGCTTGCAAGGAAGGAGGGGAGGGAGGGAGGGCGGGAAGGAGGGGAGAAGAAAGCACTTTCATATTTGTTTTTTGTTGTTCTCCTGGTCCTGGATGTGAGTTGAGAAGTTAACACCCTGGGCTTAGCATCGGGGACTCCTGGAAATGGGAGCACAGTGTGTTGTGATTCCCCAAATCTGTTGGTAAAGTCCTAATGGCAGTTTGGAGGTAGATTGGGGGAATTTGAGGATATAATGATCAATGGGAGTAAGACAAAAGAATGAAATTAGAATTTTCATAAAAGGGACCTTGGGTTTTCTACTTTAAAAGCCTAGCGAAAATGTGTGTATAGCGCAGATTATGGTGTTTCTGATGTATTTTTAGAGGAAGTTAATATTCTATGGGTTATTAATGATGTATGTGTTTAGGGAAAAGCATGTGTATTTGGTTTCTTCCCTGCAGTTAAAAAAAACCAACAACCCAGTATAATATTTGACTTCCCTCCAAATCAATGACCGTCCTCTCCTGAAATCCACAGAGGACTGGTTTCAGGACACCAGACCCCTCCCCACTGCTACCAAAATCCACAGTTCATCCAGGGCAGTTCCGAGTCGAGCAAACAGTGAAATGACTGGAAGACTACCAGGTCCGTGGAGGAAAGTAAAGGCAACTCAGCAGGCTGCATGCATGTTTCCCCCCACGTTTGGGTTTTTACCAGCTCACTGAGAGGTGGCTGGCGGCCTGTTACATACCACGATTGTTCTCTATTATGTATTGTTCCTCCCCCGCCTTAAGATTTTTGACCCTCCAGATCTCTTTTCAGCTAACTCTATCAAAACGATCATGAAAACACAGACTTGTGACACACTCACTGGGTTGTTTGAGCAGGAAAAGAATGAAATCCCCATGGACTGCTCTGTCATAGGGTGAAACTAGGAAAACTCCTTTCATAGGATTCATCTTAGATGCGTTCCAAATGCACATGTGATGAGTTTCTGTGTTCCTCTTAGAGAACAAAGACAATACTAAAGCTCTTTTTTTTTTTTTTTTTTTTGCATAGCTTACAGGAGAAAATGACCAGCCACAAAACCAGAGATCTCCTGGTTAGCTATCATTTCCAACCAGATTATTTACCTTCAAGCCTCCTCTCAAATGTTTCTTAAAAAATGGGTCACAGGTGTTTATTCTGCCTTTTCCCAATAAAGCTTTGGTAACATCTGTTGAGAAAACCAAACGCCTTGGTAAAATTCTGCACAATTTTCTCCCGGTCCAAACAGACAGCATCTCTCCTGTGCAACCTGGAAGCCAGACAGGACTGGAGGGCATCTGTACCCAGTGGGTGTCTCTATGCTTTTGTCAGACTCAGGTGAACTGCTCCATGCCCCTGGAGCCCATAGGGGAATGAGAGTTCCCCTTCTGCACTCTGGGAAGTCTGTGTCAGGCCTATGCTTACTTAGTTCTTTATTATAATGGATCTTCTGAGGGTGGGATTGGGTGAGGCAAGGAATTCAATTACCTTGTTTTGGCCTTATTCCTTATACCAGACTGCAAAATGAACACCAGCTCCACCCAGTAGCTAATCCCCATTAAAACAGCTTAATTTTTTTTCTAGCAGGGCAATTTTCTAGCACTATAGCCACATGTGACTATTAACTTGCAAGGTGCATAGGCAGGAATAATGCCCAGGAAGGGAAAGGGGCCAGCAGCTGCTGCAGCATTCTCTTCTGGGCAGTGAGCCCCTTCCTGTCTGTGGAAGAACTGACCTGAAATGGGCCAGCAAGGGCTGCATTTCCAGCCCTTGGTCCTCCAGGTGTCCTAGGAGAAAGCATTACCCTTGCTGACATCAGTTTTCTATCAAATAGAAAACACAAGATGAGCTTTTGGACCCTATCAGGTTGAAATGTCCCATGATCTCTGTTGTTTCTTCTGTTCACTCCTGATCAAGCAAATAGGGGGACAAGTCAGGGAGCACCCCCTTCCTGCTTATCACAGGTTCCCACCATTTCCAAGGATTTTAGGGGCCTCGAGGAAACAGCAGAGGGCATTCAGTATCTCAGCTCAGGTCCCTCTTCACAGGGTGCTGTCACAGCAGCCAGGTGATGGTTCCGCCCACTTGACAGAGGAGAAAGCAGTTTCAGAGAGGTTATATGCCTCATGCAGAGCTGGCATGGTCTCACAGGATGCCAGCTCTGGAAAGGATGTCGGAAATGAAAGAAAGTTAATACCCTCTACATTTTACTGATAGGGAAACTGAGGCCCAGGATCATGTGACCCAGGCAGTAGCCTGTAAACAGTAACAACAGTGAAACCCTCAAGCTTCAAAACTGGTAGTCCTCTGTCCTTCTCTATAAATAGTGCCTCAGTTTCCTCATCTGTAAACTGGGGATAATAATAGTGCACAACTCATAAGGTGGGTGTGACGATTTAGCACTTAGAGGTAACCTCTCAATGAAGAGCAGTTAGTCCAAGATGCTTTTGCATTTACCTTTTAAAATTCCAATTAAGATTTATTTATGAAGATTTTAGCTAGAACTCTCCCCAAACAGATTTTTCAGAAAATATTTACAATTTTGTCATCTGCAGTGATGAATGAGAATGAGTTGGGTGATGACGATGAGTGAGGACTGAAAGAGAGGAAGACATACTTCATGGAGAGTGGGGAGGCGGTTGGAAGATGGGGACTGATTTTCCTGTAGATGTAAAGGATTAAAGATCCTAAACGCTCTGGAGAGGGATATCCGGGCCCAAGCTGGCAGATCACAAAGAGTCATTGTCACTTGTGTCTGACCTTGCCAGAAATCCCCTGAAAGAAGGGCAACTAATTCCTCGGGGCAGTAAGTGCCAGTCATCAGAGCACAGAACACTGTGTGTGTGTGTTCCCGTCTCTCTGCACAAGGCTCTATCTCGCGTTGCAGGCCACGATACGGTTTATCAGGGTGAGACTCAGGCAGATTTTATCTGAAGTCACCCTCACATCACCCCGTGCAGGGAGCAGAGAGTGTGGATTCTCTCTTATTATCTGGAACCTGAGATGCAGAGGGTCGTGCAGCTTTGTGTAACATCGCCCATCAGGACACGGCTTAGCCAAGACTGCGACGAAAGCCTTCGCATCACTCTTTAGTCTTGCTCGAGACTTTATTAGACATGCCCAGTTAGAGGAAATCCCCACATCCTCTAAAGAGGATATGCCATTTTAAGTCACTGCAGTTCTAAAAGCAATTTTTTTCTTTACAATTATAAAGGACAACTTGGAAGCAAAGAAAATACCCTGACACAGCAATTCCACTCATAAACATTTACCCAAGAAAAATGAAACTCATGTGCACAAATTCACTGTAACTGGAAACAACACACACACACACATGCACACACACACACACATATATACATGTTTATACTGGGAATAATATATCCTCGTGGAGGCACTGCTCAGCAAGAAGATGAATGAATGATCCACAACAACATGGATGCATGTCAGCAATAGTAGGTTTACCAAAAGGAACCAAACACAAAAGTATAAACTGTATGACTCTATACGATGACATTCTAGCACAAACGATGGCGATAAAATCAGAAGACTGATGATAGAAGCAGGAGGAGCAGCAGCAAGACTGCAAAGGGCACCAGACTGGTGACCGCAGCACCATGGGAAGACTTAGACTGTCTGGGTGATGGTTTCACAGGTGTAGACATTTGCCAAAGCTCACCCAAGTGGACATGACACCCCAGGCAGTGAGTAAATTACTAATACCTCACTGAGCGATGCCTCACTTTACAATGTCAACTGAGGGAAAGCTGAAAGTCACTTAAAGAAAGTGTGTTTCCTCAGAACCCCACTCACTCACACCTCTTGTTCTGTGATACGCTTCCATAGGTCACTGGTCGATACGTCTTATGTGGTCACTTTGGGGGAAATTTTTTTGACTGATCCTTGGCTTTTTGCTGTTCAGTCAACCGGTATTGACTGCGTACTTCCCAGATGCCTGGGAACATGGAGAGGCAGCAAGTAGGAATTCTGGTGTAAACGCGACTCGGTCTCACCCTCACAATGGCCTAGCTCCACAGACCGCTAAGGTGAGAGCGAGAAAAGGCACCAAAATGGTTCCCCCCAAATATCCACGTGACAGTGCGAAGTCCTGACTGTGAATTAGGGAAACTGAGCCCTGAAATGGGACGTGCCAGGCCGAGAAGGGAAGGGACTTCAGTTGCTGGGAGCAGCTTCTTTCACTCAACCAATCATACTCCTCCCTACTGCGTGCCCCGCCCCCGGGGAGGGCCAAGTCGCTGTCCCCAGCGCGGGACTCAGCATCTGACTGCTTGGGATCCGCCCTTTACCACTTTGTGTCCAGAGCAAGCTACTGGCCTCTCTAAAAAGATGGGGGTCATCCAGGCATCCACACCCTCAGTTGTTGGATGGATTACGAAAGACAATCCCTAAAAGTGGTCAGCATAGAATCAGGTGCATGGCAAATATGCAATAACTGCCGGATTCCTTTATTGCTATTGTCATCCTTAATATACACCAGAAACTCCATCAGAAATTCGTGAGAAAAGTACGTTTGTATCTGTCAGCTCAGCCTGCTATAAAACAAAACAAAACAAAACAAAACCATAGTCTGGTGTTCTCCTGGTTCTGGAGACTTTCTAGAACTTTCTCTTCTTACAAGGCCATTATCCTACCATCCAGGCCTCACCCTCATCTAAGTCTAATTATCTCCCAAGGTCCCACCACCAAAAACCATCACACTGAGGTTAGAGCATCAACAAATGAATAAGTGTGGGGGCAGGGCAGACACTGTCACTCCACAGCAATATTCTAATGGGGGAGACAGACAAACTGAGAGCTCATTATAATATCACAAGGAATATAACTTGGAGAATAAAGGAAATGTAGAGCCACGCCCTGGTGGAGCAGCGGTTAGGTCAGTCACCTCCAGATGAGCACAGTCCACATACATCCCAAGGATTCAGGTTCAGGTCTCTGGTAGGAGTGAGGGTGAGGGGCACAACCAGTGTGAACAACTAAGTAACAATACAATAAAATGCTGCTTCCTCCTCTCTCTCTGCCTACCTACCTACTCACTTTCATTGCTGCATACACCTTTCTCTATTTCATTTTTTTTTAAAAAGGAAATTTAGAGTCTATGTTATAGGTTATCTGCATTCCTACAGAGATCCAGAGGAGGGAATAACTTTCCTGAGTTTTTAGGGTAATAACACAGTCTGGAGTCAGACCTGAGTCTCACTCCAGAGAGGGGTATACACTACTATTTATCTCTCTGAGGAACAAAGACATGTCCCTGCGCCTTCAAAATCCCTAGAGCTCTGATCATGCTTTTCTAGAAACAACTATCTCTAAGTAACTGGAGAAAAGGTCCAGCTAAGCGTGATACCTGTCTCCAGTGCTTCATTCATTCAGACAGAAGGAACTCAGGGTCGCTTTTTAAAAGGGGCAACTCCATCTCTACCTCTGCAAATGTGGCAGGGACCTACAGATAGAGATGCTCTGTAGAGGAGGCGGGTCTCAGGACAAGAAGAATTAGGAAGACTCTTTCAAGAGCTGGTTGGAGTGCAGAAATCCAGACAGACTGGTCCTGGGTCTCGAAAGGTACACTGTGATCAACCCTGGTTCTGCCGGGAGGTTTGCCAAGTAAAGGACTAGGCATATGGATGGCTTGTTAACCTTGAAGTATTCATGTCTCAGATTTACCTCCTGGGGACATTCTCCTGGCCAACAGTCCTCCTTTTCCTCTTCATTTGAAGTACTATATTCACATAGACACACATATTCAAATGTACACACGCACACACACCCCCGCTTTCCAGCACTTATTCACATTCTTAATTTATACACTAACTCACATGAACTCAGACTCACCACTCGCCCTGACTCACAAGTACAGAATCACAAACCCACCAAACACACATGCACAGTCACACATATACTCATTCCCACATCTTCTAACATACACGCAATCACCAGATACACAGTCATATCCTCAGACACACACCAGTGACCCCTTGTCTACAAAACTTGTCTGACTTCTCCTGGCCACTCTCGGAAGGGGACTTGATTCAAGTATGTTTGAGAACGATACCTGGACTTAGCAGTATTACTGGCAAAAAATGTCTCTGGCATGCTGTAGCTCATAGGACTTTTTGTCCTGTGCTATCCAGGACCCAAAGAGCTCAAGGTGTCTGCTCAGCAAAAAAATGCAATGATCAACTGCTTATCATCTGATTCTGCAGATTTGTCCAAGTTACCTGCTAGATGTCACATCTATGGGTTAATTTCAACTACTTACTGCCAAATATACATGTATCCTTTGTTTGGCTAACTTACATATTCTTTCACACTAATCACTTAAAAAAGAAGAGCTGGCACAGGGGAAATAATCAAGCAAGAAGAGAAAGAAGTGGCATGAATTGTCCTGCCTCCACACCCTGACCAGTAGCTGCAAAGTTGAGATCCAGCACGCTGACTCTTTGCATGGGGCTACCCCGAACAGACAGGCTGTCACGGGGTTCCTCCAGGATGACTCACAAGCTACTAGAACTTTTTCTTATGCGGAGAGAACTGAAGGAACAGGCCATATGTCTCAAGAGCCCAGGACCAGGGAGAAAAACCATAATGTACCAAGAAATAAGTGAGATGTTTCTTCCTCCTCGCTTTCCCTTCCGGCCTGCCTGCCTTCATTCGTGCCTGCCTTTCTTCCTCTTAAAAAAAAAAAAAAAAAAAAAATTAAAGAAAATTTCATGATGTTATATAGGTTGAAATATAGGTTGAAGGTGTGTATCATTATAATTCAACATCTGTGTATAAAAAACATTAAATCCAATGCTATCCTTCACCATGTAATTGACCCCGTTTACCAACTGGCCGCCCCCCACCCCCTTACCATCTGGTAACCACTAATCTGATTCTATAGACCAAAAGTTGATTTTTGCTTGATTTGGTTCATTTGTTGCACATGCTTTCTAAAGCTGAGTGTGTGTCAAGACTCGTGACCCTGCCTGTCAGTTTTTGTCAGCAGAAGATGTGAAGTGACCTCCCCTTCCCCCCTCCTTCCCGTCTCTGAAAAATCTCAGTTGATCCTGACTGTGCATTATGTCCTAATCTTGGAAGAATATCAGACAAAGCAGGTTTCAGCTTGCATATGGAAAATGTTCTCTGTGTGGTTTCATTTCCCTTGATAAGAAAGAAACTGATTTCCATCCTTAGTAACCTTAAAACAGGCCCAACAAGGGCATCTTGTTTATTTACTGTGTATATTTTGGCCCCTAAATTGTCCTGTCAGAAGATCACTCCATCTGGAGGAAGGACCCAACAGGAAAAATATGTTCTGACTTGTTGACCTTGCCCCTGCAGTGTGATCAAATAGTCCTTCGAATCTGATGGTGTGGGGACCTGCAGCTCCATTTCCAGTGAGTGTGCGAGGCCCCCTCACACCGACCAGCAGATCTCAGGCGCCAGCAGGTGTCCCAGAACTCACCTCAGTCCTGACACTCTCCCACAGGAGATAGCATTAGATGCTGCCAGTAAGGGCTCAGTCTCCAGAGCCCTCTTCAGATGCCTGTCACAGTCCCAGGTGCTTCTGACTAACCACCGACTGGAGGTTACGATGACCACCCACTCCTCAGATGTGTCACCTTGTGACCATGGCAAGAGATACCCTGACCACTCTCAACACTTAGGACTTCAGGGGCAGTTGTGAGTCAGAACTGTGGATGAAGACCAAACATGTAATGAGAAATATAATTTGGTCATCTGAGTGACCAAAATCCATATTTCTCATAAATCGCAAAATCACACAGATGAAATTGTTGACACTTGACCCCATTTTAACTTGACCATTTTAACCTGATCCCCAACCCCCCCAAAAAAAAAAAAATCGACTACTCCATACGAATCAACCCATAGCTGAGCCTAACAGAGTTAGAACCTCCTCCTTTCTTTATCTGGGTCTGAGGGGAAAGGAAGCTACGAGTGCGAAGCCACGTGCCTCAGACTAAAGCGAAGCTGGCTCTGATGTCACCAGTGTGGCCTAAGTTCTTCTTCCACTTTGACTACTAAAAATCAAGGGCCACAAGAAGGTCTAATAAAGTTATTGGTCGAAGAGGAAGAGAGGAGCTCCTACTCAAAATGCCTCTTCAATCCTTGCCTCAGGGAGACCAGGTTCTACACTTTTGCAAAGGCAGGGGAGGCAAGGAAGTTAGATCTCTGATGTCTGGAGAACTTCTAGAAAAGGGGCGAGCATTCCAGGACCAGAGGACCACACCTATTCCTGGTTCTTATGTGGTCTAGACCAGAGCTGTCATGGTGCAGAGGGGCGGGGATGGGATGTGTCCTTCCTGACCTTTGTCTCTTCACCTCCATTCTGTCTGGGTGGTTCCCATTGCTCTCCAGGAGCACCTTTGGAGCTCCCATTATTTTTAAATCTAAGATTGTCCTCTGTGATCTGTCAGGTATGCAGCTCTGGCGACTCCTAAAGGTAATACAACTGAGCCATATATTAGCCTTGGTTAAATCATTTTGAGGAAATGGCCAAGCACCAGGTAACACTGACAATAAAAGTCACTTTTCTGGTGGAGGGAGAAGCTGGAGCATTTTCAGAAGTCTGAGTTGGTCAGAATACATTTTATTTTTAAGAGAGGAAGGAAGGAAGGAAGGGAGGGAGGGAGGGAAGGAGGGAGGGAGGGAAGGAGGGAGGGAGGCAATGAAGGGGAGGAAAAAGTATTTTTATTTAGCTATTTGTTTATTTTGGTTTTTCCCCTTGGCCCTGTGTCAAGGATCCAGGTCCCTGGGTTTTACATGGACTATGCCCCAGCTGCAGGCTTAACATCTGAAAAATAAAAATAAATAAAAAGCACTTGTATTTATACAGCCATGTTCAAAGTAGCACCATTCACAAAAACTAAACCATGGAAGCAACCCAGGTCGTCAGATGAATGGATGAACGGAATGGGGTCTGCACACACCGCAGAACATTATTCGGCCTTGTGAACGGACACGGGACCCATAGCCTGGATGAACTGGGAGGGTGGTGTGCTCAGCGGACTAAGTCAGTCACAGAGAGACAAATGTCGTCTGATTCCACTCAGCTGAGGTCTCCCAAGGAGTCAGACTCTAGAAACAGAAGACCATGTGGCAGATCTCAGGGGCTCTCGGGGGGGAGTGGAGAGCTGTCTGAGGTGGTTTCGGTGCTGCAAGATGGAGACCTTCTGCTGGTTGCGTGACAGTGTGAACACACTTGAAAGACGATAAGGTGGAAATTGTATGGCATGTGCTTTTCACAGTTAAAAAACAAAGCTTCTGTGGAGCTACTGCTTTGTCACCTGCACACATCTGAATAGGAACAACTGTTTTCCAGACCCCGTTACCTTACAAATGCGGGACAGTCGGAGGAGCTGGCCGCCAGAGCTCAGGGAAGCTTTTGCAGGAACTGTCAAGCCCCTCCAGCAGGTCCTTGGCAGCCAGAGTGGACAACCCTACAGCGGGTATGGAAGGAGCCTGTTAAGACAACTCAAGTCAGAGTTCCCGTGAAGTCATGCCTGCCGGTTCTTAGAGAGACTGCCCTCCTCACCCTCGACTTTAGAATGAACCCGAAGGCCAGCGAGCCCTGACGGAGTAGTGGTTTGGTCAGTTGCCTTCCACCATTGAAGTCCACATACATCCCAAAGACCCGGGTTCGCACCTCAGAGCTGGGGGCAACAACCAAGATGAACAACTAAATAAAATAAGTAAAAATGCTTCCTCCTCCTCTCTCTCTTCCTGCCTGTCTCTGCTTGCCTTTATTCCTGCCTACACCTTTCCTCTAAAAAATAAAATAAAATAAAATAAAGGATGAACAGGTCTATGCAGAATTATCCTTCCTAGTGAGGTCAAAGCGGATCAGTCTTCTCTTTCCTCTGTCTGTAATCCCATTGCTTGCTCTGGCTTGGCTAAAGGGGTTTCTAGGCTGTAAAATTGTAAATGGTGATGATTCCTGAGACCAGCTGGATAATGGACCTAAAAAAATTATCTAGGTCTTACTTCCCGGACCTGTGAATGTCACTCTACATGGCAAAGGAGATTTAGCTCGAGTGATTAAATTAAGGGTTTTTACATGGGGAGATTATCCTGGATTATCTGAATAGGTCCTAAATATAATCATGAGTGTCTTTAAAAGAGGGGAGCAAGAGACTCCACACAGAAAAGAGGGCAGCGGGAGATCCAAAGAGAGAGGTGAAGATGTTAGCCGGAGGTGTGGAAGGCAGAAGGGCCCTTCCTCCAAGGGACGCCAAGAATGCAGTCTAGGAGCTGGAAAGGGCAAGGAAGGGACTGTCTCCCAGAGTCTCTGAAAGGAGTGACACCTTGATTTCATCCCAGTGAAACTGATTTCAGACTTCCGACCTCCAGAACTGTAGAAGAGCGAATGCTCTGCATCAAGTCACAGAACTGCGCGGTTATTTGTAAGGCAGCACAGGGAAATCGGCCTATCTGCCCGGCAGGAGGGCAGGCTCATTCTCTTCCTCTCCCCCCAGCAGACTTCGGAGCACCCTTGAGCTCGTCGGGGCTGTCTGCGGGAATGTGGGGGAGCATAGACCTGGGGGTGCAGCATGAGAAATTCCCCAGCAAGGAAGAAGAGCACCTGCACAGTCCTGGCTCCCCAGGAACTAGGATACAGGTAACAGAAACCCCAGGAAGCTGCCTTCTGGGTGCTCACCAAGCAGTATAGGTTCTAGGGCAAAGAAATCCTGAGAGTCCTACAGAGGTGGAGCCGGTGCAGAGACGTCTCCTGCAGGCAGGAAGGCAGGCACTGGCCTGGAACCCAAACCCGCAGCCTCCCAAGGGGCTAAGTCCCCAGGACTGCAGATAATGAACTGCCCACATGTGACTTGTCCTCGCACATCCCCTGATGCTGCCTCAAAGTCCGCACTGGGACAAGTCCCTGCAGAGCCTGAGACCCCCGCCCTGGGCCCTTCTGAGGAACTTCATGGCTTTTCTTCCTGGTCATGACAAATCTTCCCCGCATTTACTTCATTTTTTTAACTTCTATCGACTTTCTGTGAGCTGCCTCGAAGCCTTTGTGTGAAGACAGAGTAAAAATAAAGGTCAATTTTTTTTTTTCAAACCTTCAGAAAAAGAAAATGTTATAGACACTCCTCACCTTTGGCCTCATCTCGCCTCTAATGAATGCACCCAGGGATGAAGAAGAAATCAGCGGGATTATAAATGTCTCTGCCCTCTATTAATGTCTAACAGGTTACCAGTTTAACAGTAATCAGTAAATCGTTGACCAGGTAAGCAGCTTAAAACAACCATTTTATTTTGCTCAAGATCTTGCAGGAATAAAATTAGGGAAGGACTTGGCCCTTCTTACCTGGAGTCTCTCATGCAATTATTCATGAAATTTCCACTGAGGCCTCAGTCTTCTGAAGGCCCTTATGGGCTGGATATCAAAGACAGGCTCACTCACAGACATTCACTGGGCTGTCAGTTGGAGGACTTAGCAGAGCCTCTCCTCACGGCTTGGGCTTCCTCCTAACTTGGTGGCCTCAGAGAATACAGATCTTTCTAGCTGACTGCTCAGTATCCCAAAAGTGAGAGAGCTAGTGTACAGTGTGGAAATTTCATTGCCTTTAAAAAAAGACTTTATCGAGACAGAATTCATGTACCATAACATTCACCCTTTTAAAGTGCATGGTGATAGTATAAGGAGTTGTGTGACCATTGCCACTACCTAATTTCAGAATATTTTCAGCTCTCAAAAAAGAAATCCCTTATCAGTCACTCCCCATTCTCCCCTACCTCCAGCCAGTGTTCTATTTTCTTTCTTTCTTTCTTTTTTTTAAAATGAAAGGTGCAGGCAGGAATGAAGATGAGCAGGCAGACAGGCAGGAAGAGAGAAGAGGAAGAAGCATTTTATTTTTATTTTAGTTGTTCACACTGGTTCATTCCCAGAGGCGATTGACCAAACCGCTGCTCCACCAGGGCACGACAACAATGGTCTTTTTTCTGTTTCCATAGATGTTCATATTCTGGATATTTCATTAACACACAACACAATACAGTATGTGGCCCTTTGGACTGACTTCTTTCACTTAGTCTAATGCTTTCAAGGTTCATCCGTATTGTAGCCTGTATCAGTATTTCATTTCTTTTTATTGCTGATTAATATTCCATTATATGAATGACACCTGACTTAAAAAAAAATCATGGTAAAATACACATGACATAATTGCTTTTAAGTACGTTCAGTAGCGTTAAGTATATATCCTGTGCTGTGTAGTCCATCTCCAGAATTCTTCTCACCTTACAGAACTACATTATTATAACCAAGGCTCAGAAGCTACATTGTATCACTTCTGCTGCTTGTTTTTATAACTGGAGCAACATTACAGAAGCTGAAGGTGTGCACTGTTGCAAATCAACATGTGTCTATAACACGTTAAGTTCACACCACCAGTCCAGTTCTGTCCTTCCCCAGATCACTGACCCCCTTACCCAATTTGCCCGCCTCCTCTGCTGTATCTCAGGGTTGCAAGTTGGGCACAGAGAGAACAGAAACCCACCCCACTGTCTAGAAGAGGCGTGTCAAAGACTTGGACATTTTCAAACTGCCATGCAAGCGGGCATGAGACCTTCCGGGCAGGACTGGGGATGTGAGCGGGACTGTTTCCAGGTGTACTAGACCCCTAGGCACCAGGGCGCACTGAGATTGTAGTTTTAAATGGGGTAATCAGGAAAGGCCTCACTAAGAGAGTGACTTTTGTGGAAAAGGGGGAAATGCAGGAGGAAAGCCTATCTTAAAAGCCTTTGGTAATTCTTTGTCCCAGAAAAAATTCTGACTTTAATCATGGCCTTCAGGTTGTCTGAGTTCTGAGCCTACTTTTTCCAGTCTCACCAGCTCAAAGTTTACTACATACACACACGCACACGCACACACACCACACACACCTACACCATAACACCACAAACACCACATATGCACACACAATCATACACACACACTTATCTCCACACTCTGACCAACCCTGAACGTGTAAACTTTCTCTCTGTACTACACACCCCAGATACATAAAAATTCGCAGCCTAAATATAAAACAATATAGGTTTACAATGGGCTATCACCTCGCACCATTGAGAAGGGTCTGTATCAAAGAGATGAGAAACCACAAGCTCTGGAGCGGGTGTGGAGAAGAGGGAACCTCCTACACAATAGTTGGGAATACAAATTAGTGCAACCTTTTTGGAAAACAGTATGGAGATTCCTAAAAAAAAAAAGATTGACCATTAGATCCAGCAAACCCACTTCTAAGCATATACCCAGAGAATACAAAAGCACTAATCAGAAAAAAAATATCTGTACACCTATTTTCACAGCAGCACTATTCACAACAGCCAAGATATGGAGACCACCTCAATGACTGCCCGTTATCTCTGAATAAAGAAGCTGCGCTCCATATACTTAACAGAAATCTATGCAGCTAATAAAAAAGATGAAAGTGAGCGCACCCGATGGCTTTGGTGCTAAGTCAGCAGAGGGGACATAGACCATATAAAACCCAAGGACCTGGGTTCCTGGAGGCGGGTAGGGAGGAGACAACCATAAATATATAAACAAATAAATAAAAGCGCTTCCTCCTCCTGTCCTTCCTTCCTTAAAAACACTTCTTGGTGTGCCCTGCTGGTCTAGCAAACCTAGGATGGGGGTGGGGGAGGTGATAATCAAGAGGAACAACTCAATAAAAATGAATAATATGCATTTTCCTCCTCTCCCTGCCTGCCTGCCTATTTGCCTAAAAAATAAAAAAATAAGAAACTTCTTCCTCCTCGTCCTTCCTCTGTTAAAAACAAAACAACAACAACCAAAAAATGTGCCTTTTGCAACAAGCTGGCTGGAGCTGGAGGTGATCATGCTAAGTGAAATAAGCCAGAACGAGCACATGAACAGAGAGGACACTGGGACTCTGGTGGTGCGTGAGGCATGCAATGCACATGGACTGAGGTGCAAATCCAATATTCTGAAAATCACATAGCAATGTAAACTCAAGAAAAAATAAAACAACTTATAAAAAATTAATGATGGCCTGCCCTGGTGGAGCAGTGGTTAGGTGAATCACCTCCAAAGGAGCGCAGGCCACATACCCCTGGGTTCAAGTCCCAGGTCTGGGGGGAGACAGCCAGCATAAACAACAAAAATGGAAATCAAATAAAGTGCTTCTTCCTCCTCTTTCTTCCTGGCTTCCTGCCTCTTACTCGCCTTCCTTCCTGCCTGCACCTTTCTTTATTAATAATAATAATAACGTAGGTTTATGGGAGAACAGGGGAGCTTAGCTGAATAGAACTACACTGAGAACACGAAAAAGTCTTAGCCATAGTGTTCAATGCCAACCTCATGCTCACTTATAAACTACAGATTATCAGCATGTGGAGCGGCAGTTAGAGGTCATCCATTCCACCCCTCACTGGGGCCCAGAGAGTGGCAGTGATGTCCTTGGGGGTCACACAGCTTTATCTGTACATCGTTCAGATATCCTGCAGCAGTAATATTTTGCTCATGTGGTCTTTGCAAGTTCCTCTATTGAGCCTCAGAAGGAGAAATGGCTTGGTTGGATTTCCCCTCCGCCAACGGACCAGGTGTGAGCTAACCTCTCCAGTTAAAGGGTCACTTGCCACCTTTGTGACACCAGAAGCTGCCCCTTCTTTGTTGACTGGGGATTCGCTCCAGGGCTCACAGGTGTGTAGATTCTCTGTTGTTTGCAGGAAGGAGGAGATTTCAAAACACAAAATCAGGAAAGAATCTCTTGTGATGGCCCAGGACTAGACCAGCTAAGGTGTGATCCCTGCCTGGGCCCTCAGAAATGAGGGAGCACTGTAGAATCTTCTCTGCCTGGGGCAGAAAGAAACGAGGGTACTACAGAACTTTAAGGGTAAGAGGTTACACTCGTTAAGACAACGAACAACAGGATCACGATGGAGTCATTCATGCCAAGACTAAAAACCTACAACTACAGTGTCAGTCTGTCCCCAAAGTAGAAATTCAAGTCAATCTATCTGGAATTTTCTGGTCAACTCTAGTGAGGTCATCTGCTTAGGACCCCCTGCCTTGCTCAAAGGAAGGTGAGTTTAGCTGAAATCATCCTTCTTTTCTTTCTTTCTTTCTTTTTTTTTTTGGTTCCGCTCTCTTCTGACTATAAAAAATTTCCACTTTATATAAGTCTTTGGGCATCTTTCTGCTTCCTGGATGGGAGGCTGCCTGATTAAGGAATTGTTTAATAAAACCGGTTAGAAATTAATGCGGTTGGATTTTTGTTACTTATCGAAACCATAACACACCTGAGGAAGTTAGAATGAAGTGAAGGTCATCAGATGGTGGCAGAGCCCAGGCCAATAAAAAACAGACATGAATCAGCCTGTGTTGCAAACCTGTCCAGGACGCATGGGGGACAGAAGTGGGCCTCCTTGTGTGGTGACATCTTACTCCTGCTTCCCAGGTGAGGTACAGTGAAGTGAAAAAGTACACCCAAATCGCCAAATCTCTTGGGGCCCAGATGCTTCAAGAAAGCCGTCACCCTTCCTCCCAGTGCTTCCTCCATGACCTGGCATGTCTCCCACAGCACCTGGCTCCCTCTCAGCCCGAGGACCTGTGCCTCCTCTTCCATGCCTGGCTGCCCCAGTCCCTGACTTAACTTCTACCCAGCTAGTCATCAGATTGAGGCTCTTAAGACGTTGGGCAACCCTGAGCAGATGGCTTGACCTTTTGCAGTTGACTCTCCTAGAACAGAAACATCTGCTGATAATGACAATGGCTACCATTTACTGAGAAGCTGCCACTGACAGATTTTACCCTGAGAATTACACAAACACACACGACATTGCTTCAACCTTAAAACACCCCTAGACCATAGATCCTATTATTATTTTCATAACTGACCAAGAAACTAATGTTCAGAAATAAAAAGCTATTTGCCTGAGGCCCCACAGCCAATGCTTGCTGGCTCAGGATTTGAGCTGAGGTCATTAGCAGTTTCTGGGAAGGTGAAGAGGCCCCTTCCTCCTAGGACCATTGGCAAAGGGTTACTAAGAGTATTTTTTAATGAAATACTATTCAAAGCCCTTCAGCCTCCAGAACATTTCCCAACTCCAAACTAAATGGATAAGATGCAGACAACACACAAAAACCAGAAATACCAAGAAGGAAAAAAGTACCACCCTAACAGCCAAAGAAATACACCCTAAAGTTACAACCGTGTGTGGATCTTTGCTTATCGACTTGGAAAAGAAATGAGGGGAAAAGAAGAATGACCACATAAAAAGCCTAGGGAATAATGTATATATGTTACTCGTAATTTGTGCCTACCCGGTTCACAAGACTTTCCAACTCTCAACTCAACCTGCGTGAAGCTTCGCAGGATTTATTGTTACCAGGAGCAATAAAGATTTTTACGGTCATTGAGGAGGCACACGGCAAGCTTTCGAGGACCACAGTGAAGGCAGCAGGTGTCCGCGCCCGGCGGCGACGCGGCCCGCGGCGGGCCTGGGGACCCGGCGCCGGGATCCGGGCGCGCTCCGCCCGCGAGTGGGGCGCCGCGAGGACCGCGAGGACCACAAGTCCCAGGCGCCCGCGCGCCGGCCTGTCCGCCCATGTGACCCGCCGCGGCCGCGGGCGCCGGGGCGGACTCGGAGCCGGAGTCCCGGGTGAGCAGACGCAGCCCTGCGCGCTTGCCCCGCGCGCTTGCCATGGCGGTGAGTCCCGGCGCCTCCGAGAGCGGCGGCCGCCGGGTGGGCGGCCGGGCGGTGCCTCTGCGTGACAGCCCCGGCACCTCGAGGTGGCCACTGCGCCCGGCCCAGGGCGGGGACGGGGGGGCTGTTGCGAGCAGGGTTGGGGGGACGCGGGAGGTCTAGCGGGCGGTGGCGTCGGGGTTTCACTCGTCCTTCCCGCGGGGCAGCAGGACAACCGGCAGCCCGCTGTGGCGCAGCCGAAGACGGGGACGCGGCGCGTGAAGGCAGGGGTGCCCCGGGGTCCCCTGCCCTGGGCGAGTGCCTGGGGGCTTCCGGGACGGCGGCGGGGCGCCCGCGCGCGCACGCACCTTCGGGCCGCTTTCTTGTTTTGGCAAGTTCGTGCTGTGATTCTTTTTGGGGGGAGGTCGGGTAGGGAGGGATTGGTGGGGACGACGTCTAGACGCAGCTTTTCTCCAGCCTCCTTTCACTTTGGGACGGAATAGCGTCCCAGGGCAACTGTTTTCTTGGGTGAGTTCTTTCGGGCTGGAGAGAATGACAGCTCGCAAGACGCTTTAAAGAGAGCCTGTCATCTTCTTCCTCATATGAAGACTGTAGAATTGAAGATACAGGAAGCCGAGACCGGCCGTTTAGTCCACAGCGCACCCACGTCCTGCCGGTCTGCAAAAGGGGAAATAGATGGGGAAGAGGTGGTAAGAGGGTCCCAGTCCGTCGTCGCCTGGAAGGGGCCCTTAGCCTGCCCTCTAAGCAATTTGGTGTATACATGAGGGAGCTTTTTATCCAAGTATCAGTAACTTCAAAAAAGAAACCAGCTACGGGGGTTGCTCTGGGCTTCACCAAAGCCATCCCTACTCGGGATGGGGCTTGAATAAGGCAGAGATGAATTAAACGCAGCTGCTGGAGGCTGGGACTCAGAGGAAATGGGGGGAACAGATTAGAGCCTTGCCCCTGGCTTATCTGACCACAGATAAGCCCCTGGCTTATCTTTGAAAAGTGCAGCCTCAAGTACGATGTGAATCTTTTCCTCCAGTGAAAAGGCAAGATTAGTGAATCTGTCCCTCCTGGGCTCCTCACTCCCCGCCTGCCCCGCCAAGGTGAACCAGACACTCTGTGGGCACTTCCAGCTTGGGAGATCCTGGCTAGCCGTCTTGCCCTTGGGTGCCTTCTGCACCTGTTGCTTCTGCAGCTATCCTAGCCACCTGCTCCAGCCTGGGCTAGGTGTCTTCCAGGGGACGTGGGCCTCTGCACGCCCAGGAGGCCTCCCCTGTGCCTTTCTCTCCAGGACTGAACACTGTTATAAATGATTGAACACTTTTTTCCCCCCAGGGGTTACCTCCCTGAGGACCCAGGGCTTCTCATTCTTCTGACTTCCGTGTCCACACAGCCCTAGCACAACAGAAATATATGTGGGTTGTAAATGTCACTGTGGATGTGCAGGTCATGGATGTGCGCCAAGGATGACAGATGAAACCCTCCCCTGGAACTTCTCCCATTAATTTGCCACTCAGGACATTCCAGTCATGCCAACTGCTGGATCAAGTAAAGTCAGAGAAGGGGTAATGGTGTAATACTCCCCCTCACCTCATGGTGCCAGGGGCTTCTAGAAGCTGCAGTTGAATGAGCTCAACTCCGGTGTGAATGGAGTGTTGCAGGGTTATTTTTGGCTTTCGTGGCTTTTACCATGCCAATGCAACAGACATTGTTGTTGAATTTTTTATTACAGAGATGAAAGCAGGGAAAGGAGGAAGAAGCACTTTTATTTCTGTATCTATTCTTGGTTGTTGCCCCAAACCTAGTTCTCCCTCAAACCTAGATCCTTGACCTGACCTAGACCTGAGCCACAAGATCTTGTCTTTGAAATCCTGAGGAGTGTCTCTGGGTAGTAGGTCTCAAAGAGGATTTTCACTTTCTTTTTCACACTGTTTTAGCTTTTTACATTGTACAGGTACCACTAGGGGAATACAAAGCTATTTTTATTTTAGAATTCGTCATGATTTTTAAATGACTGCCTAGGTTTCCGTTTTCTTCTGAAGTGGTGGACAATCCCCTCCCATCCAGGGAACTCACTTACCCCATCTGGAAATGAGATGGGGAGAGAGAGGGGCTGGAGTTGGACCAGATTCGAGTGTTCACCCTGAATTTCAGCAGAGCTCAGACCTTTCTCCTCTCTTTAGCCAGAGCCCTGTGTTTTATATAGTGGACATGTAAGGCAGATTTTTCTTTGCCAATGTTCCCTGGCAAATGTCCCTGGCAAAAGTGTTGAAAGCCATGGGCCTGAAAACTCTCTGGGGATGTAGTAATAGCATGGCGACTAGCGTTAATAATGCATGTATAAAAATGTGTTATACTTTTGAAAGTTGCTGAGAATTTAGATCTTAAAAGTTCTCATCACAAGAAAAACATGCAGTTATGTGTGGTGATGATGGATGTTGACTAGATTTAGAGTGGCGATCGTTTTGCAGTATATACAAATATGGGATCCTTGTGTTTTATGCCTGGAATTAATGTAATGCTACATGTCAGTGCTGCCTTAATAAAATAAGATTGAGGATTCGACTATTTGGCCATTGTTTTAGAGGCAAAGCCTTTTGCCAGCTGATCCCAACTCAGCCAGGATCTCCTTAGCTCAGTGAGCATAGTGTTTGGCAGAAGTGCTTCTGCTGGCTGTGGTCTTACCTGGTGATGAGAAAGGACCTTCCCTTTCCTCAGAAGGTGAACTAATTGATGTGTCTGGTTTTAAACTTGTCAGACACAGTCATCAAGCCCCGTGTGGGCATTTAGAATCACCATCTTTCCCATCCTATCCTTTCTCTGTGATTAAGAGGTAGCAATGTTCTAGAATGGGTATGGCCTTGGCATTCGACTAGACCTGGGTTTGAATCCCTGCTCTGTGAGTTTACTGTCTTTGTGATCGTTAGCAAATTACTTAACTTTTCTGAGCCTCTTTCCTCATTGCTTCCATCTGGAGCAGGGTCAGGTCAGTTCTAGGTCTGCTGCTGACCCAATGTGGCACCTTGGGCAAGTCCGGCCCTATCTGGTCTCAGCTGACTCTTATGATCTCTAATGACCCTCCCAGCTCTTAAGTCCAGTGATCCCACTTTTCTAAGCCTTTACAAGAGCTGCTGGAGACCACTGGTAACCTCAGCTTCCACTGCCCTAAGCCCCCTATGACTCAGAGTCTCTCTTTCAGATGCATTTCATCTTCTCAGATGATGTGGTGCTTCTGTTTGACTTCTGGAGTGTCCACAGCCCTACAGGTAAGAACTGAGAAGCTCAGCCTTATAGCTTGGGAGGCCTTATAGCTCCAGGCAATGAAACACATGGAATTTTGTTTTTAAAGGAAAGGTGCAGGCAGGCAAGAAGAAAGAGGAGGAAGAAGCACTTTATTTTATTTTAGTTGCTCATCTTGGTTGCCCCCGGACACAAACAGGTCTCTGGGGTACATGTGGACTGCACTGGCTGAAGGCAAGCAATCACACTGCTCCTCTACCAGAGCACCCACAAGGGTTTTTATTATTATGGCCTGTGGCATTTAAGTGCATCTGACTTCCTAAACAGTGAGCATGGACTTTGAATTTTTATCTCACTGTTCCTTACAAAGACCTAGAGGAAGTCTAGGAATAGAGCTTTTCCTTCTGTTTCAGGGAAGGAAACCAAGGCCCAGAGGTCACACAGCAAGTCAGCATCAGGGCCAGAACTGTCTGATCAAGGCCTGTCCCTCCCTTGTCCAGGGTTTAACTGCAGCCTCGGTCCTCAAGTGAGATACTAATTTGAAAGAAAAGAGTATTTCTTTGACTTGAAAAGGCAGAGTTGGGCACTAATTTGTGAAGGAATTATATGTCATCTTAAGTAATTGCATCTTAAAAATAGACTAGAAATGGCCCAAATGCCCATCATTGCAGGTCCTGGATAAATTGATCAAATGAATTGTCACCAAGAAGACTGGCTTGTATAAAAAAGACTAGAAGCAGCAAGTATTGGAGGGAATATGGAGGAAAAAACCCTCCTACATTATTGGTGTGGAAGTAAATTAGTGCAACTTCTCAGGAAAATAGTATGGTTATTCTCCAAAAAAAAAAAAAAAAAAAAAATTGGAACTACCATCTGATCCCGCAGTCCAACTCCTAGGTATCCCTAGAGGATACAAAAATCTCTAGTCAGGAAAAATACCTGCATCCCTGTGTTCACAGCAGCACAGTTCACAATAGACATGACATGGACACAACCCACATGCCCATCAACAGATGATGGCTAAAGAAGCTGTGATCTATATGCTCTATGGAATTCTATACAGCTACTAAAAAAAGATGAAATTGTGCAACAATCTGGGTGGAACTGGAGGGCGATCAATTGAAGCAAAATGAATCTGAAAGGAAAATATAAATACAGCATGGTTTCACTCATGTGGAATGTAACGCAATGAGACAACTAAATAGATGAACCCCAGCAAAACTGACAGGACACAAGATGATGGCTGCTGGGTGGATGACAGGGCGGAGGGAAGGAGAGAGGGAACAAGGTGGTGGTAAAGACACTGGAACTCTGGTGGTGGGTGCTAAGAAGCAATTTCAGTATCTTAAAACGAGAATGGGTTTTCTGAACAAAAGGAATAATTACAAAATTATTATTTAAAAAAATAAATTATGGTCATCCCTGCAAAGAATTACTATTCCAGTAATCATTGTATAGTGAAACTTGTGGCTTTTTATTTTTCCTTCTCAGAGTTCTGGGTTGATTAGGCTTAGTTCAGTAGTCTTCACTCCATCTCTTGCAAGTAGGGTCAGACAATGGAACTGGACTCATCTGGAAGATGTTCTCATTTGTGTCTACTGGTTGAAGCTGGTTGTTAGCTAGGATCTCAGTAGGGGTTGTTGACTGAACACCTACCTGTGGGGTCTCCTATGGCCTTGGCTTCCTTGTGGCAGAGAGGCTAGGTTCCAAGAGCCAGTGAGCAAGCCAAGAGAATAGGGTGAAAGTGCATGGGACTTTTAAGACCTTGGACATCACAGAGCATCACTGCCCCCTTATTGGTTGAGACAGTCTCCAAGGTCTTCCAGAGTTAAAGGTGAGGGAACATGGATCCTACCACTTGCTGGCGGAAGTGCTGACACTGTAAGAGAATGTGGGGTGGGATATAGAGCGGTGGTCCTCTTTGGAAAATATAATCCACCGCAGATATTATGAAGCCCCTGGAGAAATAAGGTAGATCTGTGTGAACAAAAGAGAACCCATGTATGAGGTACCACTGAATGTCAGACACAGTATTGTAGAGGAGGAAAAAAAAAAAACTTTGCCATCCCTAACAGGTCTTTTTAACAAAAGTAATATTTCATAGCAGGGGCTCTGCAGACTGATTGGAGAGTGCCATTTTGTAAGAGACATTTTACATATGAAAAAAAAATCTCTCTGTAACATGTCTCCCTCACCACTTAGGGAAGACCTGATGTCTTTAATCCCTGCTAGAGAAACCAGCAGGTAAATCTGCACAGGGCTGTGTTGTTACTGCGCACTTGGCTAACCTCCCTTTATCCCCCTCCCCCACCCCCACCCCCACCAAGTTCTTTGTCTTTGGCTGAAGGTGTTTAGGGTGGAGCTACTTGGGAAGTTACTCAGTCTTGCTGAATTTCTCCCATGTATACAGCAGGCGTACATGTTATTATTAAACTCTTAAATTTTGTCTCCTATCAGTCTGTCTGGTGCTTGTTTGTCAGCCTTGAAGAACCCAGAGGGCAGGGGAAGATTTTTTCCCTGCGCCCCTGCAGTATGAACAGATAGGATGCTGTCATTTAGACAAATGAGCTTAAATATACACTGAGTCGCCCTGGAGGGCCAAACAGGAAATTGCTAACAGAAATTGCCCTGGGAAGGAGGAATTCACCATAATTTGCACGGTTTAATTTCTACCATATAAATGCAAATACCTGCAATTTTGTATTTAAAAAAAACACATCTTTTGCAAATGATTTCCTCCTGGAAGCCCAATAAAACACTATAGCAGGGCCACTCACTCTCTCGCCACTTGTAAAAGTGGAAGTAGCAATTAGCAGTTAGTTTTACACAACGGCTCTAGTGAGCATTTAGTTTTCTGTAAAATAACTTAGTGGGTTTTTTTCTATCAGTCGTACAGAAGTCATACAGAAGAAACTTTAGAAACTCAGGTGAGAAGAAAACAAAATCTCCTGTATCCTCATTTGCTGAGATGACTGACTACTTTGCATCTCTTACCTTCCAGACTTTTCTGGGTATACACGTTAACAGGACTTAGCTGTATTTCTTCCGTTAACAAAAAGTCATGACGGGTGTGTGCCACCTGCTGGAGGTGGTGGGGTATGGCTTCTCTTCTTGGTCTCAGAGCCTCACTCCAATAGGCCAAGGTACCGACAAAGGGCTGGAGGAGGAGGGAAGGTGAGGAAGTTCTAAGCCCATTTGAGGGTGGAGAAGATTCAAGAGAAGTTGTTGGAGTGGATTCCGAAGGCTGGGCGGAGGTGCTCTTCTGCCTTCTGTGCTGGGCCAGAGAAGGTACCAGAAGGGGAGCAGTCCATGTCTGGCCCAGACTCTGCAACTCGGCTTCCTTTGACAGGCATGGCCTTTTCGGTGCTGGTGGTCCTGCTCCTGGCTGTGTTGTATGAAGGCATCAAGGTTGGCAAAGCCAAGCTGCTTCACCAGGCTCTGGTGAGCATGTCCGCCCCTATGAGCCAGCAGCTCATGGAGTCAGACCAGGATTCCACTGGCTCTGACATAACCCCAGTCAGCAGAAGCCGCTTCAGGTAACAGACAGGGGTGTGGGGAACGGGCAGAGCACTCACTCACTGAAGCTGACTGGGTTAAGAGGTTTACGCTAGGCCACGTTTAGTTAAGTGGCCAAGCTAGGAACTGGTGTGTCACTAAAATTAATGCTCTTTCCAGGAAAATATTGCTTCCCACAATAGGTTAAGGTGGAAAAGTCTGCCGTACCGGTGATTTCATATTATCCCTTATCAGACATGATAGATTTCATGTCTCATCATTTGCCCTTTTTTGCCTAGGATACCAGAAACTCAAAGCTAAATGTGATGGGGATTATCCTATATTCCTACACAAGTTCCTCTCCCTTCTCTAGCAATGGTCTCAGATACAGTTCTTTAAAAAGAACTGTCCTCTGGGTTAAGTCTACAGATTTTAAATAAGCTAGCCTTGTAACTCAGTGGCTCTATTTCCTGACATCAACTCCCAACATCCAGCTCATGACCCATCACCCACATTAACTTAGTTCTCTTTTTTATCTAGATGGTTTTTGTGTCACTTTGGCCAGTCTCTCATCCACGTCATTCAGGTGGTCATCAGCTACTTCATGATGCTGGCTGTGATGACCTACAACATCTGGATTCTCTTGGGCGTGGTCCTGGGCTCAGCTGTGGGCTACTATCTAGCCCACCCGCTCCTCCGCATGGTGTAGCCAGAGGTAAACATGCAGGCACTGGGCTGGAGGAGCTGGGCCCGCCTCTTCAGGGCGTCCAGCTTCCAGTCCCGCGTCTGCTTTTTCTTCTGCTGGTTGCTCCCCATCTTCTGGAAACTTTCAGCTGAAGCCAGCACTTCTTCCCCAGAATTCAGAGGCCACTGCAGCTGCTGCTCCTCAGCCGCCAGCATTGTGCCCAGACCTCATTTTGTGCCTTAGGATGGCTGCTGAGACCAAAGGGAGGATGCAGTGAACAGAACCTGGGGGCAGGGTTGTTGAGCCCAAAGTGACTCATCTCTGGGACTCAGAACGGAAGAATTTCCAAAGCTCTTCATGACAGGGAGGTGGGTTCCAGGTGATGACGGGCACAGGGCCTGGACACCTGCTCTCCTGACCTGTGCCTTACCTAAAGCAGCTTCATGGGACTTCTGCTGTCTTTGACAGAGATCAAACTGCCTCCTTTTTTCTTACCCTCTGTCTTTGGAACACATGAAGACATTTTTGTAAATCATGTTGACAAACCAAGATTTTTCATTTTTCCCATTGAACTCCGGGTTGGCAATTTTGTCCGTTAATACAAAACAACATTTTTAATGAAGTGACTTGCATTTTATTCATGATGGATGACAGCATCTGCTGGATCCTGTTTCCCTTTCTTGAAGGAAGAGCAAGTAATATCACATTAAAGGCAGAGAAGCAGGACTGTCCTCCAGGCTCATGAATGACTTATCCTCTGGATAGAGGGCGATCCTCTAATCTAATGGCTTCAGGTGATGGCATCTCTTCAACGTCTTAACACCCCCCCTTATTCTGGTCCTTCCTTTCTGCAGAACAGAGACCTGCAGTGGGTATATTCAACACCAGTGCTCTCCATTACTTACCGCTCACCCATAATGTTCTCTGGGGGGACATGATTGTTTCACTTAAAAAGTGCCCAGAAAGCCATGAGGGGATGCTGACTGAAGATGCTACAAGCAGGCAGACCAAAGCAACATTTGTAAAAGCAGAGAGGCCTCTCCAGGAATTTGAACCGCTTCACTTTATGGAAAAGGAAACAAGACCCAGAGAGCGAAAATCACTGCTGTGTGTTATAATGTCTGTGCTCAAGTACTTCATGGGCTAGAAGATGGTCTGAAGCTTGGAAATGAAAAAGGAAACAGATTTTAATAAATGTAGAGGCATATATTTTTAAACAGTCTGTGACCATTCTAATTTCTCCTCATTCTGACAGCAAACGCATGGAACCCTTATAACCACTGCAGGGAACCAGCGGAGCGAAAGGAGTTAGCAGGGCTGGCCGAGGGCTCTCTCAGGACTGGTCTGTCCATCGGCCAAGTCTGTGCAGCGGAACCCGGCCCTGAAAACTGCCTACAGGCAGGAGCCACAATGCCAGCCGTCAACGCTCATTCTTTTGTTGTCAGGTGCCACTATGAGAAAAGTGTCACATGGATTATAAACACCTATGTTGGCACAATTATTAGCATCTTCACTCCCTGAGGGCAGAAGCAAAAATATCAAAACCACTTTTTAACTTAAAATAACTATCACGGAAAGGGTAGTGGTCTCTGACACGTGTAAGATGCCCAGTGTCCAGCTGGTGCTGCTGCTGGAGGCTCCCTCGCCCGCTTGTCTGTGCCGACCAGTGCAGGCTCCCTGCCCGGGGATACTAAGGGACCAGCACGGGTGTCCTGAAACCACTGAAGTTTGGTTCAGGCTCTTTAAACAGTAATACGTTTGAGGCTTTTCTAGCAGAGGGTTTCTTTAAAAATCGATGTTCTAAAGAGACTTGATTATATGGTTCTACTCACTAGGCATTTCATCATTCTTCAGCACCAACTCACAAAGGTGGTATTTTCTCTACTTAAAAAAGTTAATGATATAGTGCTTACGTGTCTGGTTCTGTTCTAAGTACTTTGTACAGTATTAATTCATTGACTCCTCACACAGTAGAAACGATTTCTGTCCCTGGCTTCGAGCTAAGAAAGCTAAGGCAGAGAGAAGTTAAAGTCAACCAGCTAATCAGTGGCAGAGCCAGCCCTGGTCTGTTCTTCAACTCCGAGGGGCTGAGGCTGAGAGGAAAACTGGCTCAGGTTGCACCGTATCCAGGGGTAGGGATGTGATGAAAGACTGTGGACAACAAAAGGCCTGTGCTCCGTATTTTACCATAACGAGGCAGTTCTGTTTCAAAAGCTTGGTGGCGGGAGGGCTGGTGGTTCTATTTCTGAAAAGCATCTCCTCCCAGTTCCTCCAGCCCAGTGAATTTCAGCCAAGGGGATGCTGCTGAGGACCAAAAGCTCGTACTCTGGGACTTATCGGGGTGTGAGTTCTCATTGTGCTGCTTACTAGCCATGGAAGCTTGAACATGGTACTGTAGCACTCCCAGCCTCAGTTTCTCCTCTATAAAATGGGATACGTCTTCTGCAAGGGCTACTGGAGGTGAGACTGTGCACAGTGCTAAGCAACAGTGATTGTTCGTTAAACAAAAAATGTATTAAATGGAAGATCTCACCACCTCCCAGCCCCACAGGGAAGACAGGCTCAAAGCTATCCTCATAAAGGGTAATGCTATAGTCAGATAAAGTGGAATTTGGGTTCCTACTGTATAAACATTTTAAATCAGGGAGCATTTTTATAAAAATTACCCTATTTTCTGAAGACTGTTGCATGGTCTTTGGAAGATTCTGGAACAAGTGAAATCACAAATATTTTCTTACCACAGTTCATTAGTGCTGGCCCTGAGCTAAAGGGAATAGAAACCTCTCAAGAGTGGTGAAAAATCCCCAAGATAAAATGACAATAAAATGTAGGGACCCTCCCACTTTCTCTGCCTGGCCTCCGAGTGTGCAGGTCCAGGCTTGCCAGGAGCAAGTGGATGACAGGACCGGTCCTCCAATAACCAAGATGTCCATATCCTTAATGCACTAGGAAGAGCCGTGACAGCGTAACGGGGACTTTCTTAGCCTAAAAGTTCCAGGGTTAGGTCTCAAAGGGCAAAGGTCACCATGCTTTCACACCTCTTAACAAGTTAACTGACCCAGATCTGTTACAACTCCTACCCATACATTCCTAGAGAAAAGCAGGTAGCCAGAAACAAATTCAGTTTCTCCACAAGAACTTGAGTTAAGTTTCAGACATTTATTTTACTTTTGTTAATTTCAAATATTCCTTGACCTCTTGTATGGGGTTTAAGGCAGAGAAGATACATGTCCTGCGGGCAAGGCTGCTAGCCGAACTGGGCTTTAGATGCTAGAATCCACCCTCAGTTATATAGGGAGTCCTCAGCCCAGTGACAGGTCTGTTGCTGGATGAAGTCGAGCACTCAGAGGCAGCTGGAGATGGCTCCCCAGATCAGTCTGAGAGTAAGTGAAGAGACTAAAAAGTTGGGAAGAGGGCAAGACTCCGGGAGGTGACTGGATGGAGAAGAACCTAGCAGCCCTTCCCCCAAATGGGACTCAGACAGGACCACAGGCTGCTGACAACCCCAGCATTCCAAAGATGACTCATTCCTCTTCACCTGGCCAGACAGGACTCAAGCTGGCCGACTCAGCTATCTGAGCTGCTGTCCTTGTCCTCAGAATGCTTATCTTCACCTCATACCCTGTGGCTCGCCCAGACCCAGGGATGGCTGTGCAAAATCATGCTTAAGGAAGGGTTGGCAGAGGAATCTTTGCACCAGTTTCCTGGGTCTTCATCCCAGCTAGTCAATGTCATCGTCGTCATCATCATCGTCTTCAAAAAGGGGTGTTGGGGGTGGGCGTCCCTTCATGCTCTGACAAAACAGGAAAGAGTAGTCAGTCCTCACTTGTCCCTTCACTGGATGGACTCCACTCCTCTGTAAGGCGAAGTGAGCCAACATCTGTTCCCGGCTCCAGACTGGAAAGGTGCTGTTGAGTAGGGTTTTACTGAAAAGACAGCCTGAGAACAGGAAACCTAAGCTTCCAGATAGAACTGAGACACACATGCAGAGAAAGGGGCGATCTTTCAACAGAGACGACAAGACCAACTCTTTGGCTAATTTTGTCATTTATTTGTGAAGCATATGTATTGATTTGACAGGTTTTCTCTCATGCGATGACTTACACATTATGCGTGGAGAAAGAAGGGTGAAGGGGAGAGATGGGAGCAGGAGAAAGAAACAGAAGTGGAGCAGCCCTAAGGAAAGAGAGGATGTAAGAAGATGAAAGGAGGTTGGGAAGAATACAATCACATTTGAAAAAGCACCTGTTCTGGCCTCTGGGTCTTGACGTAGCCCTACCAGTTGAGAGAGAGTAGAATGTAGGGGCTTGGCCACATTACCAAGTAGAGGATCCCCAGAGATGAACACAGGGCCACACATTCCCACAGCCCTGGCCCACTGGCCCCTCCCTCACGTCCTCCTACCAGGTTAAGAGGATAGGAAGATCAGGGCCACAGAGGAGACTCCTGCCCTTCTCATGACTGAAGCTCCAGCCTTTTCTTCTGAATTGGCAGAACAGGTCCACAAGGCAGCAGGGCTTGGGGCTGGAGACAAGCACACATGGCGTATTCTCTGCTAAGGTAACTTCTGCTCTGGTAGCTAATGCTGGCTGGCCCAGGATCAGTCTGAGCAGTGGCGGCAAAGGGAAGGCAGTGTGGTGTGATCAGGAGCCCCTGGGCTAATCCCATCACCACCATTTAACAACAGACCTCAACTTCTCTCCGGGCATAAAGGAAGTGATCTCTGAACTCTGACAGTATGGGATTTGAAAACGTGGCTCCCAGCTTCTATTTTGTTCTAGCTCTTCATTTACCAGCTATATTATCTTAGACCAGCAATATAACTTGGGCTGTGTTATTTAATTTTCCTGAGTCTCAGCCCTCTTTTCTATAAAATGAGGTGAAAGTGTACCTCACTGAGAATGTCTGTGAAGCAGTTTTCAGGGTGCCCAAGGGATGGAAGTTAATTTGATGGCATTAGTATTACCGTATTTATTCGATTCTAACCACACCCCAATTTCTCCACAGGTTTTCATGGGGGAAAAAAAAAAAAAAAACAGATTTATTTACAAAGTTCAAAAAAGTTAAAAATGAGAAGTAACAAGGAATGAAGAATTTATTAAAATTCTTAAAAACCCAAGAAGGGATTAACGAAATTAACAGAATTTTAAGCATTTACTCAGGGATCTACTGTACTTAGCAATTGTCTTTTCAAGTAAAACAGCCACCTTTGCTGCACCAGACTTTCGGAGACATTCAAATGGATAAGAACAAAAACGAGCAGTTTAGAATCCAACAAATACGATAATATTAATCATATACTGACACTTTAAAAATTCTGACGATATTTAGGGAAGTCACTTGAGATATTTACTTATTTGTGGCAATGCTTCCTTTTGACATGCAGAGTTTTCAGAAGTCTCAAATGAAAATTTAACTCTTGGGGAAAAAGGCTAACAGGAGGCAGTGGAACCCGAGGAAAGGGTTCAGGTACACATGAGATGGGTCCCAGCTCTCACAGTCATTTTCCAAGGTTTGGGCAAAAACCAGGTCCCACTCTAGTTGATGAGGGGACAGAATTGCCCCCACTCAGCTCATATTTCTGTCCCTCGGGAGACTACACTGGAGCCGATCTGTGTTTTTTAGCTGCGTTCCACCCTGGAGAGATTCCCCCCGCAGCAGTCCTCGTGACGGCGTCCTCCTGACGGCCAGGACAGCGTTAATTTGGGGCTCTGCTCCCAGCATTCTCAGTCGCTCACCTGCCTGTCCTCACCCCGCAGCTGTGTGAAGCGAGACTGCGCTATGGGAACCTGAGCCAGTCCCTGCCCATGGGTGCCGTGATGACAAAACAGGTTAGAAAGCGGGCTGAGGAAGCAGACAGTGCTGAGAACAGGTGGATTTAGAGGAACCTGGGGTTCTAGTTCTAGCTCTGCCATGAACTCACTCGGTGACTTTAGGTAAATCACCCCCTGAGACTGTTTGTCTATGTACAAGGATGTCAGACAAGCCCTTTCCAATTCTAAAATATGCTAGATCGGAGGTAGCCTGAGGTTTTAGCATTCTAACAGAACTAGGCAGCCCGGCTTTCTTAGATGGTAACCCTGCCTGCATGGACAGAGAGCTCATTACCCTTTCTCAAGAACAGAGCGGTATCTGACACAGCCGCTCCCGCCCAGCTCCAAGCCTGCTCCCACACGGCCCTGTGCACAGAGCCCAGGGTGTGGGCCACCAACAGACTCCAGGTCTCTTCTCAGAGCCAGTGGGGAAGGGCGCCCAGGTGGTGGCACGAGGACCTTGTAGTGTCTGTGATATCCTTACCACCTCGTCTTCGTCGTCCTCTTCGATTTCTGATTTGGGACTTGGAACTTTGAGAGTTGCCCCTTTGAGAGTTGCCCCTTTAAATAGTTCATCCTCTTCATCCTCAGAGAGACTGAAAAATAAAGAAAATTAAGTCATAGAAAATGCTATTCTGCTCTAGACCACAGTGCCCGTAGGCTCTGGGGTAAGAACCAACAGCTATAAGACTGCCCTGGTGGAGCAGCGGTTGGGTGCAGTCCACATTCCTCCCAAGTTTGCATCCCAGGGCTGGGAAGAACAACTAAGACGAACAATTAATGTTTCTTCTTCCTCTTTATTCCTGTCGGCTTGCCTTCATTCCTGTCTGTACCTTTCCTTTAAAAGAATAGAAGGCACACCCTGGTGGAGCAGCGGCTAGGCCAATCTCCTCTGAAGGAGCACAGGCCACATACCCCTGGGTTCGAGTCCTTGGTCTGGTAGGGAGCAACCGGTATGAACAACTAAATAAAAATTAAGTGCTTCTTCCTCTTCTCTCTTCCTGCCTGCCTGCCTGGTTACCGTCATTCCTGTCTGCACCTTTCTTTAAAAAGAAAAAAAGAATTACTAGCCCTGGTAATCACCCAGGAATTCTTCCCATCCACATGGGCCTCCCATAGCTCTTGACTCCTCCATTCCCTGTAGCCAGAGTGAGCTTTTAAACTAATAAATTGGACCGTATTATGCTTCTGCTTAACTTCCTTTAATAGTTTTTCACTGTACTTAAAAGTCTAAACTTCTCATAGTGACAAAATCTCACGACTTGGCTCCATGCTGAGTTTCCAACCTCAATGTAACATACCTCTCCTACTTAATATGCCTTCATTTTGGCTCTGTGATTGTGCCATGTCTGCTTCCATCTCACTCTATGCAATCTCTTCCTCCTGCTCTGGGCATGGAAGCTTCCCTTGCTTCCCTTCTACCTTTCAAGTCTCAGTTTAAGTGTTCTCAGAAACCTTCCCTATCCACTCTAATGTATGACACCCTCTTCATTCTCTGCTATACACCCTATTTTTTTTAAAGTACTCATCATACTTTTATAACATAGAGGGGTTGTTTTGATCTTCCCCACTAGAACCCTACACTCCTGACACTAGAGAACCTAATCAGCCCTGCCTGCTAGACGGTCAAGTCCTACCACAGAGCCTTTACACAGCAGGTATTTCTGAATAAATACAAAAAAGAGTGAGGCAGTCAGCATTGGAGGGATGAGTGGCCAGCTCTGGAAAAATCAGAGATAACTTAGACATGCAGCTGCCTTGTGCCTGAAACCTGCTCTGGGGACATACCTGGAATGCTGAGAACAGTGGCTGGGTCCAGGGGCCACTCCTGCAGCTGCAGAGCCTGTCTCTGTGCCTGACGGCAACTTGGAAGGACCAGAGGAGCTAGTGACATCCTTGTCTTTCTTGAGCTCTGGAGGCTGCAAGTCTCCTAGGCTTTCAGGCCCTAAGGCCAGTGCGTCCTCCTCCTTGGGGTCTGCAGTCAGAGACAGTCTTGTGGAGCTTTCTTGCTCCCCAACACAGGCATTTCCCGATGGGCTGTCAGGCTTGGCTGCCATTGGGCTGGCAGTCAGTGTCTCTTCACATTCAGCATCCATACTTACAGGGCCTGGAGGCTTTGGGGGAACAGAAGTGGGGGGGCCCACAACTCTGTGGGAGGGGATGCAAGCCAGTTCAGGGGGGCAGGAATCATCTTTTATCTCTGAGACCACCTCTGCTTCAGAGGGCTCCTGAGGCATGGGGAGGGCGCGTGGAGGCAACGGCACAGCTTCCTTGACCACCTGCTCTGACGGCACCATGGGGGACTCCTGCCTCTCCCTGCTCAGGGGTGCTGGAGGCAGCCCAGGGTTGGCTGCAGCTGACTGTCCCTGGGAAGGCTCTTCTTCCTCTTCTTCAGTGCAGCTCTCTGCTTTCTCTTGCTCATGCTGGTTTAACATTTGAAGGGTTACCATCTGGTCAAAAGTCGAGGAGGAAGAGATGATCACTGACTGGAAAACAGCAGGCACTCCTCCTCCCTCGGTCCTTATGACCTTGTCATTTAATTAAGATGTCAAATAATGGGTCATCTAGTTCAAATGACTTTGCTTCTCCCTCATACAAAGCTGCCCATATTGTCCAGCTAAAAAATCAATCCAGACATCCTAATTTCTGATGAACGGTCTTGAATAACTTTTTATTCACGATCCCGGAGAAGGTACCTAAGCAACAGGCTACCCATTTCTAGAAAGCAGTAATGGCGGGCTGTACCTTGATTGTATTCATGATGGTCCCCAGAATGGTCCTGCCATTGTAAGATTCCTCGAGCTCAAACTCTCCCCGCAAGGACTGGAACACCTGGTTCATGATCTTCTTGACCTGCATGAAGATGTGAGGAGGAAGAGTCACAGTGTGAGCCGCCAAAATCCACTCATTAAGGGATGCATGGAAGTCCAGAGGACTCATATGAAGCCCTCTTAGAAATCTACGGTGGGACACACAGCTGGCCACTGTCACTGTGGAGGGGACAATGCCAAATAATGTGCAGCACTTCCACAGGAGGGCTGTCAAGGGCAGGTAAGCTGTGAGGTGAGCCCAGGCCTGCTTAAAGACCATGAATGGAGGCCTCCCTCCTACTGTGACCACTGAGAGTCGCCTGCGCTACAGGTCGGTGGCTAACCAGTGCTGGGCATGCTCCCCACTGCTCTGCTGATGTTTAGGGGCACTTTCCAGACACATGAAAAACCTCAGGATTTGGCCCTTTAGGGATTGCTACCAAAGTGACAGGTTCTCGAGGGTTAATTTTCACGTAAGTCAGACAAAGTCGGGGATAAAAGACGGGGGGGGGGAAGCTATCAACGCAAGTGGGCCACATTCTTCCTGCATGTCTGCTCTGACAGTTTGCGTCTTCGAAGTACCAGCGCACCTTCTCCGTGGGGTCGGCGGCAGCAGCTTCAACCGCAGCTATCTGGGACTGCATCTTCCCCAGATATTTGACGTGCTGTTCATTTTGCTCTGTCAGGGCCGTGACCTGGGCCTGGAGGGCTGCACACTGCAAAGCGAACAAACTGTGGCTCAGAACCGGAACTACCAGGTGACGTCGGGAAATGCAAGACGAGGACCACACTGAGCATCAAGTGCCAGCCTCACCTAACACCCCGCCCCGGGGCCACCAACTTGTGACGTTCTGTTTTCTTATCACTTGGCCTCAACACACGATTTTACCTTCTCTTTCCCAACTAGGACATTTGCCTTGTTCCCAATCAGTTCAAGAATATAACAGAAAAACGGGCAGGGAAACCCTAGTTATACAGACATATGGACAGTGGACACCAGCGGCAACCTATTCCTCTTACGGTGCAGGACTGTCTTCACATCTGAGTCCAAGATTTTCAAGTGCTTACCTCAGGCCAAGAAACACCTCCAGATTCTCTACCCCATCTCAGTGCCTTTTCCCAGGATGTCCTGACCACTTCTCCATGGTACCAAAGCTACGTGTCCTTGGCTCTGCCTGAAAGTCACCTCCTTTGAGAAGCCTTCCCCGGCAACCCTCAGCACTTCCTTCTCTGAGCCCCAGAGCATTTAATGCTTCTTTGTTTCTCCCTGTCTCCCTCTTTTGACTGTGAGATTCTCGAGGGCAGAGTAAGCAAGCTTTTTCCCTCACACAGTTTCTGGAACATAGCTGGCATTAAAAATATATTTGCCTAATAAATGAAGGATCAGATAAAATGAAAACATGTTTCAGAACACGAGGCTGCTTTTCATCTTTGTGGGCCATCCCCAATAAGTGCACGTGGAAGATTACTGCAAGCTGGAGCGTTGAAGAAGCATGGTTTTATTTTCAAGCTTATTAATGCCATTTTTTGGGTCTGAGAGGATCTACATGACTCAGCCAACCTGCTTGCTTCGAATCGGTTGGGCTGCCTAAGCTGCTGGTTCAGAGAAACACCCACCTCTGTCTGAAGGTGCAGCAGCTTCTGCTGGCTGGCATCTCTCTGAGTGCACACCTCCTGGTACTGCTGCAGGTGCTCGCCCTTGGCGGAGGCCAACAGATGCTCACATTTTGCTTCCCACTGGGTCTGTAGCTCAGCCTGCACCAGAGACAGCTGCCAAGAGAAAGTAATGACCACATCAGGGGGGTTTTGTCACTTTTAGGGAAGCCTACTTTCCTAAGCAAAATGATGATGATGATGACGATGATAAGCTAACAGCCCAGACTTAATAGGGAAAACTGTATGAATGACCTTACTTACTTTAAAAGTAAATGTATTTTTGAAATATAAGTAGGAAGATGTTATTGGTTGTCAGGACTGCAAAAGATACTCTAACCAGAAAAAGGTATAACTGTCTATAGTCCCTGGAGGGCAGGGCCATAATACCATCATACTTTTCAGGTCTGGGCTTTAAACTTTTCTAGGTTCAGAAACATATTTTTGTTGATATTCCCAGAGGTCATCCAATCAAGGCACCAATTCATTCTCATTGAAATTTCCCTTCACCTGTTCTGCAGCTGCATGGTCTGTGGACACGCGAGCCTTTTTCAAGAGCTGTCGAAGTTTGTCTAACTCCTCCTGGTGTGACTTGCGAATTTCATCTATCTCCTCCTCAGCCTGACAGCGCTCTTGGGCAGACTTCTTCTTCCTTTCTGAGAGATTCTTAGGAACAAGAGGATTGTCATCAGCTCTGGCTGTTTAACAGGATATATGGGAACAGTGGTGGTGGCCTCACAGGTCCTTATTTCATTTTTGCAAACAATTCATTTCAGTTTAATTTTCCCTATATATCTAACATTCTTGGCTATTGGTTGGGAAAAACTGTGACAAGAAAAATGAAATCAAGAAAAGTTTTATCTACTGCTTTATTAAGAGAGGGAGACCATGCTAACAGTGCTGAGGGTACAAGGAAATGGACATGCGCACACATGGTTGGTAGGAAAATTAATGAGCATATTCTCTGAATGGCAAGCTGGAGGTCCTGTGAAGAGACTTTCAAAATACACACCCCCCAAAACTCTACAAATTCTCATTTATCTTAAAGAACCAATAAATCATGTTCATAAATATTATGTGTTTTAAGGAGGTCACTACAGTGATAAAGAATAACTGAAAAAAGCCCCCCAAATCAGAAAGAATTGTTTAAGAAAAACTCAGAAGAAACTGAAAATGTATACCAAGATATAGCGCCTTAAAAGGCTGTAAGGTTTTACTGGAGAATGTTATTGAAATCAGAAACAAGTTCTTTTCATATTTAAGCTATTCTACACACAGAAAAAGACAGAAATGGGTATGCCCTGGTGGTGGAGCAGCGGTTACATCAATTGCCTCCAAAGGATGGAGGCCACGTAACCCTGGGTTCGAGTCCCAGGTCCAGGGGGAACAACCAGTGTGAACAACTAAATTAAAATAAAGTGTTTCTTCCTTTCTTTCTTCCTGCTGCTTGCCTACAACTGCCTTCATTCCTGCCTGCACTTTTCCTTAAAAAAAAAGGAAAGAAAGAAAAAAGAGAAATGTTTCACTTTGTTCTATGGGGCTAACATTACCCTGAATTAAAAATTTTAACAGAACTAAGATACTATAAATAAAGCTAAAAGACAGCAAACTAGGAAAATATTTATAATGTCTACAACTGACAAAGGATTAATACCCTTTATAGTATTTACAAATCACACTAAACTAATATTACAATAGGAAAGAGGGCAGAGTATGTAAAAAAGAGAATTCACTGAAATATAAACATTAAATATGTGAAAGCTTTACGGCTACTAAAAACACATACTAAAACATATTTCACAAAGCATATTTCAAAGATAGCATATTTCACAAATCAGTCTATAAAGATTAGAAAAACTGATATACACATAAAATTGGGGAAAATGTAGAGTAACGGGCTTGTGTACATAGTACTGGATGTGTGAGCTGACACAATCTTCTGTGAGAATAATCTGACAATATCTGTAAAAGTTAGATATGTAGCATTTCATCTGATCTAGCAACTCTAAGTAATACATTTTATGGAAAATTTCAAAGAAATGCACAAAAAGAACTATACAGTACAAAAATATCCACAGCAGCAATGTTTGAAATAGTGGGAAAAAAACAGAAATGAGTATCTATCAAAAGGTGAACAGTTAAAGAAATGGCACAGCTTCCTAGCAGAAAGAATAAGAAAAGTCTCATTCTTTTTAGTACAATGTCCATGGCAGAAAAAAAGAAAAGCTTTACACATGATCCTACTATCATTAAAAGGTGGATCAATGTATGTGGATATATGCATAAATGAGTGTGGATATATGTATTAATACTCAGAAAATAATATGGAAGATATCACATATTGTTTTATAGTTGTATCTCTTAGATATGATATTAGCAAGGGAAAAAGGTAAATTTTACGTTGTATTTTATAGTCTCTGTCATATTATTTGTGACAATAGGTACATATCACTGGGATCTTTAAAAGGAAAATCAAAATGTTCATTCCGTAGTTGATCCTCGCCATGTGGGTCTAACAGTAAACTTCCAACTTACTTTTTCCAGAGACTCCTTCTCAGCTCGAAGGTCTGTCAGTTCTTCCTCCAGGCTTGTCACCTTGAGTTCCAGTTGTCTCCGGCTCTGCTTTTCACTTTTGAATTTGTACTGCGCTTGCTCCGAGATTTCTTGGAGCTCTGCGATACCACAGCAGAATTAGAGTTGCAGCTGGCTACGTGGTGCCCGGCAGCTCCTTTAAAGCAGCTTCCTGTCATCTCCCAACCCATCACTCCAGCACTGTCCTCTCACTTCTTTGAGCATCACCTCACTGAGCGGCAGTGAGGTTTATCAAGCCATAACCGACCCCCGCACCATCCCATATTTATCTTACGGAAAGTCATCTCCTTATGTTCATGTCACCTTCTACACACAAAATGGAAATGTTCCAGACAGTCAGACCCCCTTTGAAACTACCACCCCACAATTCCCTTTCATCACTATCTCACATTGGATGGTTCTCTGATAAGTACTCGTCCAGGCCCTTTCTTGCTGCTCAGGTAAGACAGTCTCAATTTCTTGGTAACTGGGACATGCACCAGAGTTTATTTTCAATGCTCTTTCTCAAATAAAATGATTTGGAATTTTGTTTTGGAAAGTAATGCCTCGGAATTTATTTTGTTTGGAAAGCTTCTGAAATTCTTATGGTGCTTGTCATCATGCACCATGAAACCAAGGATACCTATGTGACACTCAAACCTAAGACTATCCCTCGACTGTGCCCAGATGGTGCTCTAACAGGTAAAGGATTTGTCTTTAAGTTATCACTTTACTGACTGACACTAGTAGCTTTTTAGCTCCTATCATGTAAGTGAACTTTGCTTCTTCCCAGTTCTGCAGCCACTGCAGCTACACCCACCCATGGTCTCATGCGTGCCTTCCTGATTTGTTTTTCTACAGCAATAAATTGACCTCTGGCCTTCAGAAATCTTCTATACAAGTCACCATGACATGAGCACCAGCTTTGTGCCAGGCACAAACTAGGAGGAAAGAACTGTACAAAGATAAACAAGACACCATCCTTGCCCTCCTGGGGCTTACATTCTAGAGGGGAAAATGTACATACAAACATAGCTGATCAAAGGCTAACTGCAATATGGTTATAACAATGTACTTAGAGATAAAAGTATTTTAAAGGAGATTAAATGTTCTAGAAAAAAACAAGCCTTCTGAAAGAGGTAGACTTTGGAGAGAACAGAAGCAAACATCGGTGATGGTGGACGTACCAAGTCTAGAGGCTAACATGACAAAAAGCAAGACAAGAGCTACAGGATACACATGAAACGTATGTAATGCTGTAATGCGTTACTTCAATAAAAAATTGTTTTTAAAAAGAACTATAGGATGTACTGAAGCAGCAGCAGGCTGGCTGGTACATCCAGAGCCAGGATGAACTGGCAACATAAGAAGTAAGTCAAGCTAGAGGGACCTTGAGTGTCGGGCTTGAGGGGGAATCCATCCTTTAGGAAAGAGGCAAGTACTCTAGGAAGCACCAACTTCTTCAGCCTTCGCTGTGTTGTCAAGAGGAGCAAATGGACTTCAAGTATCATAACTAACAAAAATAATGAAGACAACACTCACCCAAATAAAGCAGAACGGTGAACACTGATCAATTCAGGACAGTCAGTTCTTTGACTGCCCTTTATGTCAATCACACACAGGAATACGAGTCCACCTTAATTACTGGCTCAAAAAATCCATGAGGATTTTGACAAATGGACTGGGAGGCAGGAAACACATTTAAAAGGCCAAAATCACAGCCCTCATCAATCACTGAAGGACATACCTGAGAGCTCTGCCTGCACTTTGGCGAGCTGGCTCCTGCAGAGGTCTGTCTCCTTCAAGCTCTCCGTCAGCTGCATCTGCAGCTCTGTTTCTTTCTTTTGGTGAGCTGTCATTTTTAGCTGCAGACAAGAGACCTGTGCAGTGGCTGCTGCTAATTCTTCTGTCACCTTGGCCTGCATAGTAACAAAGTATGACGACACTTTAAACATGTGTGTTGTCTGTCTCTAAGTGATAACCCAACTTCACATATGCTATGCTGGCTACACTGGAAAGAAGGGAGTTAAAGTCACCTGCACCAGCTTTAAATCAAAAATCAAGCCTTTGAAATGTACAGTCTCGGACTCAAACTCCCTTGTAAAAATGTGTCCTTAGGAAATATTATGCAGTACATCATATATCATATAATATAAAGTATATTATACAGTATTATAAAAAGTTTGCTTCAAGAATGTTTGAAAAAGTATTGTTCATATGGTTGCAAAAGAATAGGAAAATAAAATGCTGAAAATGGCCTTGATTAAGCTAATTATGAAACATCTACCCTGTGTGCAGCTGTTGAGAACACCGTTGTGAAAGAAGATTTCGTGGCATGGGACGGTCACAGCCTGCTGCTAAATGAACAGAGGAAGGTCATCAAATGATAAGTTTGATATAATTCTATTTTTGTGAAACGAACATGTGAAGAAGAAAGTTAGAGTTACAGGTGATTTATATTTTCTTATTTTAGTTTCTATAAATATTTTTGTTTTATAAATGATTTTTTTAAGATAATATTTTGGTTGCTCAAAAATTAAAAAGTTATACAAATATAAAGAATGAGAAGTTTTGCTCTGACCCCGATCCCTGTCCACAGCTTTCTTCTTGTCTCATGAGTTTATTTTTAATCTTTCCAGTGATTTCTTGTACAAACACTAATATAATTTTTATTTCCCCTTTCCATATAGAAAGGTAGCGAGTTACATACAACCCTAATAAGAGACAGATCTTCCTTCCTTTTTCAAAATAACTGCATGGTAATCTAACATGTGAATGTCCATTGTTTACTCTCTACGGCACAACACTTGGATTGTTTCTAGTCCTTCCTAATTACACAATGAGACACCGATGAATCTTCCCGGACACGTCTCATTTCACTTGTGTGCAGGTGTGCCTTCAGGAAATTCCCAGATGCCTAACTGCTGGTATATATTTATGTAATTTTGCACATCATCAGATTGCTTTCCATGAACCTTTATACCAATTTCCCCAGCAGTTGCCAAAATTCTGGATTTTTATCAATCTGATATACAAGAAATGGTATTCCTGGATGTTCCTGGCGGCCTAGCGGTCTAGTACACCTAGGAACAGTCCCACATACATCCCAAGGTCCAGGGTTCAAGACCCACGATCAGGTGGAACAACCTGGTGTGAACAACTAAATAAAAAATAAATAAATTGCTTCCTCCACCCCCTCTCCTCCTGCCTGTCTTTGCATGTCTCCTGCATTCCTGCCTGTACCTTTCCTTAGAAAAAAAAGAAAGAAATGGCATTTCTGCCATTTTTCATGATAAACATATTTTTCCAATAAGATATTTAAAAAAAAACCAACAAACTTCCCCCACCCTTGGTCCCAGGTCTCAAATTCAGATCCACAGATGAAGTTTTCTAGCCTGTGCCTTAGCTGTCTGGGCCATGGTGGTGGGAGAGGTGATACTTTAAAACTTAAATCGAATGCTTTCAACAGCCATCAACTTCTGCATCGACGATCTCCTCCTAGTAATTCTGTACTACTAGCAGTGATGTAAAATAAGTGTCAGTCATATGATGACCATTTTGGGGGGCTCTTGGAAGAGCAGAATGAATAAAAGAAAGCAACACATCAACTTCTTTGCTTAATGTATTTTAAATGTTGCTCCACACTAGACAAACAGGAACGAAATATTCCCAAGTAAACTGATGAAAGTAAAATGACTAACCTGGAAAACCCTCTAATGACACTCTGTGTACTAAAGGTATTGATGATGACGATACAAATGATGAGTAAAAAGGAATGGTAAACAAATGACTGATGTGACTGACAAAACGACATTCATTTCCCCTGAACTGAAGTGACCCTATAAAGCATGGGAGCAATCAGAGACACGAAAAGCAGCAAACCGTTATTCTGATCGGTCTTGATTTTCGGACAGCAACGTATCTACGGGGTTAGACCCTTTCTCGTATACTGTTATATTGCTGCTTCCGTTACTCCTAACTACTACACTTTACATGCATGTTTACAGATGTCTACTTCTTTGTCACTGCTCCGTCTTACGGTATTCACTAGACCAAGGCCAGTTTTAAACTTAATTATTCCAAAACCTTTATCAATTTTCAAGCTTCTATTTAAAATATTATTATGACTTTCCTAAAGGTAGCCAATATAAAATAAATAAAAATAAATTCTATACAATTAAAGTCTCTGAAAGAGTATCTGAGAATACATAGACGAAGACCCTCTCCTTCATCAAACTATAATGAGGCTCCTCTGAGCCTTTGGTCTTGGTCTTCTCTCTTTAGCCTGATTAGCCGAGTTTTAGTAAGACTCCTGCTCAGTCAGTCTAGAGAGACTCTCCCCTCCTTGATACCAGATCAAGTTCTTCCTCAGTTATGGATATCTAAGTCCTTGACTTGTTTTTACCAAGAACCCTAATAGGTCAGTTTAGTAAGACTCCCCTACCCAGGTCTCCTCTTAATAATTTCCTGCCCACTGATCCCTCATGCTGCCCCTTAGCTATAGATTCCTACTTGCCTGCGTTGCATTAATCTCTCCCTGCTACAGAAGTATTGAATAAAGTCTTCTTTACTGTTCAAATAAGTGTCAGAATAATTCTTCCCTAGCAGTATGCAACTTTTAGAGTGAGCTCTAAGTACTGAAGTTTTGTGTTGAGCAGTCTTAGGTTTTTACCTGTTAAGCACAGAGGACAATGGCAGTTAGTACTTCTAGATGGGAGGAGTTTCTGTTCCAGGAAGAAGAAAGTTTTCCTTACTATCCTATCCCAAATGGCCTGATGGAGTCTGAGCTAGCAATGTTTGGAGAGTTTTTTACACCTATCAACAGCTCAAGAGTTCACTAATATCAGAGTAAGGATAACAGACACAAGCCTTGAGCAGTCAAGAACACGGGGGCAGGTGTGTGTGTGTGTGTGTGTGTGTGTGTGTGTGTGAATTTCAGGGGCAAGGCAATGCAATGGATGGTCATTATCTCAGCAAATGACAGACACAGCAGAAGATCACTCACAAGTTCTCTTTATCCCAGGTCCTCAGCTAGAAAGTCCTATTGGAAACACGCAGCATAACACCCTCATCCAAATGCACACATACATGCATAGAGAAAACATGAGGGAGGAATAATACATTAACAATGGTTATCTTTGAGTGGGAAGATTATGAGTGAGTTATATTTTATGTTTGCTAATCTATATTTTCAAAATTTTCTAGAATGAATTACTACAAGTTTTGCAGTCGGAAAAGTACTGTGTGAGAACACATGTGCACGTGCGTTTGTCTTTCTGTGACTGTAACTTTTTTTAAAGAGGTGAGCATGTGCAACATCGAGGGAGAAAGGAAAACATCAAAAATCCACACAGTGCATGAGATAGTTCCCTGAATTGCACGCTGCCACTGGAGAGCTGGGAAAATAAAGCAATGATAAAGAGAACCAAGATTTCAGAAAACTAAGTGAAGAAAACATTCAAGTTAAAAGCAGGAACTTCTAGAGAGATGGCACTGTGACAAAGAAAAAAGAACACAACTGACTGGAACTGAGACCCTGGGCAAATATTTTACTCTCTCTGGGCCCTGGTTCATCTTTGTAAAGTAAGTTAAATTAGATGGCCTCTAATAGCTCTTTCAGTTTTAATCACGATTCTGTGGTTTTATGTGAAACTATTACGTCTGTCACAGAAAAAAATAATTTCATTTACCAAATAGTCATTGAGCACTTACCCATAAATTTCTAAGCGGTGTTTGAAGGCAGAGAACTGCTACTAGGAAGAAAAGGGACCTCGAGTATCTCCCTTAAAGAGGAGAGAAATCATAGGGAAGACTGCTTAGTAACTAAGAAGACTGAAAGAAAACCAGGAGAGTAGGGGTTTGAGAAGTCTTACTGAAGTATAGGTGACCAAGCAAAGCACGTGGTATTTGGTACCTTACTCATCAAGCACTGATACCCAGTCCAGGAGATGCCCTCCAACAGGGCTGTGTAAAGCACAGTGCCTAGAAATTTGTGGGTGTTTGACAGATGTTAGATATTATTACTGCTATCGTTGTTATTACTATTGTTTCTATTATTTTAAAAAGAGCACCTAAGTGCCCAGCGTCAGATGAATGGATCAAGATGTGGTACATACACAATGGACACCACACAGCCCTGAGAAGAGGTGAAACCCTGTCATTTGAGTCAATATGGATGGAACTAGAGGGGATTATGTGAAGTGAAACAAGTCAAAAGAAGAAAGGTAGATACAAGATGACCTCACTCACAGGTGGAAAGTGAACAAACAAAACAAAGGAACAGATGAAGCAAAATCAACCCTTGGACACTTGCAATAGAACTGAGGTCACCAACAGGGACTGGGAGCAGGGAGAGAGGGGCAAGTGGCGGCAGAGCCCACTGGACAATTGTGAAGAATACTTGGCGATTTGGTGAAGGGCAGGGTGTGCTGACATATATCTTAGGAATGGGGAAGCTACACATATGGGGAACTGACACATATGAGTTTATTTTAACAAGTAAAATCAAATTTACTGAAATAAAAGTTTTTTTTAAAAATGCACCTGACAGGTTCAATGCACTGTGCCTGGCATTCTTGGCATATTATGAAATAATTGGTAGACATGAGGTAATACAGGGTTTGATAAACCCACAAGTTAAGTTGGCTTGCTGCTTGTTTTTGTAAGTTTTTATGGACACACAGATGCACACCACTGATTCACAACATGAAAGTCACATGGTGAACTTATAACAAACACAGGTGTCCAGCTGCCACATGCAGAGACTGTGGTTCCTGCCTGGCTGTGTATCAGAACCAAGGGGGAGCATTTTAAAAGTGTGGATACAGATCTTGGCTAGATATGCTGAAGGAGAATCTCTGGAGGTGACTTTAAGAATATCTATTGGTAATCAAACTCCCCAAGTGATTCTAAAGCAGCCAGACCGGTGTTTGGGAACAACTGATTAGAATAAGCTATAGCAAACATTTTAGACCTGAACAGTAACAGCTGGGCCAAACAATATATGTGGATGCCCTGCTATGCTTAAGGATTTGTTTTAAAGGAAAAGGGAGAAAGAAATTCAGAGGAGGGAGAAAGAGCGTAAAGGTATGCTCCGTGGGCGGGGACGGAGTGGCCCAGCACAGCGTCTGGCTACACTGTGACAGGCTGACAATGCTGACTTGAGCAGCAACAGTCAAGGGGTGACACGCAGCCGCGGGCAAGAACCAGTGTCAGGACTGTGCAGGGCTACGCAGAGCAAGGCACTGCTTCTCTGAGGAGAGAGTCCGAGACAGCACATGCCTAAATTCTATGGCTAGAGAACACAAATACGGACAGAGGCACACAGAAGCAATCGCATCACTGCCAGAATATGAAAAAGGAGTATAAAGTGCATCCACTCAGCTTTTCATGAAAAATTCAAATACAAATAAACCTTTTCTTAACCTCTGAGAAAAAGCAGATGAAATGGTTGAGACTTCCCAGCAGAAGAACGGCAGCCCAGTAAGAAGGAGTCCGTTCTGGATAAACTGTCACTGGAACAAGGACAGGACTGGGCTTCAGAATCGGTCCATCCCAAACCAAGACATACCAGAGCGTTCCTGACAGCTGCTCCAGGAACTGTTCAAAATTCCTAATTCCGAACCAGCATTTATTTCTAAAGGCTGTGGCAGGCACAGATGAAGGAGCAAACTAAACAATCTTGGAGTTGACTGAAAAACATTTGTTAGGTGGCATAATAGGAATTTTCTGTTGATTTCTAGCCACAGAATAATTTAGTCTAAGAAGCTGCATAATTCTTACCTTACATTACCAAGATCAGAGATTGTGTTTGACTCAACTCATTGCAAAGCATAGTCTAAAGCAGAAACCTGGATGATGGACATACTAAAATCTGTTGGGTGACTTCTAGTTCTCTTTCCAATGTTGACAACAATTCTGATTCTGCAGATTGGCCGGCATGTACACAGACTGCTCCTTAGCTCTACACATCCTGGTGTGACCTTCTTTTACCTTCTCTTGCTCAGCATGCAATACTCTTGCCTGTGTGTTTTCTGTGGCTGTTTGAAGTGAGTTGTTCCTTTTCTCCATCATCAGGTTACTCTGTTCAACATACCTGTGAAATAAATGAGGAAAAAGAAACTATCAAGCACTGAATGTATACCAGGCACAAACCCAGCGCACATTCCATCCTCAAAATATTACTCCACACCTTTATCAGAAACAATCTGAAAGCAAGTGGTTGTCCTTAGATCTGCAGTAACCAACTGAGGCGCGAACCTGAGACAGAGGTGAATTTCTGTGAATTTGCGTAATGCAGAGAGAAAATTGAAGGGTGTGTAGTGAGGGGGAAGGAGAGTAGAAAAAACAGGATTGAGAAGACTGCACAAAGGGAAGTAAAAACTCATTCCTCCCTCTCCCTCCCCTAACCCCAAAACATGGGAGGCAAAAGGCACTGGAGAAGAGAAATATTAGAGAATGATTTTGTTGCTCTTTTTAAAGGAAAGGTGCAGGAAGGCCTGAAGGGGAGCAGAAACAGAAAGGCAAGAAGAGAGAGGAGGAAGCATTTTATTTATTTTATTTAGCTGTTTATCTTGGTTGTTCCCACCCAGTCCTGGGACACAAACCCGGGACCTTGATATGTAAGTGAACTGTGCCTAACTGCTACTCTACCATAGAGCATAGTTTTTAAAAAGTGAAATGCCAGGTGCTGTGACTTGTTCTCCTGGCCCTTCCAAGTCTTCAGAAGGACATAAAAAAATTATAAGACACTTCTTTCTTAATGAACATTTTGCTTAATAAAATAGCCCAGAGAGAAGAGACAGGAGCTAACATCAGTTCTCTATTAGCACATTTACAGATAAGGAAACTAGGGACAGCAGGAATAAATAAGGTAACCAAAGTCACACAATAAATGAGGGGTAGAGCTGGAATACAAAACCTGTCTGCCTTTTCCATGTCTGAGTTCTTTCAACTTGAAATGTCTCTCAGAAAATATGCAATAATTTACATGATAGGAAAAAATAAATTGCAGACACAGATAAACTGCCCAAATAAACATTTAATTTGGACACTACAAATGAAACCCGTTGTCCATCCTATCCAGTGCCCCATACCTGTCATTACCTCTGATTTCGTTCAATTAGTTCACTGATCTTGTCATTCTGTTCTTCTATTCGACTGCTCTTTTCAAGGATCTCTTGCTTCAATCTTTCATTTTCCTAAATTCAAAATGCATGACCTATAACTTAAGTTTTTAGAGAAAAAAGTACCAGACAAAATGGAAACAACAGTTGCTACACATGCTGAGACAGAAAACTAGAACTTATATCCACAAGGATCTAATACATACTACAGAACATCAGATGCTATCTGGTGGGCACAAATCCCCAAGCTCCATAGATGAGGCACACAGATGGCTATAAAATAAAATAAAATTCTGAAAGTCAAAAATAAAAGTTTTCCTTCTGACTGCATAGTAATAAGGAACCTGAACCAAATTAAGCCATAATGGATTTTCTAGAATTTCCCAATATCACCTGCTCTCTTTTTCTGGAGTGGAGGGCTCAAATGCTGGAATGTCTGGGGAGAGAACTTGGGCAAGCCTTCCAGGTTGACTGCTCTGTTCTCAGTCGGCCTCACCTGAATAATTCGCTGGATGTTGCTCATAATCATGCTTGTTTCCATTGTCACCGACATGCTAGGAGCGAGCAGGGAACAGCCAGCGCTGTGCTTCTGTAACTCTTCAACCTATAAAATGGGAAATCAGAAAGACCTGGTGAGAAGTTTTTAAATGGAGAACAGAATTTATCCAAGACTTAACGTTTTTGTTTTTTTTTTTTTGGAGGGAGGCTAATGTGTTTCTGAGACCATTGTAATGTAAACCAGTTTTATGCTAATCAGGTCCCAAAATAATAAGTATCCTTCTAGGGAAATAACTACTAACCACTATCAATACAGAGAGAGTTTATATCTCTGGATTCTCCCTGTTTTGTATCCCCTGTTTATGGCCCCACTTTCAAAACAGACTCAACTCTGACTCAGTCACCTTAGTCATGAGATTATCCATTTTATCAGCCACTTTGTTAACTGCCATTCGAATTTCTGTGTTATGCTGCCGGGCTTCAGTCATGAGAAATGAAGCCATGTCACCGGATCCTAAAGAGACGTAAGTCAAAAAGAAATTTATGAAACTGGAGCCGAGAATTCTGTATGAGGAAGAGCCAATAGCTCTTCCAGCAGAGGAAAGAAAGAAATCAACACTTAAAATACTAGAAAATGCTGTGGGCAATTCAGACTGTAATAAGAAGAGGAGATAGAGGTCAAAAAAAAAAGGCTTTAAAGCGGATAATAACTAAGCTCTATTCCTGCAAAATGCACCAAGGGCTCCAGTCTGGGTCAAGGGCACAGGTATGTCCCCTTGGTCAGCCGGAGTCCTGGCAGATGAGATTGCTTCCCACTCACTCGGTGGTATGCCAGGATTGGACCAGGTGCCAGAGAAACAGCAATAAACCAAACATGGTTTTCGCCCTCGAGGAGCTCACAGCCAGGTGGGGCACTAGACACATACACAGATCATTACAAACAGCGGGGAAAGTGCAAAAACATGGACCATGAACAAGGTACAAACAGAGCAGAGAGGGAAAAGTAAGGTTAACTCTCTGGTGATACGCAGACACAGTTGTGTCTCTGGGAGGAGAGGCAGTGGGATGTTATCACTCACAGAAGGCTTCACAGAGAAGATGACAGACTTGGTTTCCCAGAGGGAGGAGGAGCAGGGCTTCCAAACAACAGCTACACTCAGGGAACCTTTACCACGCCAGGGCCACTAACTGTGTCACTGGATCAACTAGCTTTTTCATGCCTCTGTCCTAATACCAGAGGTGATTCCTATGCAAAAGTCACCCTGCAGAAGGTAGGGTCCCCCCAGCTATTTATACTTTATTTTGTTTTGCTTTTTATATAAGACAACCACGCCTGAGCCCGCACGTAAGATGTCTGTAAAGTTACACAACCAGGCGGCGGCGGCGGCGGCTCCTGAAGGGCAGGGTTCATGACGCGGGAGGCTTTCATTTTACACCCTTTTGTGCTGTTTGTTTATAAATGGATATTATTTTCATAATTCATTTGTGACACTGAGCACCCACAAATGTCATTATGCTTTCTCCCAATTTCTTGCAGTGTTTCACTCTTCTAATATTTTCTGTAAACTCTGACCATTTAGACTGGGGAGTTACAGAGTTGACGGGAAAAAAATGCAACAAGTAGAACACAGAAAGTGGGCAGAAGGGGTTTTCTGGATGATAAAAATGTTCTAAAAATGAACTGTGGTGGTTCCATGCATCGATACTCATTCTAAAGATGACTGACCGAGTTACATGCTATGTAAATTATACCTCATCAAATCTGTTCAAAGAAAGAAAAAAAGGTACAGATTACTGGAGAAAAACTGAAAAAGGACTGAGAGGAAGGAGAGTAGAGTGATAGCAGAAGAGGAAAAAATAGGGATTGCTCCCTACCTTGAAGATGAGGAGACTGAGCGAGTGGCACTGGGTACAAGGGCCGAACAGGCTGCAGCTGCGAGGTGACAGCGGGCGTCTGAGGATGAGCATGGTAGGCCTGCACACCTGCATAGGGCTGAGAAAATGCCGAGCTACAGCTGGCTTATCACATTCGCGCCTCTCTGTCCTTCTATTTGTCTATGATAGAATGAAGAGGATACTCTCTGAGACTCCAGCTCACTGAAGTTGGAGATGGATGAGATCAGAGTTTAGCACTGGGTGAGAATTGCAGTAGGAGAGTTATCTGTCCTACCCAAAATAGGGAAGGGTGTCTTAGGTCATGACGGAGCCTCCTGGTAGCAGAATTTAAGAGGGAATTCATTCCCCAGCCATCAGGCCTACTGATGGTCTGAAAAACTGTAAAAATAAGCAAACTCTGCTTACTGTCCACTGAAAGGGAGGTGTTCGTTGAGATTCTAAACTAAACCCGCCCATGTGTGAATGTGGCTTGTCCCAGCTAGATTCCAATGCGTGTAAACAAGAGCTCTCAATTTCCTCTGAACCTCGGTCACCTCGACTATAAAATAAAAATACCACTTCTTAGGGTGTTGTGTGGAATGAAGTGATATACAGAGCAAGTTCCTGATAGCTTACAAGTTATGCTCCTAGCAGGCAGCAAATGCTCAATAAATAGTAGCTCTCATTGTAATGATGATGATACTCCCTGAATTAGGGAAACCTAGCTCATTTCCGGGGACAGATATAACTACTCACATTATTATATCAAGTTTTAGTCTACAGGAGTGGGATGAGACCTTTTTCCAACTCTGATACACCCCATCCTAGCAGGGCATGGCCTGCTCACCACCATGACTCCCATCTATCTATTAAGAATCACCAAGACACCAACAACAGAACTGAAGTTACCAAGGGGCAAGGGAATGGAGTGCGAAGAGCAAAGGGCGGATGGGGTCAATGGACTGAGTGAAGGTCTATTAGAAATTTGGTGGTGGGTGTGGTGTGTTATATTTTTGATGAAAAAAAAGAGTGAGACTGCACATCTAAACATGTACTGTATTGTAAATCATTGTTACCTCAAAAAAATTTTAGAATCACAAGGAGATAAAGGCTGCTTTCGTGAGGGTATGTCTTATATCTAACACAAGTGGAACAGAAAAACGGGTTCACTGTCCTGGAAAACAGTCAGCAGAGGCAGGCAGGCTGCTGCCAATGCCTTCTGTGATAACAGAAAACACCTATGCAAGAGATAATTTTTGGAGGATATAGGTTTCCTTCACTACCTAAAAGCAGAATGTTCCTACTAAGTTATTTGTTGGGCCTGGGAACACTCAAAAAATTATTCCATATATATTAATAGAAACAGTGCTCCTATATCCTATCAAATAATACCCAGTAGGAATGCTCTAGCTTCAGATAGCAAGGAAATCTTCAGAGTCCAGCTGTGTTTTTCATAGTCTCCACCCTCAACCCCTAACCATCCTGAGTATAGGACAAAATCTTAGTCTATCATGATTTGATAGAAAAGAACACAGAAGATTTAATTTTAAAAAAAAAGAAAAAGAACACAGGACATATATCCCTCAATTAGACATGTATGGAAAGAGGAAGGAAACAAACATTGGTTGGGCCTTTACTATAACTAGTACTTTGCTTGTTCCTGCATTTAGTCTTTACAACCACCTGTAAGTAGGTAATCCTATGCATGGTTTAGAGATGAGAAAGTGGTGGTTTAGGAAGGGAAAAAATTAAAAACTCTCATTGTGGGGGAACTAATATTAAATAATTGTGCAGGAAGAAAACAATAGATTGATTAGAATCATATTAATGATAGTTTATAATTGACATGGTTTTAAAGTGTTACCTGAAAGGACTGGGCATTTCCAGACACAGCTGAATGGGAATCGAGAGATGCAACTGGCATTAAGGCAGCAGAGGGTGCTTGGAGCCCAGAAACAGATGGCTGAGGTGCTAAGACAAAGCAAGAAGTTGTCACTGTTACCCACCCTTGCTTCTGGTCCGACTTGGAACCAGCAACAAACACACCATCATGCCTCAGACTTGTCTTCTTCCCCACCTCGTCTCCTAAAACCAGTTCTCCCAGAGTCCCAGCAGTGGGCCAGTGGGAGGAAACTTGGGCGTTCTCAGTTGCATCTGACTCAGTGCTATGATCCCATCAGCTGACAGGAAGTGCAGAGTTACACACACGGAGATGTTTCATTAGTTGAGCGCAGATTTCCAAAACTGACATTGCAACACAGCAGACAGCAAGTTGAGTAAAGACATCTCCATGTCTGAAAATGCCCTACACCCAGGAATAAGCTGACAAGTTTTACACTCTAGTCCATGCTCAGTCCCACAACAGTGCAATCTAAGAGTTTAGGGAGACGCTGATCATTTTGGTGCTGACCTAATTCAAGTCCGCACTGCCCCAGAGAGCGTCCTTACCTTGTGAGGTCATCTGTGGTAACACTGGACGGGCTGGCTGGAAAGAGGGCTGGAAGCATGGAGGTGCCATGGACGGCCCAGCTCCTCGGAGAGCATTCACATCCTGAAACAGGTCCAAGCATTATTTTTGGTCACCAGGATACAGGCCCTTAATTGAAGCCTGAGACTCACTGTTCACCATAAACCTGCTTAAACAGCGAAAAGAAAGCAAAGGCAAGAGATCAGGTTACGCGGAGAAAGCATTTTATTGTGTATAAGAGTAAGATTCCTTCTCCCTACAAATCATCACATAATTAAATGTAGTTAATCTATGCAAACACTGTAAGTTGTTTATGTTTTATTGTCTGAAATAGCTAAATTGACTGTCTCTAAAATACATCATTTTCCAGATGGGCAGCTACCTGAAGACGGACCTAGTATGTTCCCACAGAACAGCGGCTCTTACAAGGAAACCCAGGAATAACCCAGCCTAGTAACCTCCAGGTACAAATAAGCACAAAGTATTCAATGAAAATCAGAGTAGGATTCACTGGACCTCCTTTTGGGGGTAATTGTTTTAAAATACTTTTGTCCCATTTTTTCTTTTCATAAAATCAAAGTAATGTGGTCTCTCATGATAATCCTAGACAATGTTATACGATAAGCATCTTCCTGATTCACACAAGGAAAGGGAAGCTGAGGCACAGTATACAGTGACTACGATCTGTTATGCTGCAGTTCAAAAGCTGACATCTCTTTGACATTCTTTTACTTCAGAACTTCCCCTTTCCCTGCGACATTTTCAGAAATGTATCTCAGGTTTATATCACTATAGCTCCAAATCAACCTACGTATCTAACAAAAGAGTGAAAAGAATTATAATTCAACATAATACCAGGTTACTGCTTTGCTTATTTACATTATTTATATTGTTGATATTCACACAAATATTAAAGACATAACATTAAATTAAAAGTTAGATTACAAAGTAATATTTAAAAATGATCTTTTAAATGTTTTTCTTACTTTATAATTTAAATATATGATGATGAATAATTAATTAACCCTTAACATTTTTAATAAGGATATTATCTAAATTTCATTTCCAGAAACCAGGTAACAAGAGGTTCCAGGAACCCTACTCTCTTTTAAAATGTTATTATCAACATGAAGCTTTTCCAAAAAGAAATAAAACAAAATTGTGAAAAATAAAGCCTATTTTGAAAACATTTTTTTCTCAAGAGCACTAACTTTGCTGAAAGAATATTAAAAACTCAGTCTCTGTCAAATACATCAATGCAACTGAGAAAGAAGAGATTTATTTAATAAGGAGATTAGTAATGGGAAAAGAATTAAGTTAGAATTATGTTATTCCATATCAAATATACATATACATATAGATATAAATAAAATACACACACACACCAAATTCCAGATGGATTAAATTTTTGATCTAACTATGAAGTACTAATATTTCTAAAACATCTGGAAGTTAAAAAATCTAAAAGTGGAAAGACTTACTAAGCAAAAAAAGGGAAAAAGTAACAGATTTGATTGCAATACATTCTTGAACCTCAAAAAAAAAAAAAAAAATCACACCACATACAGACCGAAGACACAAGTATGATCTTTAGTAACAGGCAACATCCGTGGAAAGACCAACATTTCCCAAAAGGATCTAGACATTCAATCAACAAATAGAAACTGAGCGTCTTCTAAGGGCTGACATCACATCACCTAAGAATAAATTTTACTGACAACTGTCTGGTAGGTTACATCAACTTCTTAAAAGTGTCCCGTCCTTGTGTAAGTGTATGGGATTGCGTCCATATTTCAGAGGAAGTGCTAATAATAATCACAGTGAGACAGACACACCAATACACCAACCTGTATCACTTTGAATATAAACTAAATGATTCTGGGTTGAATAGAGAAAAGCAAGAATTTCAATTAAAGGAACAGAAAACAGTAATATCTGCACTATTCATTCTAATAGAGCAAGAGAGACATACCTCGATTTCTGAATCATTGGAATCCAGCTGTGGTGGAAGGATGGGCAGCATAGGTTGCCCCATTTTAGCCATCCGGGAGATCAACTTGGCCTTGACTGTATCAGGATTCTAAAAGAGGCAAGTCACAAAAATCACTGTAACCAAGATTCACTACCTTTAGTCAATTCTACTCCTCTGGCTGTTCTGTCAAATCCCTCCAGTTCTCCTGCCATATCTATTTGAAACCATTTCTTCAAGAAAACAAGAATTAAACATTTCTTGCCTAGAAATATACATGGATCACAAATAATAATAGCAATAAAAATATTTCGTAAATATTTGGAATGCACACAGTGTTTCATGTATTATTTCATTTCAATTAAGTCTTCCAACCAGGCATAATTATCTCATTTTGCAGAAGAAAAACTACGGTATATAGTTTAATGAAGAGAGGCGCATTTTAGATGACAAGCATCCTATCAAAATTCTGGGGGCAAATCAATGGATAGATATTCTTAGGAGATTTGGGGGCACAGTCTACTTGTGGAATAGTGGTTGGGCACAGTCCACATATATCCCAAGGTCCCCAGTTCATGTCCCAGGCTGGGGAAGAACAACCAAGATAAACCACTAAAATAAAATGAATGAAATGCGAGAGAGAGGGAGAGAGGGAGAGAGGGAAAGAGGGAGAGAGAGAGAGAGAGAGAGACAGAGACAGAGACAGAGACAGAGACAGGGGGAGGGAGAGAGGGAGAGAGAGAGAGAGAGAGAGAGAGAGAGAGAGAGAGAGAGAGAGAGAGAGAGAGAGAGAGATTGATTTGGGGGGAGGGAAGGAAACAGAAGCTCTTTATTCTAAATTCAGTTTCATTTAACTGACTCAGCACTGACTACACACAAGCCCCAATACTAGAAGCTTCTGTATCCATTACTGGTTCAAAATACAGTCTTCAAAGCAGAAAGTACATTCCCTTAGGGATAAACAAGATGATCTATTAAGTGTAAAAAGAAATTATCATAACCTCTATATTTGACTTACTTTGAAGCTAAAGTAAATATAGCACATTAATCCTGTTTATAGGAATTGACAGTACTTTATGTACTGGGAGCACTTATACTGAGAGGATGTGCCCATTTTTTCCTAACTAATGGAGACATATAATCCAAAAAGAACTGGGTCTGTCAAAGGAGAACTAGTTATATAAACCATAGCCACACAATAGAATATTGTGATCTAGAGACAAAAAAAGAATGAGGAAGCTTACTGGGGATTGGAGAGGTGGGAGACAAAAACAAAAATAGAAAAAAAAAAAAATACAAGAAGAAAAAGGCTGATTTATGTTAGGTAAATTTTGCCTCAATTGAAAAAAAATTATAAAAAAGAAAAAGAAAAGGTCTATCAGAAGTTAGTAAAGTTTAAATATAGGTGACAGTGGTATGCCCTGTGGGAGCAGCAGTTAGGGCAATCGCCTGCGAAGGAGCAAGCCACATACCCCAGGGTTCGAGTCCTGGGTCTGGGGCAGGAAACAACCAACGTGAACAACTAAAGAAAAATAAAATAAAGATGCTTCCCCAATCTTTCTCTTTTGCCTACCTACTGGTCTTCATTCCTGCTTGCACCTTTCCTTTAAAAAATAAAAAAATAGGTGACAATAGTAGCTGTGTCTAGAGAGTATATAGAACTAACAGTGGACAATTTTTGCTTCTGTGGTTGTGGAAAGATCTGAAACTATAAGTGATTTTTAATTTTCTTCTAATTCTTTGGCTTAACCTCCTGGGTTTAGGAGATGACTTTTTATATATTCCAGATCAATTATTTACTTCTTTCTTTGGGCTAAATATAAAAACTGAAGTAGGATTGGGGAGAAAGTGATCATCAATTTTACTACATGTAATTATCCAATTTCCTAATGTGTAGGTGAAGGCCACAGGGGTTTAGAACTTAACTCAGAGCTACCATCTCACATGTGTAGAAAATTCAGATGCCTTCCTGGACCAGGCAGGGCAGCAGTAAACTGTAGTACACATCTTCCTAAAGACATTCAAATCCAAATTTTAACACATCACTATGCTATACTAATTTTCTCATAGTCGGAGAAACAGAGGCCCAGTGACCTGCTCAAAATCAACTAGCTGGTGAATCAGTATAGAATTCCTTTGAGATAATGAACGCGAGACATGAAATGAAGTTCTGGAAGTAGTTTTAATAATATGAGCTAAAATTAATGGACTCTTAAAATATGCCAGACATAATACTAAAAATCCCATATGCATTATTTCATTTAAATCTCTTAAAAATCTCTTGAGATTACTGATGACATACTATAGACAGGTTCGGAGCTTAGTACTTGACAAATGTATCTCTAACCCTTTCAAGAATTCTATGAGGAGGTTGAGAGAATTATTTCCATTTTAATAATAAAGTTGATAATCATTAAAAATAAATCATATTCTCAAGGTCACATGATTAGAATAAAAATCTGAACCCAGGCTTACTATGTGGAAGTTCAGGATAATTTATACTGACTCCCAAGTAAAGGGAAATGAGTAAGTAACCGTTTATTTCTAGCTTACGTCAATATTATTGAGCATTTTCTTTTCTTCTGATCTACCATACCTTAGCCACATGACACTTCAAAAGTTGGGTGTGAGGGAGACACGCATATACTCACTGTATTTACTGTAAGCTGCTCACTGAGAGAGTTAGATTTGGTACGAAGAGCTGGCTCCCTGAAAGCAATTAAGATATATCCTGAGATAAAAACAAAATCCATAATCATGAGACCAGATTATACTGAATAAACAAATTGTCTCTGAAAAGTTTCCCAAATTTATGACTATAAAAGAGAATTTTTAACTCTGAAGTATGAATAATCTCTGAATGCTCATGAAGGTGATATAATTTTCCATTCAAATGCTTGTTATTTACATTTTCTCCTTGGGTATGTATTTTGTATTTAAACCCTTGTCCCATTTTCTTCCAGAGTTTGACAGGTATTAATATCTGAGTTAGTGCTTGGATAGACCATGGATGTTAATCCTTTGTCAGAAAAACCTGAAACAAGCATTTTCCCCATTTCCCTCATCCCATTTTTTTTCTAATTATTTGAAATTATTTTAGTTTTTGACTCATTTTTTACTATCTCCCAATTTCTGAATCCCTCTAGGAATAACAGGTAAAGAAAAGGGCCAGAGAGAACTAGAGTCTCTTACCCTGATTTGAAAGGCATTGATGTAGGCGGTGACACAACAGGATCAGCAGAGAGGTTGTCAGCACCAGGTATGGGAGAAGGGGCCACAGAGTCCCAGGAACTAACACTGTGCCCATCAGAGCCAGAATCTCTAGCAAACTTCACCTGGGGAAAGAGCAAACATGTGAACTCAGCTACCGAACAGGCACTCTTCTCCGACTTCATCCCCCTTTCACTTTACTCATTAGTCATCACCTGATCAGTGTTGGGAATCAGAGAGTGTAGATAAGCAATAAATAAACAAATAGCAATAATTTACCTACAGTCTAACTACTATAACGTTAGAATTCTGAGGCAGTATTTCACATTTACATTGTCAATGTATGTGTGCAATTTTTTACAAAAATTGAGTCATACTGTTGAATTATCTGCTTTGCTGACTCACTGATATACTGACATATCTGTTATTTATTAATAAATTCTAAATTATTAATTAATAAGTTATTAATTATCAAATTATTCACCTAAAGCATCATTTTTATCTACTGAAGAGTCATGTCCTTCACTGTTATTATCCATAGAAAAAAAAATCTCCCAAGGATTTGGGAATAGAAGTCATAACTGTCCATGCAATTACAAAATAAATTTCACCAATTCGTAGCTGTTGAACATTTAGCTTATCTCTAATTTTTCCTATCATAAGTAATACTTCTTGATAGAATTAGGCTATTGCTGGTGAACTTAATGTATTATATGCAGATAATTGATCTGTCGATCTATGATGGTGTATACCTTAAACTTACATGTTATAATGAACTGCTCCTTCAGTAAAAGAAAATAGAAACAAAAAAATACTTCTATGAATAGCATTATATTTATTTTTTTCACATAATCATTTTCAACATATAAATTCCCAAAAGTTAAACTGTTAAATACTCAGGCAGCCGAAGGCATAGATAATGAAAGTCATGGACCCAGGTTCAAGACCCAGGGCTGGAAATACAAACATGCATGCATGCGTACATGTATACTACATACATACATGCATACGTAAATACAATTAATTGGTGGAGGGGAAATGCTCCTCCCCAAAAAATTGTTGGGTAAAAGGTATGCTCAATTAAAATTTTTTAAACATCAGCCCTGGGTCTCAAATCTGGGTCAGCACGTTTTACATGCATGGCCTGCGCCTGTGCCACCTGAGTCACCCGAGGCACCGAGGTGCACCAGTATGCTCATTTTGAAGACTTCTGATAGATACCATTAAATTTCATACCAATACGGGTACACTACTTTACACCTTACATCCTTCTCAACACTCTTATCACACTGGGTGTAATCATTCTCGCATCAGTCTTATCAAATTAACAAGCATTTACAAAATTCACAAATTTCAAATAATTTTTTTATATTTACAAAATGCAAATCTTCATGGATTTGAATTGGTTTGTTATCTATCACCAATCATGATTTCCTAAAAAGCAAAGGAAAACTGAGGGAGAACACAAAAGCCATGGTAAAGGCAGCTAGAAGCCTGTCGGTGGCGCCACGAAAACAAGGGCGTTCAGCTGGTGAAGAGTCACTGAGAGGAAAAGCCACCCTTTCTCTGCGGCAGCAGAAGTACAGCCACAGTGATGACGCCCACAGTATCCATTATTTTACTGTATTTTACAGTTTATAGTCACACTACCACATCTGGACCCAACGATCAGTATAAAATAAACATGGGAAGGGAGGTAACACTAATTTAATATAGTTTATTACAAATGTTATTATAGAAATTATATATGATAAAATTTTAATGACATGCAAGGGTAAAATGTAAGAATAAGTGTCTATATTCCATTGCCATTCTCCAGAGAAAATTGCTTTTAATAATTTTTAATGCTTCCAGAAATTTTCTATGAATTTTAATTTATAATCTATAAATCTATAAATTTATCCTATAATTTTATATACAGGCATACATATGTCTTTATATATGTGTATGTGCATTTTTATATATTTATATGGACACGTTGATTATGGAAGTGTGTATATGTGTATAAACACACATACGTGCAAAAATACACAAAACCATATTGTTTTGTAACTTACTTTTTCATTTAACAATAGATTTTGGATATTTTTAAGAGCTACACAAAAATCTACTCTGTGAAAAAAACATAATTTAACAGTCTCTTAATAATGGACCCTTATGGATCCAATTTTTCACTAATAAAAATAATGTGGGAGGGAGGAAACCATACATCTATCTTTAAAACTATTTTTGCATACGTTGAGAATATACTGATAGAACAAGTTTATAGCATGGAATTGTGAAGTCATAAGCTGTCGCTGGTGTGCCCTGGTGGACTAGGGGTTGGGCGTAGTCCACATGCATCCCAGGAATCTGTTTGTGTTCCAGGATGAGGGCAGCAACCAAGAGGAACAACTAAATAAAATGAAAGAAGTGTTTCTTCCTCCTCCTCTCTCTTCCTGCCTGCCTACACCTTTCCTTAACAAAAAATATAAATAAGAAAATACAGTATTACTCTTTCCAACTATACCATTTCTATTTTAAAAAATACAACAACAAAAACCACACCTTTAGAACCTGCTTTTCTTTTCTTTTTTTTTTTTTTAAGAGAGGAAGAAAGGGACAGAAGGAAGAAGCACTTTGAAGAAGGGGAAGAAGAGGAGGAGGAAGCATTTTTTAAATTTATTTGTTTATGGTTATTCCCCTTGGCTCTGGTCCTTGGTTTTTACATGGTCTACAACCAAGTGCCAGTTTAACACCTGAGCCACCAGGGTACAGAACCTGTTCTTCAAACATATTTATTCATTCATTGTACTTAGAAGACTCAAGTACAGCACATCAAGTACAGAACAACACAATTTCACTCACCCGCCTTATCTCCACCTCAAACACCAGGGTCCATTCTGTGGATCGAGTCCATCCTATCACCCCTTCAGAGCCAACAACACAGGCTGGAGGGATGATAAGCAATCGCTTTTCTCCTTTTTTCATACCCAGCATTCCATCCTCCCAGCCCTTTAAGAATCAGAGAAGAGGAAAAGCTAATCAGACAAAAACTACCTCATAAGACAAAATGAAGTATGAAATCACCAGGTTTCATTCAACCTCACTGTCAGGTTTAGACCTCTGGAGAGAAGCTAAGTTCAATTATTCCATCATGCCCTCCCACATACCACCGCCTCCAACTCCCACACCATGGGGTCTAAGAGTATCCAGAATACTATTTTTAAAATAGCTTATAGAAGTCAGCATATCCAGAGTTGGTTGAAACACACTTTTCTTAGATGATGAACAAAACTGGGAAGAATAGAAGAATGGCATTAAAACAGAAATGAAAGCTATCATTCATTAAATATATTTTCTGGATATGCTGAAAAGTGCTTTACTTGAATTACATTGTTTAATCCTCAAAATAACCCCATAAGGTTAGCAGCATTACCTCCATTTTATAGATCAGAAAACTAGCTTTGGAAAGGTTAAGTAACTAGGCCAAGAGCATATAATTAATAAGTTGTTAAGCCACAGCTGTTATCAAGGCCACAGTTTCCAGTGTCATGACTTAACTGCTATAATCTATAGCAAAAAGTAACCAAATAATTCTAGCTAAATGAGTCATAAAGTCATGCGTCAGAGAAAAACTTTTTGCCACAGGGTATAACTGAGTAATTCACAATATATTATTACGTTCTGATACAATAATACGTGCACAGTTAGTAAAAAAAAAATTCACGACCTGAACCCAGGTCCTTAGACCCCAATCCCAGTGTTCCCCCTGCTATGCTCTGTTACCTCCCACAACGTGTGGGAGATGCGGATTCAAAGCATCCCAGACAGATAAAAATCACCCATTTCTAGTGGAAAGAGCTTCACTTCTTTCCCTATTAGGCCACTGGAAGGCTTTAATACTGTCCTCAGAGTCACAGGATGAAAAAGGATAGAGACTAGAGAAATGAAATGTACCCATTTTCAATATATTGTTTCATAGGTAAAATATCTCCCAAATGCAGATATTTTTTCCCTTCTGCCTTTTAACCAAGTCTTCCCAGACTCTCAGAAGATATAACCAGGTTAAAGATAACACAAAATTTAATTTAATTAAGCTCACTGCAACTGCTAAACCCACATGAGAACACAGTTAAGGTTTTACCTTGATGACTTTTCCTGATCCTAATTTCAGGCGAAGCAGCTTATCTTTGTTAGCAGTGGAATCAAAAACCTGCAGTTTGATCAAAATAAATGAGGTCAGCCAATTTCAAAAATAATGATCATTATGATATTCAACTTACTACACATACCAGGATAGTATTTCTGGAAAAGGGAAAGTCAAACATACTAGGGCAATAGTTCTGAAAAGATGGGACCACATCATGGTTAATGGTAGTTATCACACTGAGTAATTCTGACACAATGATTTCCCAGGTTAAGGAAAAAAAATAAATGCCTGCCACCCTGTGTTTAAAAACATATTTCCTGTATGCAGCAAAATACTGGGTTTTGTGTTTTAATCTATACAGTCACTGTGACTTTGATTGATGAGCTCAGATCACTGACATTTAGGGACATTACTGGTAAGTAGTGCCATTTTATTTGGTTTCTTGGTGTTTCTGCAGTTTGTCACTATAGTTTTATTCTTCTACTATACTCTTCTCTCGTGTTTTGATAGTTTCCTTTTTTATTATGCTTGAGTTCCCTTTTCATTTTCTTCTTTGTTTTGTCTATGAATTTTTGTTTTGAGGTTACCATGAGGTCTGCCTATTAAGTTTCTACGCTGATAACCTATTTTAAATGGAAAAGAAACCCATCTAAGCTGCAAAGACAAACAGGCTCAAAGTTAAAAGTTGGAAGAAAATCTTAAATTCAAATGGTAACCTAAAAGAGGGATAGACATACCAGATAAAATTGACTTCCAACTAAAAAAGTAATAAGAGACAGGGATGCATATTATATAATGATTAAGGGGTCAATTTAGCAAGAAGACATAAAAGCATTTTTCATCTATAAAGAATTTTCAAATAAATTATCTCATTTGACACCAATCCTGCTAAGTAAACAGGGACCACTAACTTTCATTTACAGATGGGGATAAAAAATTAAGAGTTAAATGACTTCACAATGTCAAGTTAGCATAAAATAGACATGATTGTACTTTAAAAAAAATAATGTATACTATTTATTGAGATAACTGATTTACTTAGTAAGTCCATTGTATAGGTTCACCATTAATCATATATAAGACAACACAATACACCCACCACCAAATGACCATAAGTCCTCCACCACTGTCGATTGAATCCCACCACCATTTGCATTCCCTCTCCCATTCCCCCTGATATCCTCAGTTCTGTTGCCTATGTCTAAGGGTTTTATTGTCTACTCCTTTGCTTTGTTTCTTTATCTTCATACATGAGTGAGATCATCCAGTATTTTTTCTTTCTCATTTGGACTTATTACACTTAGCTTAATAACTTCTAATTCCATCCACGTTGTCACAAGTAACAGCATTTCATCCTTTTTAGTGTTGTGTAGTATTCCATTCTATCTGCTTTATCCTTTCATTTGTTCATGGGCACTTAGGTAGTTTTCAATTCTTGGCTACTGTAAATAATGCTGTCATAAACATGGGGGTGTCCGTATCTCTGCAAATTAGTGTTTTTGTATTTTTTGGATAAATACCCTGAAGTGGGTTGACAGGATTATATGGGATTTCCATTCTCCATGTTTTGAGGTATCTCCATACTGCTTTCCATTAAGGTTACATCAATTTACACTTCCACTAAAACAGTGTAAATGAGTTCTTTTCTCCACATATTCCTCAACACTTGTTGTTTCCAGATTTTTGGATAATAGCCAGTCTCACAGATGTAAGGTAATATCTCATTGTTATTTTGATTTGTATTTCCCTAATAACAAGTGAGGAGGAATATCTTTTCATGTGGTTATTGCTATGTGTATGTATCCTTTGGAGTGAATCTACTTTTATTTGACTCTTAAAGTTGTTCTTTTTCTTTGCATCATATCACACAGCTTTTGAGGGTTTAGTAACATTAAAGGACAATAACTGATTTATAACCATTTACAGTATCTATAAGAAAAACAGAAACAATTTTGAGAAAGATCTAAAAAACAGTTTTAAGACTTAATCCCATAAGAACACATTCAAGTTTAAACCTGGTCTAGGAGGACAAGACGTGCACATAAATAATTAGCAAACTGGGAAATTGATTTCCATGTTCTCTAAGTAGAAGCAACACAATGGCACTGAACAGATCTCAGACATTACCATTTCACGAATATGGCTCCAAAGCAGTCGCTGACTAGAGCAGAGGTCCAAAAAGATTTCCATTTGACAACAGCAGAAATTCACAGTATGAATACTTGCATTTGAATAGCCTTCATTCCATTTAAATTACAAAAGAATTTCCAGAGTACATATTCTTACCCGGCCCAGCCCATGATTCTGAAAGAGCCAGCTGGTATAGGCCACTTCCAAAGAATCTCCAACTTCCACAGCAGAGCCCTCTGTGACGATGAGGTCCTGTGAGAGCACTGCATCCAGGAAGGAGGCGCTGTTGCACTTGGCAATACACACCTGTGAGGTGAAATCAACATCAATGCATTATAAGCTCAGTGTGGTCAGTAAGAACTCGCTCTGGTGTTAGGAAAGCACTTTTCCCAACACTGACATCCACTAACAAAGCAGATGACATGTTCAGAAGTAAATCATTCTAAAGTTAGGAATCTTGCCAGGGATCAAAGTACCCAAGAATATGGCTTTGAAGTCAGACTGTCCGGGTACAGATCTGAATGCCGTTATTTATTAACTTGTGACCTCAGGCAAATAACTTACCTCTATGAACTTTATTTCACAGAGGATTTTTGTAAAGTAGAAATAAAAATATCAAAAGGTGTTTCTAAAGACAATAAACTAGAAAAAAGTCTTTGTTAAACCATGATGCATGCCTAGAATTCAGATCTCTACTATATACAGATTTAGTCATATTATCTTAGAGGTACTCTTAGTCAAGGAGACAGATATATCTTTATGTGCAGTTTCCCCATTCTTCACATCATTTTGTTTTTATTGCATTGTTCACACTGGTTGTTACCCACTGGACCCGGGACTAGAACAAGGGCTATGTGGCTTGTTCTTCTGGAGGAGACTGACCTAACCAATGCTCTCCCATGGTGTGCCTAAAGTCAATGTTTCAACTCATGTTCTTTTCAAAAGTTTCATTATTGAAATCAAGTAAATGCTAAACTAAAACAATGAGATGTCATATTTTATCATGCAAATAAGACTGAAAGATAGAAAAACGTTCTACATGTTGGCAAAGATACAGTGAGAGAACTGATATATGAAATACTACAACCTCTCCGAAAAGCAGTGTTACTTAGATTATGCACAGAAAAAAAGAAACACACCATACTAATTAACAGTGGTTACTCTGGGTAGTAAGATTATGAATGATTTTTGTAAAAATATTTTTTAATTGAGGTAACACTGATTTACAACACAAGTTATTTTTTGTATTTCTTTTCCTTCCCTCAGCCTCAGGTCTTGAGTCACAGGCATATAACAATATAAGTTTTAGATATGCAGGTGTGAGTAACTTATTTTTTATAAAGGCGAGTAAGCAGGCAGGCAGGGAGAGGAGGAGGAGGAGGAACAATCTTTATTTTTATTTAGTTGCTCACACTGGTTGTTCCGCCCTTCCCTCCCCTGGCCTAGGACTTGAACCCAGGGCCATGTGGCTAGCTCTTTACCAGAGAGTGCCAATTTTTCAAAATATTTTTCTAAAGTTCCTACAATGATTATGTGACAGCTTTTTTAATTCTTTAGAAAAACTATTTCTAAAAAAAAATTTTATTTATTCATTAAGATAATTACATAGTGGTGCACCATAGTGGAATAGTAGTTAATTAGCCCCCTCCAAAGAAGTGCAGTCCACACACATCTCAAAGACCCAAGTTCATGTTCCGGGTTTAGCGGGGACAACCAACATGAACAACTAAATAAAAATAAAATAAAATGCTAATTGTGTGTGTGTGTGTGTGTGTGTGTCTGTGTCTGTGTTTAAATCCTGGAAAGCATTTCAAAGAACTAAATTTATACTGGACCTTTTTTCTGTTACAATCTCACTTTCAAATAGTAAATAGTAGGCTTAAGTATAAATTTAGTGGGGTTTTTTATGCTAAAAAATATAGAAGGTTATGGGTTTTCAATATATTTTCCTCAAATCCAGGTAAATCCAAAAACATACCTGCTTTTGTTTACAATAAATGTTTACAAATGTTTACAATAAACATTACCTGTTTATTGAACTCAACAGCAGCCTTTTCCGACTCAAACATGATGGACCAGTTCTGTCTCTGATCATCATAAAAGGTGCTGTAGTTATTGGGCCGAACCTAGAGAAAGGAGAAGTACTGGGATAACTCAACTATAGGTAATAGCAGATCTGACTGTCTAAACTAATAGAGAAGGGCTTTGCCTTTGGTCAAGCCCGAGAGAGACACGCAGGAATTTCCTTCTTCTCTCCCACCATCAACCAATCACCTCTTGGCTCACATTTCCAGAAAACAGCCAAGAGACCTTTCCAGAAGGTTCTGTAAAGATATCTACATCCCGTTTAAAGCAGTAGATCTCACTTCTGCTGGGTATGCTCAGACTGGTCTTTCATAAACCTATCTCAAAGTGGCTAACAATTCCAATATGGGAAGTCTTACCATTAGCTCAAAGTTCAGATGAATCCTGGCAACAGTAATTGGCTGCTGTTGACTGATATAAAGAAGAATCCTGTACTGTAAATCAAGCAAAGATGAGCAGAAAAAAACCAGAACAAGTTAAAAGATTACAAAATCAGCAATAAGATGTCAGGGACTGTGCTTCATATAATTATAAAACTCAAAACTTAGTTCATTCTTTAAAGGTTAGATTTAAAATGGTATCTTTTCACTGTCCATTTTAATCTCTTCTCATTTTGGCCTTACTCCTTTTCCCTCATTCCCCCCAATTTATCCCTCTGCTTGGCGGGCAAACCTGGGTCCTTGGACTTTACATGGTCTGCCCCTCATCCACGTGAGCCGCCTGGGCCACAAGGGTGCACCCATCTTTACTTTTCAACTGTAATTAACAATGCCTCTATTGGTGTTTTCATTTGTATGAGGGATCACAAAGAGATATAAAAATGACCAACAGGCAGATTGAAAGATGCTTAGTTACTAGAGAAATGCAAATAAAACCACAATAAGGTACCATTTCACACCTACCAGAATGGCTATCATTTTTTAAAAAAAGAAAAACAGATGCACTTTCATGGCCAAGGTGGCTGAGACAGAAGAGGTGCTGTCCATGCAAAACCCAAGGAGGTAGGTCATCCAGGCAGAGAAACACACAACAACAACAAATTTTAAACAATAAAATATTGGCAAAGATACGGAGAAATAATGCCTGTGGGTATATAAAAAAGTATAGCCACGTGGAAAACAGATTGGTATTTTTTGAAAAAGTTAAACACAAAAACTACTGTGACACAGCAATTTCACTTCTAGTAAATCTCCCAAAGAACTGAAAACAGACTCAGACATACTTGTATGTTAATGTTGACTGCACGATTCACAACAGTCATAATGTAGAAACAACTAAATGCCTATCAACTGATGGATAAACAAAATGTTATTACATGCTTACAATGGAATAGCTATTCCACCTTTAAAAAAAATGCTTTTTTTTTTTAAAGATAAGAAGGAAAGAAGGAAGAAGGAGGAGGAAGAAATATTTTAATTTATTTCTTTGTTTATTTTGGTCCCTTCCTCATCCCACTCTCAGCCCAGCATCGTGAACCCAGGTCCTTGGGCTTTACATGGCCAACACCCCCAGCCGTCTCAACCACAAGGGAATGGCCCCAAAATAAAATTTCTGATACATGCTATAATGTGGATCAATCTTGAAAACAAGAGGTTAAGTTAAAAAAGGCAAACACAAGAGGGCAAATATTGTATGATCTTATATGAAATACCTAGAACAGGCAAATTCATAGACACACAAAGTAAGTCAGAGGTTATCAAGGAGAAAAAGGGAGGATGAAGAGTTATTGCTTAAAGGCTGATGAGAAAGTAGGAAGAAATAGTGGTGATGGTTGGTCAATATTAGGAATGTAATAATGTCCCTGAATTGTACATTTGATCAATGTGGGAGTTTAAAGCACCAACCCCTGCATAATCAAATGCACATATAATTTTTGACTCTCCAAAAACTTAACTGAAATCATCCCTTGGTAGGAGATTGGTTTTAGGATATAATCCCTACCCCCCCACCACCACCTCCACCACAGTTCTCGGATGCTCAGGTTCCTTACAGACAGCCCTCCCTATCTGTGTGTTCCATCACCATGAATCCATCCAACCATACTCATAGTTGGCTGAATTCATGAATGAGGAACCCCAGAACAGGAGAAACTCCTGTTTAAGTGGATCCATGCAATTCAAACCATGTTGTTCGAGGGTATATTTATTTATCTATACACACATATTTATTACACATAAACTTCTAAAATCACAATTAAATTCACCCTTGGGTCTGTGAGCTTTACATGACTTAACACAACTAAGCTGCCCAAGCCACAGGGGTACACGCACAGCTAAAACTGTATGTTATAGACAGATTCGATATAGCATATGCAGGGGGATGGATGACTAGCTGGGGTTAAAATGAAGTAAGATTGATAACTGTGAGTGCATGGAACTGGTTATCTAGGAACTCATTTTTCTAGTCCCACTATTTTCATATATTTCCAATTTTCTGTAATTGAGTTTTTGTTTGCTTTTAATACAAACGAGTACTGTATATTTTACTAGTTACCCTGAACAGGTCATCTCTCTCTGAGTCTCTGAGGTGCATGGACTTCATGCTCTCTGGACCTCTGAAATTCTAAAATTTCTTATACTTCAACAATTCTGGAGCAGAATTTGAAGCCAGATACAATCCATACAAGGAAATCAACCTCGGGGCTTCTAGTCATAGCTTCTCTTTGACCTAAACCATTGTTGCACTATGTGATCAACTGCTCATCTTTATTACCAAACTGTCGAAGGGTAAACACTTGTTATTAAGTCAGTCATAAAAACATAATACTCTAAGTAAAACAGGAAGTGTTATTCATTACATAAAAAAGGATGCCCTTGGTAAATGATTTACCCTAAAACTCTCCAAATTCTTAAACTAGATTCATTTTTGAAAAGGCCAAACTTAAAGATTTCAGCGGGTGCAACCTTGTGGCTCAGTGACTAAGATGCAGATTAAGTAAAGTCCAGAGATCCAGGTTCGAGACCCAAGGATAGGGTTGAAGGAAAAAATAAACCACAAACATTTTGAGTAATTGGATTTGTTTTAATGCACAACACTAAGAACTCTGTGGTTTTAAACGTTACTACATACCTAATACTAAAAATTCACATTCAATACATATAATCATTCTAATCCTCTGAGACACAGAACAAATAAGCAGCTTATCACTATAATTTGAGATCCTGAATACCCATGAGACAAGGGGGCACTCTCACCTCTCTGGCTGTGTGGTTCCCCAGAACTGCAGCACCAAATTTGCCCTTCTTTATATATTGACCATTCGTGCTACAGAAGCAAAGAAAATAAGAGGTATCAATACTTGCTTAAATTAAGAACTAGCTTTCTTCTGCCATATAGTAGTGGAAAAATCTAGTCATCTAGCCTCCAGCCTCTAAAAAGGGACAGAGATGAGCAGTTTATAATTTAAAGATCACACAACTTCTTTACCCTTTAAACATCTACTAAGCACGGTATCTCAGTGTGGTGGCTTTTTTTTTAAAGCGCTTAAAAAGACAGTCGTTGAAAGTACAAGGACTTCTCTAGAGACAGAAAACAAGACAATTATTCTTCAAAGCTTTTCTTGCTGCTGTTGTTTTTGTTTTGTTTTGTTTTTTGACGTTATTTTTAAATTGTTCATCTTGGTTGTTTCCCCGAGCCCTGGAATGTGAACCCAGGAGCTTGGGATGCATGTGACGTATGTGCACTATGCCCGGTGAATTTATCTGAGAGGCTACCAAGCTATGCCTCTCAAAGTTTTATAAGCAGTTCCCAACCGCAATGTTATAAAACATTCCTGACACTGTGATACTTTGTCTACAGGACTGAGTAAACATTTTGCAATGAACAGAGGCTTATTGAGAAAAGATCTGAGCTTAACAACCCTCCACTCCACAGAGAAAACATCCTTCTCAGCTACTTACTATTGATATGCATGGACTGCTGTGGCAACCAGTACTGTGGAAGTGCCTGTTGCAGAAGGTGCTGTTTTTGGAGTTGCCTGACTTCCTGAAGATGAAGGAGAAAAAAAGTTGTTATTTACTTATTGTTTGATTTTTAACCATTAAGCCAGCTTCAAGGAGTACCCTTGTGGCTGAGACCGCTAAGGTGCAGGTCATATAAAAGCCTACTGACCTGGGTGTAGCATCCAGGGTTGGGGATCGTGAAAAAGGTGGGGGGATACATTTGACCCACCCTTGTGGCTCAGGTGGTTAAGTTTGTAACTGGTGTAGGGGGGTGATTAAAAACAAAAGCAGCTTCAAAATTCAAAAGAACACCTTTTAATTGGTTTTGTTGTACTGGTTTGTTGTACAGGTCTGTTTTTATATCTAGTGGTTCTGTTTTTACAGTGAAATCTGAAGGGATTCAAGAACTATGCTGCAGCCCTCTCTTCCACAAGGACTTCTTCTACAGATATGTCGTAAATAGAGGTCTCCTCTACTGATACTTTATTTTGTACTTGTAAATGCCTATTAAGACCCCTGCACCACCTATTCTGTGCAGGGCCATTGCCATCAACCCCTCATTCCTCTTTAGGTTCCTATACACAAACAACGAAGTACAGACAAGGCTAGAAGATCAGTGTTCAAATTCAGCTTCATCACTGACTGCCTTGAGTAAGTGCCTAAACCAGTGAGTCTTCAAAATGGTGGGGGCTCGACTTCCGAACAGAGACTTGATAGGAAGCACTTTCAGGTTGCTTCCCACAGACACCAAAAAAAAAAAAAAAAAAAAAAGACCTATTTTCCTGAGACAAACACCAAGAAACAAATGGCACTTCAGCTGGAGATGGAATGGCTGACGACTAATGGTGGGTAAGGGCACATGGCGGGGTTCTCAGGTAAGCCTAGGATTTGGATTTGGAACAGAGCTTGGGAGTCTCCAGACGTGCAGTGAAGCAGAGGCTGGGATTTCGGGGCTGGCTGTGGAGGTAGCAAGAAGAAAGCCCGCTGTGGCTAAAAGACAAAGTCAGAGAAGGGTGAAAGGAGAGCCAGTGCACCAGGAGCTGAGCTGGAGTCTGCATGATGAAGTTGCACTGGGTACTGCCATAACTGGAAATCAGCCAAAGAAATTTCCAGTCCGAACCCCTCCCATAATCATTTTATACCAGAGCCTGGGGTAAACCGGGCAAATATCCCACCCACTGGATATCCCTCCCAATAGATACCCCACCCCCAGGATTACAGTGAGAAGGCAGTCCTTCCCGAGTTATACTCGTATCAGATAAAACAGACTTTCATCTAAAAAGCATAACAGAAGACAGAGATAGACACTACGTAATGACTAAAGGGTCACTCCAGCAGGAAGACAAAATGCTTGTTAACATATATGCACCACATGAAGGAGCGTCAAAATATAAGAAGCAAGTATTATTAGACCTGATGAGAGACATCAACAGCAACACAATAATAGTGGGGGACTTCAACACCCATTTACAATGGACAGATCAACCAGGCAGAAAACTAACAGGGAAACAGCCATTTTAAGAGACCATCTGGAACAGATAGGTCTAATAGATACATACCGTGCACTTTGCCTAACAACTACAAATTTCACTCTCTTCACAAGTGTGCATGGAACATTCTCAAGGATAGATCATATGTTGAGACACAAAACATGTCTCAACAAATTTACAAAGATTGAAATCACACAAAGCATCTTCAGTGACCATAATGCTTCTAACTAGAAATCAACCACAAAAAGCTGGAAGACTCCAAACCAATTGGAAACTCAACAATATGCTCTTGAAGGACACTTGGGTAAAAGAGGAAATCAAAGAGAAACTTAAAAAATCCTGAGACAAATGAGAATGAGGACCAGATGCTACCAGAATCGATGCTACCAGAATCGATGCTACCAGAATCTATGGGATGCAGCAAAAGCAGTGCTAAGGGGAAAGTTCATTGCAATCCAGACCTATCTCAAGAAACAAGAAAAATCGCAAATAAATATCTTAACGCTACATTTTAAACAACTAGAGAAAGAACAATTAAAGGCAAAAATAAGCAGAAGAAAGGAAATAATAAAAATCTGAGCAAAAATAAATGAAATAGAAAACAAAAAGACAATCCAGAAGATCAATGAAAACAAAAGCTGGTTCTATGAAAAATTAAAATTGACAAGCCATTGGCTAGGCTCAGAAAGAAAAAAAGGGAGAAAACTTTCATAACTGGAAGTTACAACAGATACCACAGTAATTCAAAACATCATTAAGGGACTGCTATGAACAGCTCTATGCCAACAAAATGAACCTTGAGGACACGGACAGATTTCTAGCAAAGCATAGCCTACCAAGACTGAACCCAGAAGAACTGGAAAACCTGAATGATCACAAGCAAAGAAACTGAAGAAGTTATCAAGGGACTCCCCAAGAATAAAAGACCAGGACCAGATAGCTTCTCCAACAAGTTCTACCAAACCTTCAGAGAAGAATTAACACCTATTCTTCTCAAGTTCTTCCAAAATATTGAAGAACAGGGAAATCTGCCAAATACTTTTTATGAGGCTAACATTACACTGATATCAAAAGCTGACAGAGATGTCACCAAGAAGGAAAATTAAAGACCAATATCTCTATTGAGCGTAGATGCAAAAATTCTCAGCAAAATATTAGCAAACCAAATTGAACAATGAATCAAAAAGATCACCCATCATGACCAAGTGGGATTCATCCCAGGGATGCAAGGATACAACATACATAAATCTATTAATGTTATACACCATAATGACAAGAGCAAAGAGAAAAACCACATGATCATATCAATAGATACTGAGAAACCTTCTGACAGGATCCAACACCCATTTATGATAAAAAAAAAAAAAAAACTCTCCATAAAATGGGATAGAATATTCATATCTCAACATAATAAAGGCCATATATGAAAAACCAATAGCTAATATCATAGTCAATGGCAGCATTTCCTCTTAGGTCAGGAACAAGGCAAGGTTGTCCACTCTTACCACTGCTATTTAACATTGTACTGGAGGTCTTAGCCAGAGCAATTAGGCAAGAAAAGGAAATAAAAGGAACCCAAATTAGACAGGAGAAAGTAAAACTCTCACCATTTGCAGATGACATGATTATATATATATTCAAAATCCCAAAAACACTAACAAAAAACTTCTAGAACTCATTAATGAATACAGTAAAGTGGCAGGCTACAAAATCACAGAAAAAAAATCTGTTGTATTTTTATAAGCAAACAACCCATTAGAGAGAACAAAATCACAAAAATCATACCATTTAAAATAGAAATCAAACGAACGAAAAACCTGGGCATATACCTAACAAGGGAAATAAAGATCTATATAACAAAAACTGTAAGTCCTTCTTACAAGAAATGGAGGACATCCCCTGCTCATGACTGGGAAGAATCAATATCATTAAAATGGTCATCTTACCCCAAGCAATATATAGGTTTAATGCAATCCCCATTAAAATCCCATGGGCTTATTTCCAAGAAATAGAACAAAAATCATAAAATTTGTATGGAACAACATAAGACCCCAAATTGCCAAATCAATCAGAAAAAATTACGAATCTGGAGGGATTATACTTCTAGACTTTTAACTATATTCAAAGTGATCAAAATGGTATAGTACTGGAATAAAAGCAGAGGCACAGGTCAGTGGAATACAACTGAATCACCAGAGACTGACCCACTCACATACAGTCAGTTAATCTATGACAAATGAACCAAAAAATTATGATGGAAAAAGGAATGTCTATTCAACAAATGGTGTTGGGAAAATTGGACAGCCACAGGCAAAAGAAAGAAGGTAGACGATTCTCTTAACACCATTCACAAAAACTTAACTCAAAATGGATTAGAGACTTGGACATAAGATAAGAAACCATAAAGCTCTTACAGAACAACATAGGAAAGCCTTTTCTTGACATCAGGCATAGAGAAGCCTTTAGGGACTCAATTCCACCATCAAAGGAAACAAAAAGAAAAATAAACAACTGGGACTACATAAAACTAAGAAGCTTCTTCACAACAAAAGAAAGCATCACCAAAACCAAAATGAAACCTACTAACTGGGAAAAGCTATTTGCATTCAGTATTTCCGACAAAGGCTTAATATCTAAAATATACAAAAAAAGAACTCATAAAATTCAATGACAGAAGAACAGGCAATCCAATCAAAAAATGGGAGGAGGAATTGGAGAGACACTTTTCTGAAGAGAATATACAGATGGCCAACGGGCACATGAAAGTATGTTCCTACTCACTGACTATTGGGAAATGCAAATTAAAACTACAATGAGATATCACCTTACACCTGAAAGACTAGCTATTATCCAAAAGTCTAGAAACAATAAACACTAGTGAGGATGTGGAAAAAAGGGAACACTTTTTGCACTGCTGGTGCAAATGCAAATTGGCACAACCCCTGTGGAAAACAGTTTGGAGATTCCTCAAAAAAAACTGAAGATAGAAATCCCATATGATCCCGTCATCCCACTTCTGGGCATCTTCCCAAAAGATACAAAAGCACCATCCACAGAGATGTACGCATCCCCATGTTAATTGCGGCCCTGTTCACAATAGCTAAGAACTGGAAATTACCTAAGTGTCCAAGATCAGATGAGTGGATCAAGAAGATGTGGTAAATACATACAATGGAATATTACACAGCTCTTAGAAGAGATGAAGTCCTGTCATTTGAATCAACTTGGATGGAACTAGAGGGGTTTATTCTAAGTGAAACAAGTCAAAAGAAGAAAGATAGACACCAGATGACCTCACTCATAGGTCAAATGTGAATAGATAAAACTAAGGAATAGATGAAACAACCAACCCTGAAACATTTGCAACAAAACTGAGGTGACCGAAAGGGAATGCGGTGGGCGGGGGCAAATGGTGGTGGAGCCCACTGGACAATGGGAAACTGCACTTGGTGATTTGGTGAAGGGTATGGTGTATAGAACTATATCTAAGAAATAGAGAACCTATACATAGGAAATTATTTTAATGTGGAGAATAATCGCTATAATAAAAAAATAAATAAATTTACAAATAAAAAAATAAAATGGTGGTAGTCTCATCAGTTCTACAGAATTATGAGAATGCAGTAAGACAGGTACCTGACTAGGCACATAGCAGGCATTTTAGAAATAGTCCCCCTTTCTCTTTCATTCAAATGTTCGTTCAGTGCTTCTTGTGTCTGCCAGAATCAAAGGTACAAAGAATACAGCAGTAAGCACCAGAGTCTAGTTGGCAAAAATTCACCATCAGCATACAGCTAACCCATCCAGGTGAAAGATGTGAAAAAGCACCTTTTCTTTTTTGCCAAAACATTGGACAGACCCTACTCAGCGTACCTTAGATAGAATTTAGGAAAGTGATGTCTACATGAGGCAGAAGTGCTTGTGGAGCCCCATTCTTTATCACTTTCCAACAAAGGGCTTACTGTGTAGCTTCTAGAATTCAGAATCTCAGAGCTTAGAGAGGCTGGTGGTATGGCTGGCCAGACTGACTGAGGATGGATAACCTGGCATGTCATTTTTAGGTGGCTACTTATCCTCCACGCTGACCTATTAGGAGATAAACCTAACCTCTTAACTTACCTGTTGCTGCTGTTCCCTGGTTTTTCTTAGGCTGCTTTGGGGCTGTGTACTGGAAGAATTCATTCCCATGGCCAGCAGCTGCCTGATCCAATCCAAAAAGAGAGGCCAATCTGGCACTGTTAGAAAATGAAAATGAGATTAGACTTCACATGTCTCACACTTGGAATCAGTATAAAAGCTGCTTACCTCCAACCTTAAAAAAAGACCTCCTTGACTGTAGATCCCTCCAATCAATAATAGAAGTGGCACTCGGTGTCTCTGAAATAAAGACTGTACTTCTGACCAGAACAGTATCTGCTGATCTCGTCCACCCACAGGACTTTGGTCAAGACATCTCTTCTTTCTGGAACTCACTTCTTCATTTGTTAATTGAGGTAACTGGTCTAGATACTTTCTACAGCTTCTTAAAACTGCAAAGCTTGCCTTTAGGCATTAGTGTTGTCTACTTTTTACTTATTAATTAAATTGAAATAAAACAGTACTACAAACTTACTCCAACAAACATGGTCCAATCATTTCAACTAACAGGCAGAACCATTCATTTTGCCTCCCTTACAATGAATCCTGTGCTCCAACCATTTCACCTAACTGCTCAGGTGGAGGTCACCAACAATCTGTTACTCAGTAGTTTACCATTCATATCTTATTTGGCCTTGATGTCAAACGAACGCCAAATAACTGTTTTATTCTTCAAACAAACTCTTCTCTTGACTTCAGCAGGAATAACAGCAAGGGTGGGAAGAGGAACTGACCCAAGTAAGATAGTGGTAAGTGCTGGTGAGATCCCTCACTGCCTTCCATCTCTCTGGTGCCTCACTCAACTACCTGGGTGCTTCTTCCTTTGTCTAATCTTTAAACGTCCACGTCCCCAGATTTCCATACTCTCTCACCCTTGGCAATCTCATTTATTTACCCTGGTATCAAGTCTTATCAAAATGCTGATGCTCAAATCTGTTTCCCCAGCCCAGATGTGTTCCTGAGTGCTAGATATCAGACATCCTCCAGACAACACAAATTCAACAAGTCCAAACCAGAACTCATATGCTCCAACCCTCCCTGTTCTTACTCTTGTGCTCCCACCCTTGATGAATGACATATTATAGTATCAGGGTCTCCAAGATAACCTCCAGGGTCAGTGACTATCTGGAAAAACTCACTGGACTCAGCATATAATTGAATTCATGGCTAAGGTCTTTACACAAAAAGACACAGAGCAAAATCAGGAAAAGGAGCATGCGGCAAAGTCCAGGAGAAACGGGAAGCAAGTTTACAAGAGTTCACTGCCAGTAGAATGACACAGGACATGCTTAATTCCTCCAGCAATGAGTTGTAACATACATAAAGCATGATCTACCAGAGAAGTTCATTACCGATTCAGTGTCCAAGGTTTTTTACTGGGGGCTGGTCATATAAACCCTCAGCATGTACAAATTCTAAACGTGTTTTAATTTAGTACAGTACCTGGGAAATAACAACATATGCTTCATAAACATCTGTACACATCCTATTATTTTGCTTTTTTTAAAGGAAAGATGCAGGCAAGCACGAAGGTGAGCGGGTAGGCAGGCAGGCAAAGAGCCAGAGAGAGGAGGAAGAACACTTTATTTTATTTAGTTTAGTTGTTCATCTTGGCCGTTTCCTCAGGCCTGGGTCCTGAACGGGGGACCTTGGGATGTACATAGACTATGCCACACTGGACTAAACCACTAGGTCACCAGGGCACATCACATCCTATTACTTCAAAGAGTTGATTCAACAGATACTTCTGTAAGGGAGAAAGCCTGCTCCACTGATGTATAAACTGACTTGCAACTATAAACTGATATTAGCACAGACAGGATACTATAGACATAGAAAAGTCTCAGATGATCTAGGGCAAGCCCAATTATTTAATAGATTGGGCTATGAAGGGTCAAGCACAGGAAATGATTTGTCCAAAGTCACACTTCTAACTAGGGGCAGAATCAACATTAGACTCTGACTAGCACGCCTTGGTGGAGTATCGGATAAGTCAATCACCTCTGAAGGACATAAGCCACATACCCCGGAGTCTCAGGCTGAGGGTGGGGTAGACAGAGGGGTAAACAACCAGTGTAAACATCTAAATGGAAATAAAAATGCTTCTTTCTGCTTTCTCTTCCTGCCTACCTGCCTACTTGTCTTCATTCCTGCCTGCATTTTTCTTTAAAACAAAAATTAATTGCCTCCAAAGGAGTAGGCCACATACCCCTGGGTTCAGGTCCCAGGCTCAGGGGAAGCAACCAGTGTGAACAATTAAATAAAAATAAAATAGGGATGCTCCTCTCTCTTACTGCCTGCCTACTCAACTTCATTCCTGCCTGCAACTTAGAAAAAACAAAGGGATCTAGGTTTTTCCATATAATTTACAGAATTTAAAATTCTCTCTGATGATCAGTTCACGCTTATCTTTTTTCTATCTCTACATTGGTGATTTATCGTTACAAAATGCTAGTTAGATTGCCTTAATATACCTTTTATATAATCTAAAATGCAAGTACATACATTACGGACCCCTATGTGATTATTATAATTTTATTTTATCCTCCTACTACTAAACTGGAAGTCTCTTAGGGGAAAGAACTATGCCTTATTCCTACCTGTATTAGCTAGAAGCCAGGTATTCACACATTTCACAAAGCAAGCATTCACATAGCTCTTCATTTTAAAGTCACACCAGTATTAAAAAAGAAAAAAGTAAGTCTCCTGATTACTACTTCTAAGTTACCCTTAGACTTAAAGAGGCCTAGAAACTTGGAAGACAGATTATCAACCATCTAGATAGCCATTTTAGGCACTAATACTTCTACTGTTATCCTAAAGGAATCAAGTAAGTCATCTATTAAAGTCAAGATATGTGAAAATTAATAAGCAAGTATATTTACAGTAAATTAGTTATGAAAGAGGAACTGAAAAGCAGCTGCAGTGTTCACTGTCATATGTTCTACTTCCTTAGAAAAAAGCAAAGAAATAGCTGAATTAGAAAATGTTGGTGAAAACTTTCTGTATTCTCAGTCTTAACTTTGATTTGTCTTCCCTGGTTATTACTGGTACAAAAACATGTATACTCTATTTACTAAACCTTTTGTCAGTCAGTTAGTTGTCATCCAAGCCTATGAGCATAGTCGCAAGTCTAGAACTAAAGTCTTTCAGGTCCTTGATAAGCCTGCTCAGGAAAGGAGCCAACGAGAATTTACCTCAGGTCCGGAACACAGAAAAGACCATATGACTATCATTATCTACCCTGAAATTTTCTGTCAGCAGGGGACTTCTTCTCCATGCAAATTAGAAGCCCTAACATTCCTTCAGACTTTTCCCAAATACTTTCACCAAATGAAGAAAGTGAATTTGAAGTATATCTCTGAGTACACCCTGGTGACCAAGAGGTTTAGCTCACTGGGTATAGTCCACAAACATCCCAAGCTCCCTGGTTCAAGACCCATCAGAAACCACCAAGATGAACAACTAAATAAAAAAAAATAAAATAAAATGCTTCTTCCGCCTCTCTCTTTCTGTCTGCCTACTCGCCTTCATTCTTGCCTGTACCTTTCTTTTAAAAAATAAAGTATGTTTTATTATATAAACATTGGAAATGTTTAGAAGGCATTGCTATATACAAAAAAAAAAACTGTATTAAATTAATTCAAAATAGGCAGGAAGAGACTGAGCTGTGTGGAAATTTTAGTGACTCTTTTGAGTGGCATAGAAAAAAAGGGAACAAAGCACAGTTTAACTCTCTCTAAAATATAACTGAGCAATGGCAAGAAACCAAAGTGGAACTAAGAGGATGTGGACCATCTAAAATGGGGACAGGGGTGGACCAGGGTGATTAAGAGTGAAAACTTTTCAGGACAGGTAATAGTCACAGTGTAACTCAAAAGATCAAAAGCAAGCCAGTATCATTTTACAGTCATTCATGTATATTGACCTCTCCAACAGAACTGGAAGCAACTTGAAGGAAGACACAGCGGCTTCATTATCTAGGTATCCTCTCGTGTTTAGCAGAATGAGGGGTACATGTTCCTAGTAAAGTCATCATTTTTCAGTCCATTCTTAAATGTATTATACAGATGTTAAGAGACAGGCTCTGCAAGAATCAAAATCTGGCAGCTCACAAGTTTGAAGGGAGTCAAGCTGTCCACTGATACAACACAAGAGAGTAGGTTAAAATGATTATTGGACAAATATACCCCTGCTTCTTGAAGACCTGTACTGCAAGCTGCATAAATAACGACTGGGGGCAAGGGATCGCCATGCAGTCTCTTAAAACATTGGTTTTAAGCTTTAGGGCACAATTTTAAAGCTATTATCATTTAGTAGCCACTTCCTGGGCACTCATGTGGCAGGTACTCTTTTGGGTGCTAGACTTAGATGAACAAGATAAAGCACTCTGTCTTATATGGCTCATAAATCCAGTAGGTTCGGTGTACAAGCAAAAAGATAAACATGCCCAGCTGTGAGAATAAGCAAGAGAAAGCAATTTATTCTGTTTGGGGCTGTAAGAAGGGAAAGGCACCACTAAGGTGACATCCGATCTGGGCCTTGAAGGAGGCTGGCGCTGATCTCTCAGAATCCATCTAAAGTGTCACCGCCTTCTCCCCGGAGAAGAGAACGTATTTTATTGGACCCAGTGACTCCTATGAAAACTCCGAGGTAGGGATTCACATCAGCAGTCGACCCCATTTCACACTGGCAGAAAGTGAGCGCTAAACTGCAGAAGGCGAACATCGGCGTCACGTGTCGGGGAGACGCCAGCTCCAGAATCCAGGTGGACAGACTCAAGTTTCGAGCTCGGTTGGGATTCTGAGAGGTGCAGAGCGCCAGAAAGTGGGGACCCGGAAGTGGCGAGGCGGTCTACGAAGAGCTCGAAGCCCCTCCAGCCACTTGCCCCGTTTTCTCAGCCACGTCCCATGGCCCACGCGCCTCACTCACCCGCCGCTGGGCGAAAGAAAGTCGGTGTCGTCCTCGTCGTCCGCACCGAACATCGCGCTAAGCTTCCGCCCTGCAGCCGGGAAGAAGTGCGAGGGTTCTCAAGGCCTCTCCCCGCCGACGTCGTAAAACGCCGCGACGCCGCGCTGTTTTCCGGCAGCGCGAATTCTTGCACGGTGGCGCGGCCCGGAGGAGACCGGGCTCGGGAGGAGGCGGGGCAAAAGCAAGTGGGAGGGTCTCGCGGGCACGCGCGCCGCCTGACGTCAGGTCTCTCCAGCCTTCGGAGGCGGTGAAACTTGCCAGAGCTCCGAAATCCTGCGCCGGGATTGGTCCTCGGGGCGGGGGGCGGTGCAGGGGCGGGAATCGGCGGCCTAGGTGGCGGTCGTGGACACGTCGAGCAGCGCAGAAGTGAAGGGGGCTCCGAAGAGTGCTGAGGTGGTTGCGGGTTAAGGTTCCGTGAGAGAGGCAGCGGTGACGAGACGCCATGTGGGAAGGTAAGACTTCTCCCGCCCCCTCTCGTGATGCTGACACGGGCAGCGTCCTTTCCCCTGTGGGACAGGGACCCTCCACGCCACTCTCCTCAGCTCGGCGAAAGGAGAAAGGGCCCGAAACTGGCAGTGTGGGCGCTGGAGCTTTCAGCCCGGCCCCTACGGTGACATAGCTGGAGTGACCTTGGGGGGGGGGGGAGGTTGCGTGGGGCCTCAGTTTCCCTGTGGACAAAACGGTCCTGACGCCCCTACCGCTTGTTGATTCATGTTTTGTGTATGTATTCATCGGCCATTTGTCCACGGTTTCCATGTGCGGGCGGGTCAAGTAGCTTTCAGACCTCAGAGGTCACCGACGTCAGTCCCAGTCTCCTCGCAATCCCCGAACTTACAGACAGGGGGGAAAAGAAGGAACTTAGCATCCGAGTGACAAGACTGAGGTCACACGAGGCTGGATCCCTCGTCTCCTGATTCAGGACTCGGCGAGCAGCGATGAGTGAGCAAGAACCTTAGACGCTGAAGCACCGTGCGCCCTGACAGAGGGCTTATTGCTAGACTGCCACACATTTTGAGATCAGTCCCCTCTCTGGAGTTCACCTGTGCAAGTGACGGGCAGGAGAATGGGGATATTCCAGTGGGTGATGGAAAAGAGACTTTAAAAACTGAGAATCCCCAGCCCCAACCTGGACTTTGCGTAGTCTTCCTGCCAACTACCTAAGGTAATAAATATGTCAGTGTATATAAATTTATCAGGCAACTCACCTTCGTGAAGATTCTGGTGTTAAACTATTGGAAGAGCACCCGCTTCTGGGTCAGCGTTTCACCTAAGAGCACCTCTCTCAATGTGATCAGTCAGTCCTGGACCCAAAGGTTTGTAAAAGTAAAAATTTTAAAGAAAAGTTTAAAACAAAATGTATCCATTGTTACCAACTCCTCCACCTCCATTGTCTACCTCTCTCTGTCTTGCGTAAGGATTTCTCCGGTCTATTTCTTGGAACAATGTCCTGGTAGGTCTGACTTAGCCACGGTGTAAATAATAGTAGTTACAGATAATACCCCATCATAGATTAATGATTTCCAAATATATGATTTCCATAGCTCTCACTGGAACTTTCACTAAGGGCTTCTTACAGTCAGTTTGGTATGACAGGTCTCCAGTACCTAAAAGTTTTAATCTTTTATGATGAAAATAAAGTGACTGATGACTTCCTCTCAGAGAACTTTGTACCTCTTGGCACTCCCTGCCCTGCTTTTTATTATAGTTTGTTCTATTAAATTATAAGCTCCTTGAGGATAGTGATCATCATATTCATCTAGGTGTCACTAGTGTCACAGAGACTGTGACTTCTTATTCATATAGGTTCTCATTGATTGTTAGATTGAGTAATGAAATTCATCTTGCCCCCTTATTTCTTCATTTACTCTCTTAGGGTTTTCGTTTTTATTTTCCTGTTTCTGTATGCTCTAGAAAATTCAGCAATGGTTCTCACCTTTTAAAACTTCCAGGAAGATAAAAATACTCTATTAGCTGTAAACACTGTGGGTTGTCTCTTTTGCAAATAAAAAGATAATTTTACTATGGTTTAAAGATCTAAGGGAGGTGGAAGAGGGGAGTGGGATAGCTGGAAATATACTCGAGTTTTCGTTAGTAAGGTATTCCTCAATTAAACTGAGAGATAGGGCTATTGTCTGCTTCCTGGATTTATGTGACAGTTTTAAAAGATTAAAGTAGTGAAGGCTCACAGTGTTAAAGCAATGCTATAATATAAGCTAAGCTCTAGAGCTGGAACCTGTTTGTTGCTTTAACTATTTAGAATGTGAACCTGACAAGCTCTCAGGGCCTAAGTAGCATAGCTTTCTCTAACTCCTCTCCCAGTACTGGTCATTGTTATTCACTGAAACATCTGAATAGTGCTTAAAGAAAGAATAAAATGCTTTGGAATCATTTGAGCACTTATCTTGCATTCTTGAGTGAAAGTGCTTTGTTTTGCTTTTTTAAAAGGAAAGGAGCAGGCAGGCATGAAGGTGAGCCAACAGGCAGGAAGAGAGAGGAAGAAGAAGCATTTTATTTATTTTTATTTATTTGTTCATCCTGGTTTTTCCCCCCAGCCCCGCTTACTGAGGCTCCATTCAGGTCCTTGAAATATATTTCGACTACGCTTTTTGGAGGCTGGGGACTTAACCACTGAGCCATCAGCGCATGCCAGGTGGGAGTGTTTTTATTCAGGGTCTTTAAATAACCTTTTAAGATAGCAGGCATCCTAAAATCTGGATCTGCCTTTTTGGTGATTGGGACACCATATGTATACATGACAAGATCACCATTGTGGGAACACAGCTGCTGATCCTGACCGGCAGAATGAGGAAGGGGAATATGGTGATGAGTCTTTCTCAGTCTTTCAGACTTTGAACAGCAGTGCTGGGTGCACCTAAAAGCAATTATGTTTCTGAATTAGACTGTTGGGACCAGAATCAGGAAACCTGAATTCCCACCTAGCCTTTCTAACTCACTCTGAGCACAGGCCAGTTTCCCAAAACACTTTGAATATAAGTCACAACCCTGTTCTCAAGTTTGAATTAAGCCTTTCTGTTTTGTTTTGCTCAAGTACACACTGCTTTAGATGTGTTTATAAAATGTATTGACCTGAAAAATAACCAAGAAGTGGCAATTCTAACAATTCCTTCCAAATTATCAGCAATTTTGTTATAGAGATGACAATTTTTATGCACTAGTATATGCATACTAATATGTACTGGCGAGTGCACTTTTTAATTAATAATTTAAAGTTATATCCAAGTTAAATCACAGGTATGGTGCTAGCAATATGAATTGAAAATAGGTTTTTGAGGTCAGTTGAGTTTCTTCTGTTCCACCACAGAAAACAAGAGAAAGTCAAAGTACAATTCAACAAATATCTGAAAACCTACTTTTTTTTAAAAAAAAGCACTTTCACTCAAGAATGCAAGATAAGTGCTCAAATGTTGCCTGGGATGGAAAAACAAGTTACTGTTCTTGTCCTCAAAGTGCTTATAGTTGAATAGTGTGGATCATTAAAATATACAGATCACCATAACAGAATATATAATAAAATAAGCTCCATGAGGAGTAGAAATTAATTATTGTAGAATTTCAAAGGAAGAAGAGATCCTGTCTAGTTTGGAGGAGGTAGTAGAGTCAGGTAATGGGGCTTTGAAGATACATGGGATTCCAAATGGAAGTGAGAAAGTAAGTCTTTCCAGATTAAGGGGGTGACTGGCAAAAGCTCACAGTTCAAGCAAGAGGGCACAAATTTCTTAGGTGAAAAAAGTTGCCCTCTTATCTGATGCAATTAGGGCCAGTAGTTTATTAACTGAAAAAGTAGGTTAAAGAAGGGAATCATCGAGATATTATTTAGACACAGACTTTAAACTTTATTTTCATTTAATACAATTAGATTGAGGCTACCTTCATTTATAACATAAATTTTAGGTGTATGGTTTTGTAATTCAGCATCTGCAATAACATGATCACTACCAGAAGTCTAATTTCCATCTATCACCATATAATTGGCACTCTTTACCCCTTTCACCTATCCCCCAAACCCCTTCCCCTCTGGTAATCACCAGTCTTCTCTGTATCTAAAATGAAATCTTGCCATTTGCAACAGTTTGGATGGAAGTGTACTGTATTGTACAAAGTGAAATAGGTCAGATGGAGAAAAACAAATAATAGCATTACTTCACGTGTGTGAAATACAAAGGAACAAACAACAAAAACATTAAATTCAACTGAAAACATAGGCATCTTTTTGGCATTCCTTTAACATAAGCCTTTTCTTAGAGCCTGGGTCTCAGGGACCTATAAACTAATGAATGCATGAGGATCGAATCTTGTCCAAGCCACCTATCTTTGTGAACAAAATTTTATTGTAACACAGCCACACTCATTTATTTACGTGTTGTCTATGACTACTTAACCTGACAAGGTGGAGTTGAATAGTCGTGTGTATCTGTGTGACTCACCTTCATGTATCCAAAACTTGAACTTGACTTTCACAGAGACAGATGCTAGGGAAGCTATGCAGAAAAGTAGTTAAATTCTTGCACTCTGGAGCCAAATTGCTTTACCTTTTATTGTAGAGACTTTGGCAAGTTACTCAGTCTCTTCCTTTGTAAAATAGGAACAATAACAGTATCTAGTTCCTAAGGTTCTTGTGAAGATTATGTGAGTTAATTCATGTAAAAGCCTTAGAATAGTGGAGGTAGTAAGTACCAGTTAATGTTAGCTACTGCTATGGATTTTTTTCTTCTCATTTATTTTGCTTTATATACTTTGTTAAATTGTATATTTTACAACAATAAACACAACTGCCACGAATGGGTTTGTGAACAAACACAGCCTTGATAAGCACAGTAGTGCACAGAGATGGGAGAGCTGAAGTGATGATAGATCATATTGGAGAATAGCCCAGCCAGTATGTTACCACATAAGTTGGTTAAAAGAGTTCTGTGGGATAGTTTGCAGAAGATAAGGCAACAATACATGTAGAAAAGTTGTGTTTTAAAATTCAAGAGGGAGACCAGGGCCATTTTTGTCAAATATCTTTAAGACCGAGGTGTTAAGTCTGTTCTTAGCCTAGTAGGATATGGAATTTTTTATTGAAAATGACGTGAATGATGGGGGAAAAAAATCAAAGAATTTAGGAGTGTAGGAAGTAGAAAGCAAAACTTTGCCTTACCTCATTCCAATGAGTAGGCCCTTCGTTCTTATAATAGTCCTTGGAATATGGAGCTGTGAGAACGGAAGGACATAAGACATGGTCAACACTTCTTGGGGCACTAGTATTAATCTGTTAAAAACTTCAATCTAGTTTTACTTTGGATTATAACCTCAGTTTTGAATTGAGAAAACTAAAACACATTTCTAGAAAAATTGAGTTTCCTATTCTTAATCTATTTTTCTCCTTGTTCCAACTTGACTGCCATTGATGTCGCCTTTCACCTTCCTTACCAGAAGTGCTACAGAAGAGAGAAATGGTAATATAATAATCATGGGAAAAGCAAGTGTTTACAGTGACAAGGTGACTTCAACTGGTGGAAGCTGTCGGATATGTCAGTGACCAGGCAGAGCTTAGAGTACTCTGTCATTTTAAGTTGAGAAGCCAGGCGTGATTGGAGAAAAGTGCGGGAGGAGAGTGGGCAGGTGGCGGCTGTCTGCACTGCCTTATCCAGCTTTTAGCATTAGAAAGCCAGTTTAAAAAACCAAGAGTGTTCTGTAGTTTGTGACTAACTCCGAAAACTCATCAAAAGTCTGATACTTAATAGATTAAAATGAGCAGATGATGCCAAAAGAAATCTTATAGTAGAGACTAGGAAGGAAATGCTTTTGAAGTTTCACTGCTTTGTGTAATATCATTTCATGATTTAGGTAACATCCCCAAGCAGAGGAGGGGCCCATCCTTAGGAATGCAAAGCCCTGCAGAGAAGGAAAAGGTTGAGAAGGGTCCACCCTACCTCTTTTCCTTTACACAAAGGCGTAGGCTTTTGTATACAACCTGCTTTTGTAGGCTGAGGACATTATACAATGCAGCATAAAGAGATGGAAACCTACATTGCAAAAGTAAATATGGGAAATGATTTGGAGGAAACACATTAAAGAGAGCAAAACTCCAGAAACAGGTGAAATGTTGAAGAACCTTTTTTTAGCTAGATTGAGTTTTTCCCTAAATAGGTAGTAGGGTTATTTAGAACTAGGCTGTGCAATTAATTATATAATTTTGAAGTAGTTTAAAGCACTTAGAATTTAGTCCTTCACTTTTATCAGTTTCTATGCAACCGTGTGCATAATCTCTATCTTAGTACATTTCAATATTTGTGTGTATCCCTCTGACACTAGACAAGACTTCTTGAGGACATGGCTAACTTCACTCAATAGGTAAACTATAAATATTGAATGAATGAATGAAGTAACTGAGCTCTTTAAGGCCACACATATGATAAACCCCAAGAACAGGATCTAGAACCTTCATCTTTTGGTTTCTAACCCAGTAATTTTCCTACCACTCCATGCAATGTCTCCTATTGAACAACTTTTCTCATTTTTGTTTACATTCTTTTAATGCATTTTCATGAAATTATCCTTTATTAAGTAAAAGGAGGAGAGGGTAAAAAAAAGCAGTTCAAATGTGTTCTAGTCTCTGCCTCATACCAAATTAAATTCCAGTATTTTTCACAGGCAAACCAACAACATTGTGTTCTAGATGATTGAAATTCTTTGTAACAGCTTAAGGGAATTTTTAAGCAAGGAGAACCTTTGTCTGCCTTTGATTATACCAAGAGGACAGTTAAAACAATGCTTTGTCGATGTATATGTGTCTGACTAGTAACAACAAGACATTAGACAGTGTGAAAGTGACCTCTGTGATTACTTGAACATCTCTCTTCAGAGATCTTTTTCTTTTCTGTTTCATTTTTTTATTGCAGTAACTTATTCTACATATTAAAATAAACATATATATATATATATATATGTACACATATATAGGTTCCCCATTCCTCAGATATATGTCAGCAGACCCTGCCCTCCACCATATCACCAAGTGTTCTTTACCATTGTCCAGTGTGTTCCGCCACCACTTGCCACCACTCTCCTCCCCCTGCCATCCCATTTCCTATTGCCAACCTCAGTTCTCTTGCAAGTGTCCAAGAGTTGGTTTCGTTTCATCTGTTCTTTCATTTTGTCTATTCACATTCCACCTATGAATGAGGGATGACCTCATCTGGTACCTGTCTTTCTCCTTTCAACTTGTTTTACTTAGCATAATCCCTTCTAGATCCATCCATGTTATTCAAATGACAGGGTTTCATCTCTTCTAAGGGCTGTGTAGTATTCCACTGTATATATGTACATCTTTATTCATTATCTGACATTGGGCACTTAGGTAGCTTCCAGTTCAGATACCATTTTGCCATCTAATGAGTAAATAAGCTATTAATATTTCCTACTTACTATACCATAAAATTAGTAAGTATTCTGACATATTTTACGTGATCCTCTCAATTCTGAGAGACTGGTGAGGTAGGTATTTTTATATCCGTTTTGCAAATGAAAAAACTGCTGCTGTGTTTCAGTGATTTATTTAATGTCACAGAGCTAGTTATGGAAAACTAGAGGTTAGAGTCTTTGACTCCTGGTTCAGTGTTTTCTCTATGAAACTGTCTATAACACTCTGAAATTTTTACATAAGTCTTACTGAAGCCGTCATGGTTCACTCACTAGAGAAGTGTTAAAACTACAAGAGCTCAGTAATAAGGAGTATGAAAAGGTACATCTCATGATTACTGTATTCCAGGATTTGGCTTAGCCCACAACAAAAGGTAGCAGAGAAATAGAGTCTCTGAGAGATCCACTCCTCATTGGACTTAGGCCCTGCTCTCATTGCATAATGAAAAGACCTTTTCAGTTTGTTTGTTTGATATATCAAATTAGAGTTGTCCTGCTCGGACCAGACAAATAAAACCTTTTCTAAAAGCTTTCAGAAGAATGCGGTTGTACATTTGATCTTCTTTGCACAGAAAGGTGAGCGTGGGCAAGAGAAACAGGAGCTTCTATGTTCTTTACCACCAGAACAGAATATGTAAAGCTCAGGAGCGCTTCCTACTTAGCTGCTCCCTGCAACCATCTGGAGGAAGGAGAGAATTGGGGAAAGCGTTTAGCCTAGTGTTACAGAGCCTTGTAAGAGAAGCAGATGCTATGGGCACAGTTTACTAAAGAATCCCTTAGAATCCCTTAGCACCGTTATTAAATTACGGTTTTCCCACCAGTAAAATAAAGGAGTCGGAGTTGAAAATTTAATTTTTTAAAAATAGGAAATATATTCACATAGTTCACAATTCCAATGGTATATAAGGATAGTTCTTGAAAAACATTCCTTCTCCTCCTACCAGTTTCCCTCCAAGTGATCACAGTGTCACCCCTTTCTTGTGTCCCCCAGTTCTAGAGATTGTATAGATGTTTAAAACTATGTATATACGCTTTCTTCATTTAAAATATTTATAAACGAAAACATAAATGCCTAGTCTACTCCTTCCTCTCTCACCGGCAATGACTATGAAACACTGAAATTTTTATATGAATCATATTAAAATACTTATGGTCCTAGGGTATGGTAAACCCTGCCTTTTTCATAATGCACCTTGGAGATCATTCTGTATCACTATATAAAAACGTCCTCATTCTTGATTATGGCTCTGAAGTTCCATTTTATGGATTATGATTATGTAATCCATGACCTATCAATGAACATTTAGCTTGTGCTTTCAATATTTTGCTACGACAGTCCTGTGACAAATAACTATGTACATATAACATATCACATATGTGCTAATATATCTGAAGGCTAGATAATTTTAAAGTGGAATTGCTGATTCAAAGGGTATGTACATCAGACAGATAAAGTCTCGTCTGGTTCTGGTGGTCCGTGAGACTTTAATTGTAAATGAAATTGAAGTAAATGAGAAGGTATCATTTTTTCTTGAAAATATCTTAATTTCTATCTGTTTTTATTTAGGGACTACATCTTAAGTCAGGACATCACCAAAATGATGTTCAGGTGCACCCTGGTGGCCTAGCAGGTTAAACCAGGCGCGGTCCATAGACATTCCAAGGTCCCAGGTTTGAGACCCAGGGCCAGGGAAATAACCAGTGATGAACAGCTGAATAAAATAAAGTGCTGTCTTCCTGCCTGCCTCCTCACCTTCATTCCTACCTGCACCTTTCCTTTAAAAAAGATATTGAACTGCAGACTTGTTAAAAGTTACCTAAATCATGATTCTATAGATTTTTCTAATTCTTTTCAGTGTGATGTTAGAAAAAGGACTGCCTCCCTGCTACATTTATCAGTACTTACCAGAGAATTTAGAAACTTCGTTGTTTATTTCAGTCCAACTAGAGAAAGCAAACGGAAAGCTAACACAGAGACTCTAACCAAACCTATATGGCTCCCTGGGTTGTTTTGTTTTTTCATGTTTGTGGGATGTGTGATATCTTCATGAAATGAATAGTGCTGTAATGATCTTTGAGGAGCTAGCAATCATAAAGCAGGTCCGAATTAGATCATACCTTCTTCACTTCCTTCTGCACTTTCCTCATTCTCTCTAGATCCCTGAGGCCATTTTTGAAATTTGTTCTGTAAACAACAGGTTTTAGCTAGAGCCTCAATCCTCTTCATCTCTAAATTTCCTAGAGCCTGGGGACAGCAGGTACTTAATAAATACTGGTTGAGTTTGGGTAGGTGTCAGAGTAACCTGGCCTCTGTGCAGCTACCCTCTCAGGTGACATTTCTTCCCCCTACATAGCATGCCACACTTTATAACCCACCCCATGCACTCCTTAATATGACTCAGAAGGGGACAAAAAGCCAAATAAGTTGAAGTGTGTGTCTGTTTATCTTTAAGTAAATATGCACACTCATATCCTTCTGGCTCCCATTGCCATTCTTTTGTGCTGCAGTTAAAAACTGGGAACCTTCGCGCATCCTGGTGGCATGCAGTTGGGTGCATACCACATACATCCCAAGGATCTGGGTTCACATCCTGGGGCCTGGTGAGTGAGGGTGGAGGATGGAGAGGGCACCCAAGATGAACAGCTAAGTAAAATAAATAAGAATGCTTTTTCCTCCTTACCCTGGCTGCTTGCCCATCCACCTTAATTTCTACCTGTACCTTTCCTAAAAAAAAAAAAAGTCAACATTTTGAGCACATCTGTTTTACCTCTCAAAATCCTAGTGAAATGACTATACAGATATAAAAATAAGAAAGAAATGTGATGTTGTGATGCATAATAAATAAAAATTTGGTCTTCATCCATTTCTGGCACAGAACTAAGACCCTTGGAATTTCTTGAGAGATGAGAGAGGAGAAGTTGACTTGTATTAATGAGGTGACTTTTGCAAAGGCTTTAAGTCACCTAAGGTTGGAGCTGGTTGGCTGTGAAGGCAACCATGTGATTTGAGGATTGGAACTTTCAGTCTCACCCCAACCTCCTGGGAGGGGTAAAGGGCTGGAGACTAAGTTCTATCTCCAGTGGCCAGTGTTTTTGATCAGTCGCATCTATGTAATGAAACCTCCACAGGTTTTCAAAAAGCTCAAAAGAAGGAGGTTCAGGTAACTTCCATGTTGGGAAACCGCAAGGCTTCCACGTGCCACTCACCGTGCTAAACAGAATCTTCTTTGTTCAGGACCTTGCCCCAGATGGCTCTTCATCAGGCTGTTGATTCCTTTCCTTTAATATCTCTGTAATAAATGTTTAAACTAGTGAGTAGACAGGTTCCCTGAGTTCTATAAGTCACTGCAGCCAATTCATCAAATCCAGGAAGAGGGATTCATGGTAATTTCTCATTATAGGTGTCAGTCAGAAGCCCCAGTAAATACTGGCTTGCTATTCGCTTCTAGGTGTGGGGCAGTCTGGTGGGACTGAGCCCTTACCTGTGAAATCTGATGCTATCCCCAGGTAGAGAGTGTCAGAACTGAGTTGAATTACAGGACACCTAGCTGGTGCCTGAGAATTGCTTGTGGGGAACACCTCTCCCCTGCAGCAAGACAAACATCTCTTTTATAATTAGAAAATAGGGAGAGAGAAGCCTCAAACTTTGAGGCACTTAAAAAAAATAGATGCAGATTTGAATCAAAATGAAGCAGTTACTGATCACCTGCTTCCACATAGTTGAAGGGCACCTCTGTCTGTGAAGGAATGGAATTCACTAGCACACCCTGAAAACTCAAGCTGAGAACTGCAGAGGTTAGAAGGACAAATCAAAAGACTTGGGTAATTTTACCTATGTCAAGTTTAGAAGTTGATTAAAAAGTGTCAATCCTGTGGATGCACTCCTGTGACTCAGGTGGCTGAGACACTTGTGCGTGGACCACATACAGCCCAAAGACAAGGCTTCAAGACCTGGGGCCAGGGGTGAATAGCCAAAATGAACAACTAAATAGAGATGTTTCTTCCTCCTCTTCCTTCCTTCCTTAAATACTTCTTCCTTCTCTCCTTTCTTTCCTCTCTTAAAAGAAGTCACAATGTTTAGGCACTGTACTAAGGAAGTGTTGAAATATACACCATCATATCATGAGGTGGTACTATTCTCATCCCTATTTTAGAAGAAACTAACTTGGTCTCTTAATCACTATACTATTCACTTAATGGACTCAGTAATCTTTAAAACAATTCTTTAAGTAGACTACTTTTATTAGGCTGATTTTAGAGCTGAGACACAGAGATATTAAGTAATTTGCCCAAGAGCCCACAACCAGTAGGTAGTTATACCAGTTAGAGAATGAGTATAGTCCCTTGTATACTTGGATAGCCTACATTTAAAAAAAAAAAAAAATTCTTCCCGCATCTTCCTCCTGATGTCTTGGAATGTTTTATGTTTGTTTTTGATGAGCTATTTAGGATCTCAAACTGAACTCCCAATTTTAAAAAGACACAAATTGAGGATTAGCGACAGACCCTAGAGTGCTCACCTGGGATTAATTTTGATTTTATTAATTATGTTGGGAGCGCTAACCAACAATTTCTTCACAAAGGTGAGCAGGAGCGGTTTGTCAGCAAAACAGTGCACTTCCTATCTGAGGTCTGTCTGGTAATTCAACTCCTATATTTCACAACTAATCTAAAAAATAAATACAACTACAGAAAATATAGAATTTCTTCTTCAGCTGGAACTCAGAAATCTCATTCAAATGGTAGATTAAACAACAACAAAAAAAGGTGTCCCCTGGTTTGTGGCATGAGGCCACATGCATCCCAAGGACCTAGGTTCAAGACCTGAGGCCAGGGGGAATAACCAAGATAACATCTGAATAAAATAAATAAATGTTCCTTCCTCCTCTCCCTTCCTGTCTGCGTGCCTGCTTGTCTTCATTCCTGCCTGTGTGCCTGCTTGTCTTCATTCCTGCCTGCACCTTTCCTTTAAAAATAATAATAATAATAATAATTTGGACACAAACAGTTTGAACAACTAAATAAAAAGAAATGCTCCTTCCTCCTCCTGTCCCTGCCTGCCTACTCACCTTCGCTCCTGCTTGCACCTTTCCTTAAAAAATAGAAAAAAAAAGAAAAACCCTCTCTAAATCCTACAGCTGAGCCATTAAATTTAGTGTCAGCCCAGAGGTTCTAATCTCAGGATCTTTCAAATTATAAGACTGGTAGAGGTTAAGTTGAGCTCCAGCACATATGTTGCATGAGAATCTCCAGCAGACTGTTGAATCAATGAATGGGAGTGATGATTGTGAAAATAATCAACATTTGAAAGCTCACACAGAGGCACAGTAATCAGAGGTGATCTGGTATTTTATTTTTTTAAGAGAGATAAGAAAGGCGAGGAGGAAGAACCATCTTGAAGGAAGAAAAAGAAGCATTTTATTTATTTCTGTATTTATTTTTGGTTGCTTCCCCCACCCCCATCCTGGATGACAGACCCCAGTCCTTGAACTTTTCATGATCCATGCATGCCCCAACCACCGGCTTAGTGCCTGAGCCACCAGGCTCGCCCTGTGATCTGGTATTTTAAAGGAGTAGAATAAATGGTGAATTTTTATGAATTATTCCTAAAAGTTATTTTTGACACTGGAAATGTAGAATGACATTTGGAGCTTGTGTGAGTTTTAACAGAATGCTGAAACATAGCCTGAAGTTCAGAGTTATATAGAAGTCCATTCTCATCTTACTTAGAGCCAAAGAGCAACAGAGCAGCCAAAAATACTGCAGGTGGTGGTGCGCCCTGATGGAGTAGCAGTTAGGTCCTCTGCCTCAAGCCAAGCACAGTCCACATACATCCCAAGGACTCACGTTCGCATCCTGGGACTGAAGAGAAAACACAACATGAACAATTAAATAAAAATAAAGGGTTCCTTTCTCCTTTCTTTCTGCCTGCTTGCCTACTCGCCTTCATTACTGCCCACACCTTAAAAAACAATAAAAACAAAACAAAACTGCATTTAACAGTTTCAGCACATGTTGTATACCACAGCACGGTTTAAAAGCTTTGCAAGACATGGTTCAGTAACTACTAGGTTTATTCCCTCCTAGACAACTTAATGGGCACAGATTTCCTAGAGTTGACAGGGTGCTTGGATAATTTGACATTGTTTTCCCTGATTATAGGGAATATCCACTAATGGAAATGGATTAACATTTCTTTCCAAGCCTCTTTCAAAACTATGACTGTTTTCTTGTCTCAGTTTTTCTGGGTTTCCCCTGGAAAGCAAAATCGCTAACTCTTTGTTGAGACAGAAACACAAAATAGTTGGATTAAAGTACCATGATGCAAATAAGAGAAAGAACCCCAAGGTCACGATCTGGATTCTAACAACATACAGCCATCAGCCTGGCTGTGACGTGATCTTGCCTAATTGGCTAACCTTCTGTATCTTGATTTTCCATCTGTAAAATGAGTAGCCATACTTGTTAATCCAGATCTATGCAAAAGCAGTTAGGTGTGGAAACATACTCTGCTACCATGGCTTGACAGGAAAACTATACCTGAGCATATGCCAGTTTTGTAGTTACTCTTGAACCCAGAGTTAAAAATCACTCATGGCAGAGCCCACCGGACAGTGGTAAAGAACACCTGCTGATTTCGTGTGAGGCAAGGTGTATTGACATATATCTGGAGAACAGGGAAACTGCACATAATGGGGACTCTAGGCATTTTTATGTGAAAATTTTTTAATGTGTAAAATAAAAGTTACTGCAGTTTTTAAAAAAATTAAAATCTCCCCCCTGCAAAAAAACCACTCAATCATCAACTATTCACTGAATACTCACCTAAAAGATGTATTAGACTGAACATACCCCAGACCTAAGCAATACAGTGCCTCCTGTAATGAAGATGTGAGTCGTTTTCTTCACCTCATTATTCAGCACTTACTGAGCATCATCATCATCACTCACACAGTAGTAATGTTGGTACTTTTACATGTGCTCTTTAGTCTTTTTATCTCAATATTTCTTTCCATTCATTGTCTTATTTGAATCATATGACAACCCTGGAGGACAAAACATGTGATTTCCTTGTTTACCTGAGTTTCAGATGAGACATTGAAACGCAGAATAAAAGTGGTTCTTGAAGATGTAGGGTGATGGTGGCAATGTCTGAGACATAGGTGGTCGTCACAACTGGGACTGTCATTCAGTGAGTAAAGGCTAGGGACACTGTTATATATCCTATAATGCAGAGAACAACTCGTACAATAAAGAATCATTCAGCTCCAAATGCCAGTGGTGCCAAAGTTGAGAAACTCGGACACAGGTATTTTACCCCCAAAGAACATAAAGTGACAGTTGAATGGACGAGAATCCAGATCATGGACTCAGCCTTGTGTGTTTTCCACTGCCCCGGAAACAGGCCATTGAAAGCTAGAGTCACATAAACTCCAGAATGATTTCTAGTGTTTTGAGGAGATATGAGTGAAAAGATCACCGCCGAAGATTTCCATGGATTGTACAGATTGTACAGTCCAGTACAAATCTAATGGGCACTTGCCGTATATCTTACAGTGCTATTCTGTCCCACAGTGGGCTTAGTCTACCTTAATCACATCTTTTATTTACTGATCAAGTAGCAAATTTGAGTCATTTATCCATGTACTACTGAATCTGGTCCAACCCATTTACCAGGCTTCTATACATAATACCTATTACCAAACTAAAGAGCCATAGGACTTGTGGCAATGTCACCAGGGCGCTCCGCTAGAAATTAGCAGAGCCCGAATGCGAATACCACCCGACTCCCAACTCATCTTTTTAACAGTATTCTGTAAGCTTCACCTCACTTCCAAAGGGGGCCTGTTACTTATAGAGTCCTACCATTAGGAATGAACTTTTCTTACTAGTCCATGTAAAAAAATTCTTCAGTTTTTCCCCTCAAATCATTTTATAACCCAGAAATCAGAAGAGTCTCCTAATGCTGAGACTTTAAACAGACAACTTCTGGATTCTGGCAAGTTAAAAGCCATGACTCTCTTTCTCCTTTGCTCTGCTCCCTCTAAATTACTTCTTTCAGTCCTGCTCTACTGCTGTACCATGCTTACTTCCTTCATACCACTTACCACAATATGTAATTGTACATACCTGTACACACAGTCGAGTATCACTTAATGACTATAGGCTCTGAGAAATCTGCTTCAGGCAATTTCATTATTGTGCAAATGTCAGAGAGTCAGTACACAACATAAATGGTGTTGCTTACTACACACCCACTATAGTCCAACCCACCATTATATCTGCAGTCCTTTGTTAACCAAAATGTTAAGTGATACATACATGACTATTTACTTGCATGTTTAGTAAGGGTTTCTTCCGGAGGTAAGCACCACAAAGGCAAGAATTTTGTTTTTATTTAATTTATTTTGGCCTCTGGTTCCTTGTAAGTAGTTACTGAAACCTACATGGATTTTGTAGCAATTAAATATTTTTAATAAATTAGTGTTTCTTGAGTGTTCTTTCAGATAAAGTAAGGAGGCAGAAATTAGAAAGTTACTTGCCCTCAAGGAAGTTGCTGTAAATTTGTGGAAATTTTCGTCTTTTACTTTAAGAACTGTGAGTCAAAAGTTCCATCTGAGAAAACTGTTGGGGAAATTCAGAAAAGAGAGATAATTTCTGTCAAGAATTCAAGGAAAACTTCATGGTGCTAGTGATATTTTAACTGAACCTTAAAGAATGAGCTAGATTGTAGACTCAGAAGAGCAAGGGCTTTGTTTTAACTTTATCCTTTATACTAATTCTGAACACATTTGTTTTTATTTTTATTGAGGTAGCTTTGATTTACAAAATAATACATGCCCAAATGTGTAGATTCACTATTCATCAACTATGCACTAACATGCCACACTTACCACCAAATTACCAAAAGTTCTCCACCCCTGACCATCGACCCCACCACCACTTATTCCCACCTACCACCCCAGTCCCCAGTGGTAACCTCAGTTCTATTGTCATTATCAAAGAGTTGGTTTTTGTTTAATCTGTTCTTTTGCTTTTATTATATATATATATATATATATATATATATATTCCACATATGAGTGAGACCATCCAGTATTTTTCTTTCTCCTTCTGGCTTATTTCACTTAGCACAATCTGTTCTGGTTTCATCCATGTTGTCATAAATTTTTTAGGGCTATGTAGTACTCCATTGTGTATATTTAACACATCTTTATCCTTTCATCTGATGATGGGCACTTACTGTATGACTATATAATGCACATCCACGTTTTTGGCCCAAACTTTCAGGAAAAAGATCTTTTAATTTTCTTTTTACATCTTTATTTTTATTTGGTTGTTCATACTGGTTGTTGCCCCCCAGACCTGGAACTTGAACCAGGTCTGTGACTTCTTCGGAGGCAATTAACCCAACTGCTGCTCACCAGGGCGTGTCTCATTTTAAGTTTTTTAATTCAAATTTTTATTTGTTTATATGTAGGTACTTGTTTTTGTATAATCGAGCAATTTTAGCTTTTATTTTTACCATTATGGTAAAAGAAATTTAGATAACATAATTACAAAACACAAGAACAGATAAAAGGCATAAGAAACTTTTCTTCCTGCTACCTGACAATCTGGTGACACTCCGGGAGGTAGGCGCGAGGGTCTCTCTGCAACTCTGTTGCCATGCTCTTTAGCCTTTTTATTTTTTTTTAAAGGAAAGGTGCAGGCAGGAATGAAGGACAGACAGAGAGAGAAGGAAGCAGCATTTTACTCCATCTTTATCTGGTTGTTCACACTGGTTGTTTCCCCCTAGACCCAGACTTGAACCCAGGGGGATGTGGCCTGCACTCCTTCAGAGGTGACTGACCCAACCACTGTTCCACCAGGGCGCACCCTCTGGAGCATATTTAATGCTGTTAACGTAAAGCTCACAGTGTCTGTTTTTGTAAAAATATCAGCTAGATTGCTAGCTCCCACCTAAAGTTTAGGAAGAGAAATGTTGCACTGTTTTCCCTGTGGCAATAAAGTCCGCATCACCTGTCTTAGGGCGTCAGAGTCACTTTCTCTGTGGACAATAATGCTCGCTCTTTGTTTCATTCATTGAACCGTTGCCTGAAATTGTTTTCATTGCAAGTTTATCCTAATTTCAACGAAACCAATTATCGTATTTCAGGATATTATTTTGCATATGGATATTGTTACTGACTTTCTAGAGTTACTTTTAACTCATAAGCATAAATAAAAGAAAGACATGTATATAGATAGTGAATTAGCACTACCCACGTATAATGCGCATCCCCATTTTTCTCTCACTAATGTGGGCAAAAAAGTGCATTATACATAGCAAAATACAGTAGGTAGTTTCCACTTCTTAGCTGTTACAAAGCATGCGTCAATAAACATGGGAGTGCATATGTCTCTGTGAACAAGTGTTTTTGTGTCTGTTGGGTAAAATCTCAGAAGTAGAATGATAGGATCATATCGAATTTCCACTCTCAATTTTTTGAGGAATCGCCAGTCTACTTTCCACAAAGTGTGTACCAATTTCACTCCCATTAACAGCCTAAAAGGGTTGCCATTTATACACGTCTTTGCCAACATTTGTTGCTTCCAGTCTTTTGGATAATAGCCATTCTCACAGGTGTGAGATGATACCTCATTGTTGTTTTGATTTGCATTTCCCTGATAGCAAAAGAGAAGAAACATCTTTTCATGTACCTGTTGGTCATCTGATGTCTGCTTTGAAAAAAAGTCTATTCCATTCTCCTGCCCATTTTTTTGATTGGCCTGTTTTTCTGTTAATGAGTTTTATGAGTTCTTCATATATTTTGGATATTAAGCCTTTGTAATTCTGATACATTTTAAATGCAGGATAAATGTTGAATAAATAATAGCCAGAATTATATGTTTTCAGAAAATGCAAGCAGGGGAGGATTATAAGGAATGGCATTAAACCAAAAAAGGAATATGGGTGTCAAAGTGTTAAAAATACTCAAGAAGAGTGAGTAGATCCGTTTCAGTAGAATATATGAATGTGAAGATTAGATTGAGATTAGGCTGGAAAGTAAATCTGTAGCTGATTGCTGGAGAGTGAGCATATGATATCAGAAGTTGAAGGGGGAACCATTACTTAGTTTTCTCTTGGCAGCTAGAAATTAGTTCTTGGAAATACAATAAAACATGAACAATACATGCAAGTGGTATCTGAATTCCAAATACTTGTTTATAAAACTGTGTAATATTTGTTCTGTTACCAACATCATTACCATCAAATAGCAAGACTGAGATTCCTGTAGAAATCCATATTTGACTTGACTACTCTAGTTTACCTTTTTTACATTTCTGGAAGGGAGCAACACACTTGCCTGAAAAATCCCTAGTGGTGTTTGAACATTTATTATAAATTTGTGTATTACTGAGGAGCTACATGCTGTGATTTATAAGACCTTCTAATTCTTTTTTTTTAATTTTTATTAAAGCAGCATTTAATTTATAATATGTAGATTTCAGTGTATAGTCTTGTGTTTTACTATCTGTGTAAACTACATTTTAATTGCCATTGAAAGTCTAGTTTCCATAATCCACCATATCATTGACCCCTTTACCCAGTTTACCCATCCTTTTTCTCCCTTCTGATTCTTAGTGAGATTCTCTGAACCAAAAATTAAGAGAGAGGGTGCTCAGGTTTCAATTTCAGGTGGTCTGCATTTAGCTGAAGAAATGGTTCAACTTCTTTCCAGATGCCTTATTGTTTGGAGCCTGGGCCATTTCAGGGCACTTTGGAGTAGAATCCAAGAGGATCTCATTAAATATCTGCAGTTGATGAAGATGAGAAGGAATTTTGGAGAAATACCTCCATTCAACTGTTTCTCTTACCTTTTCTCAATAGCTTGCTCTCAGTGTGACGACAGAAATAAGCACAGATTGAAAGAATCATAAAAAACATTCCTGGATATTTTGTGAAACATAGTCCCAGTTAGAGTTACTGAGAAATACTAAGCTGTGAATGTTCAAAGGTCTTAGAACTAACCTTGGAAGATGAGGAGGACTTGCTGAATTATATGTAAGGATGGGCATTTCAGACTGAAGAGACTATATGAGCAAAGATACCAGACAGAAAAACGAGGGCTATGTCCTTGTAACAGTAGAACTTTTGTCTATTGGACTGATTTGGCTGGAACACAAAGTACATGTAAGCAGAAAGGTAGGTGGGGCCTTTATTTTAGAGATTAATGTTATTTTATTATATGTTAGAGATTATTGTTATTTCAGAACAAGGAGGTTGCTAGTCAGTGGAGAGGTTAACAGGCAGTGGGATTTTTGAGCAGATAAGTAGAGTCTTGTCTTGGGTGGATTAATCTAGCTTTGATGTATCATATAGGATGAACAGAAGGCCGGGATACTGTTAGGCAAGTCCATGTTTGTACTAGAGCTGCTGCTGGTAAAAATCAGAGGCCAGCTGGGAATAAGAAAAGTGACAAGAATTCTGACATTTATGGGAACAGAATTGTGACATTGGGTAACTAGGTTTAGTAGAGAATGAATCCTGGGCTGTGAGTGAGCATACATAGGTTCTAGCCAAGGTATCTCCACTCTGACATGGAACAGAATGCTTAAGCCCTCTGTGCTTTGGTTCATCTGTCTACAAAAGAAGAGCTATTATGAGGATAGACTAAAATAATAGAATTGGATTTAGAGGAAGGAAATACCATTGTTTCTTACCATGCCATTTGTTCAGGTCCCATGAATTTATTTATCTGATAGATTTATAGAGTAAAAACATTGTTTAAATTGATCTTATCTTACAATTTGCTGTTTTCTGTACTGTCCTTTTATTTAACTATTGACAAGATTTAGTGCCCTAGAGATTAGTTCCTATAAAGAGTTTGGTTTTGGCATTTCAGGCCACTTAAAGGTCAATAGCATACAGTGTATTTTCTTCCTTTCTCCCACTGTTAGCAACAGGTAGGAATTTTGTTTATAGTTTCCTCATATTTATATAATATTTTATAAAAGTATCTACAAAGACAAATTTAAGCCAGGAAATACCAGTACAAAATTCATACTCTGAGTTTCGGTTAAATGTAGAAGTAGAATTAGATGGATTTGTAATATTCTTCCAACTCTTAGATTAAGTTCAGCTTATCTATATTACTTCTCTATTCTAACTGCATTTTGTTACTTAATAGAGAACTACTGAATAATTTCTAAGTGTATCTTTCAAATATTATTATATAGCATTTCAGATTCTCTAAGGTGGTAGAGAGGACACTGAGGTTTTCCCATTGTGTTATTAACTTGTTTGTCTTATGTCTAAATTTCTAGGGGGAAAATGTAGAGAAAAAAGATTTATTTCAGTATATAAACACCTATTGTAATCTATTGCTATGTACAGGGTGGTAGGAAATGCAAGAGATTCAAAGACAAACACCACAGGGTCCTCATAGAATTTCCAATCCTCTTTGATAAAGATAGGGCTATGGAAGCATTCTGTTCTGGAAACTGAACTGAAAAACATTGACTTGAGTTTTAACTCTGGGTGGAACTTTATGCAATCATATAATTCATTTTCACAGTTATGGAAAATGAAGCTCTAAAATATGAATTAACTTGCCCAATATCATATTTATCACCTCTTTCACATTTAAACTCCTTCACTTTCCTTTGTTGTTTTTTACTTTTTTGCTTATGTGGTAATAGCTTGCACCATTCATGCTTGCCCAGGAGACAGGTGATCTAGAGATTGGACAATGGCAGTTTAAAATTTTTAATTTGCCTTTAGTCTGCTTTCTCTTGAAAATGATAGCCCTCCGCAGCTATATAATTTACCATGTCATCAGTTCCTCCAGGATTTGTCTTGCCCCAACAGGTTTTTCATCTCCTTTGCTCAGCCTGAGCAGCTTAATAAGGTAGAGTAGATATGTGGAAAGATGAAGTTTATGATAGAAAGAGGTGACCTTGAACCGATATCTGGAAACAATGTTTCTTTGATTTGATTAGAATCAAAGCACAGCTTCACTTTCTATCTTTTCCATGAAAAGTTACACTGAGATTCTCAGGGCAGCTCTTGACTTATCCTTTTTATTAAAGTAGATATTCTTAGCCAAGAATTTGTGAGTGAAAAAGCAACTCTCACTTATTCATACCTGCTGTTTTATTCTAAAAACTTGTCACTCCATGCAGCTTTTCTTGTTCGTCTGGATCACTGGCTACTCATAAATGCAGGCTAAATACAAGTTAAGTTTTAGACATAACTGTTTGAAGTCATTTTCTCCTTTATGTCTCTGGGAGTTGGTTACTTTTAATGCAGTCCATTAGTCTGAGGTATGAGTGAGTCACTCCCACATACTCTACTATGACTTGAGAATGTTGTCTGCAGAGTTTGGTTTCTTTCCATGAAAAGGATCTCAGGAATTCCTGTGCAAATTATCTGAAATACTACAGCTCATTTTGGCATATGGTGGAGAAAGAGAAAATAAATATTGAAATCTGCAAATAAGGATAATTATTTGCCAGTTCTGTCAACATCCTTCTCACCTCAGCCCAATCCCATGAACAAAGGCAAGTGAGAATTTGTTGTGGATGATCCCATGGAGTTACTTTTAGTCTCAAAAAGATAAAAAGTCAAAGAGAAAACAGTAGCCTTTGTTTTATTGAGGAATTTTTTAAAGGATCAAATGTAAGATTTGGGATTTTTGTGTTTGTGTGGAGGAATTAGTTGTGATGGTAGTGGGTTTGTCAATTAGCTCCTTAGTTCGGTCTGTCTTTATAAACTAAAATCGTAGCATATATCCCTCAAATCCCATCATCTGCTAAACTTAATCTGTGTGTTGGAGGGGTGGGGGGCAGTACTCTGTGTGTGTGTGTGTGTGTGTGTGTGTGTGTGTGTGTGTGTGAGAGAGAGAGAGAGAGAGACAGAGAGAGAGAGAGACAGAGAGAGAGAGACAGAGACAGAGACAGAGACAGAGACAGAGACAGAGAGACAGAGACAGAGAGAGACACTTGGTTTTTTAAATTTTTTTGTGACTTAATCTATGTCTGTCTCTACCTCCACTGTGTCATTTTACTTGGCTATTTTTAGTACATTATAGGGTAGAATTTCAGGAGCGAAAAGTTTTTGCTAGTTCTGAAAATCTGTGTAAACCTTTGCTTTTCTCAAGCCTTAGAAAAGAAATTGTAAAAACTACATCCTTAAGGAAGACAACTAAAACATTGAAAGGTAGCATGCCCCGACAGAGTAGTGGTTTGGTCATCTGTCTTCAGAGGAGTGCAGTCCATTTATTATCCTAAGGACCTGAGTTTATGTCCTGGGTCCAGGGAACAACTAAGATGTGCAACTAAAATAAAATAAATGACGTGGTTCTTCCTCCTCTTTCTTCCTAACTGCCTACTCACCTTCATACCTGCCTGTACCTTTCCTATAAAAAAAACTGTGTGCGTGTGTGTGTGTGTGTGTGTGAAATCTCCAAAGGTATATTCATACAGCTATGGCCACATTTTTTTGCTAGTCTGTGTGAAGTAGGAATGTAAGACTAGAGCCTAGGGGATGAATGGAACAATGTCATAGACTTTGGGAACAGTCTTTCTACTATTTAGTCAACAATTTATATTTCCCCCTTCAATTTATTGAGAACTACTGTCTTTTTTTTCTGAACAACTCTAGGATATTGGCCTAGAATGCCAAGTTATGGACCAACACCGAAGCCCTCTTTATTACTGCATTGTATCAAGGTCTCCCCTTCATTCCTATATCTTCTTAGCCTTCCGTCCTCACTAAAGGACAACATAAGTGTGGAATTCATACAGCCATGAAGAGAATTGTAAATTCACCTATAAGCGCACTTGAAAAAGATATTTCTCAGAATACTGCTAATCAGTACAGGTCATCAAAAGGCAAGATTAGTCCAGTTAGTAGTTGCTTGATCGTATGGACAAAGTCCAGAAGTATGAATCCCCGTTTATGGTACTGTTCTGTCTTTGACCTTGAATTTTCCATGTCTGTGCGTATATCATCAATCATAAATAATGACCTCTGACAGCAGAAGAGCGACTAGCCAGATTTCTCTTTGTTTATTGCTTTTACAAATCTAAAAGGAACATGACCCTAATCGTGTTAGAATAAAAACTCCCTTATCATAGAAGTTAAGAAAGACTGTATACAATCTCCTAAAGAATTGTCTGAGGCTCCAGATTACATCTGTCTGAGCTGTCACAGATGTATAACCATTTCTGTGTAGTCTCTTTGTAGGGTCTAATCTTCATAGTCCCCCTATGGATTGTTGTTTCTTATCCATCATGGTGCAATACCAGGAAAATAAAAGACAATTTGAAGTTTAGACTGATCTTATTAGAAATAAGGTTCAGTGCTAAGACTCAGCAAGGGCATCAGAATTTACTCTTCTAGCTAATTCTCTAACTTCTGTCCATAAATTTATGTTTGTCTTACTAGCGATGCTAAGTTTTGCAAAGAATCCCGCCCTCTAGCTAAGCTTTACCATGTGTCTGTGTTGGGGCGGGGTGGGTACAAATAGAAGAAACGTCTTTTTCGATTATCCTCAGGTAGACCAAAAAGAAGTAGACCCCTGAATACAAATAAGTTTTGAAACCTGTTTATGTAAATACTGCACCATACTTATTAAATAAGGGATGAAGTAAGAAAGAAATGCAAAGCTATGGCATAGTCAATGTAGAATGTACCATTTTATTTCCTATATTTAATAGTATTCATGACCACAGAAACAAGTAGGCATATAGTTAACATCTGTTACCCAACTAAAGAGATGATAAGTTTTCCCTGAATAGCGTAAAACCTTCCTGAGAAAGAACCTAAACTATTTTTATGTGAATCAAGTTCCACAGAAATCCAGGCTTGATTTCTTTCTATGCACAGATTACATCTGTCTGAGCTGGAGAAGGACCATGTGACACATGTCTTTCTATAGTCAGTTCCCTGGCTGCTTCCTTAAAGATCCAAGTTGTCTGTGTTAAAAACAGTTAGTATGAGCTGACCACATGAATGTTAATAGTGGTCTCAGAAGACTGAATAGGCCGAAAGGGCTTGAAAGTAATGGCCTTGACTAGAATTCTTTGTGGAAGAGAAGTTAGCAGGAAGCTCATTTTAATTAATGTCTTCTCCCACAACGTTCATTTCTTGAAATTTTCCCTAAGCTCTTTCATCCTCTCATTTCCACATAATGGTAATTGCTACCACTTACCAGGCATTTAGCTAGATGCTTTATGTCCGTTTCTTCATTTAATCCTCCAGTAGCCCTCCCAAGTTCTGCTGGTTGGACACCAGTAACTTTCGCAGGTCACACAAGTAGAGCACCTTTCAAGTTCTTTGGCATGTGTTCCAGTTATTGTAGTTGAGCTAGTCACTTTATTATGTAATCCAAAGGTACTTCTATAGTATGGGTCTCTTTTGAATTGTGTTGGCGAAAACTAGTTTGCCTGAATTGGCAAAAATGTAGATGAAAGTTCAGTATTTCTAATCTTTCCACCTAGTTTTAAACTCAACTTGGTAAATAAAATACTGTAAGTAGATTTTATCTTAGATTCAAAGTTAGGAATCCTAATATTTTGTTTGTTCTTTAGTTCTATTCTTGAGTTAAATATTCACATTTTTGTTAGTATCCTCTTTCATAATAACAGATAAGTTTAATGGAGTAAGAAAATAAGAAAAAAAAGTGAATAATAGAGGTTTTAAACAAGAAAAGGAGTGTTAGCTTTGAATTAACATATGTATATAGCTAAATTGTCCTAAAACCAGAAACCAGTGAATCAATAAATATATTTTGCTAAGGTTCCACCTGTCACTCACCGTCACTAACCCCCGCCCCCACAGGTTCTATTAATTGTCCTTACTTTACAAAGCAAGAAACTCGATTCCATAACAGTAGAGTGAGGCTGCTTTGTGAACCTTGAACCCAGTTCTTAGAAAGAGACAGAAAGGGCAGAGCCAGTTAGATAAAACTTTTCTTGGAGATCAAGTTATTAAAGTTGGCTTTAGTTTAGAGAAACTGGACTAAACGAAAGACAGAACAGCACAGCTCATGAGTAAGCCTTTTAAATTGAGACAAACAATTTTGCTGTGTCGCTATGCTTTGATTTATTCTTACTTCAGGACCCATTTTTATTCTGTGTACCCCTGGTTCCTTGATGGCAATGGTATTCATAATACTTGATGGTCAAGCTCAGTAATTACAAAGTAAAGCAATATCAGGCATGAACATTATTTAAATTCAAAGTTGAACTTTGATTATTTCCAGTTGATGTTTTGTCTTGTCTTTTGCTGAAAACAGAAAACTTTTTTTTTTTTTTTAAGGAAAGGTGCAGGCAGGAGGAGAGAGGAGGAGGAAGCATTTTCATTTTATTTCCATTCAGTTGTTTACATTGGTTGTTTCCCCTGCAGATCTAGGACTCAAACCTAGCCTTAGGTGGCTTGTGTCTTTCAGGGGTGATTGACAACCGCTGCTCCACCAGGGCGCACCAAGAAATGATTTCTTAAACTTGCTGTCATAGAATCATGGGAATTGAAAAGGGGAAAATAGATGACTAAATATTTGTGCTTTTGAGTTGAACATATATGACTCCCTGAATCTATATAAATTCATATCTAGGCAGAGTAGCTGTTAGTTAGATCCGCCTCCAAAGGAGCCCAAGCCAGATACCCCTGGGTTCGAGTCCCAGGTCCAGGGGGCAATAACCACTGTGAACAACTAAATAAAAATAAAGATGCTTCTTCCTCTCTCTCTTCCTGCTGCCTGCCTACTCACCTTCATATCTGCCTGTTCCTTTCCTTTCAAAAAAAAGAAATTCCTATCTAAAGTATGTCTCCTCCAGGGACTCCCTCTCCATTCTCCTCAGCTTCTGGCTCCCCATTCCCACCCCAGCTGTAGGAGTTTTTATTCCCAGATGGACTTTTGCTGTAAAGCAGTGATGTGGTGGTAGATACAAGGCTGAATATGCAGTTGTCTAGACGTAATTTAATATAGAATATCCAATTTGTACCTTATTTTCAGTGTTCTTAGCTCTAATGTCCTGCTAGGATTGCAATTATATCTAAATTCTGAGGACACTACTTGCCTAGAGCAGCAATAGACCTTTCCGTCCAGTTCAAATTAGCTGGAAGCTGCTTGTCTTATATGTGAAAGTATATTCTTAATATCCTGATTAAACACAGGCTATCCAATTAGGTGAATTATCTGAGGTACTTTCTTTTATCTATTGACATTTATGCCTAGAAAACTTTAGAACAGTTAAATGTCATTAATAGCATCCATTTTCCATTTTCACAAACCATGTTTCCTGCAAAACAAGGAAATCTTACCTCGTATTTAAATTTGAACCGATGTCGAACATCTCTGTTAAAGGAACAATTCTGCAGACTAAGAAAAGATTAGGTTTCTAACACCCTAGATACAAATCCCTTCTGCTACAATCTCCAAAGGTGCTCCCTGTGAGCATGCTTACTCTTTTTCCATCTGTAGATTATAAAAAAATAGCTCGTTGCTAGAACATTCATTCACTGGATGAAACTCCACATAAACAAAGTATCAAGAAACAAGAAACAAATATCCCCTGAACTTACTGTTAAAAATTCTTTTTCTTTCCAGAATCTTCTGCTGACTCAGCTTTCCTTGGAAAAATAAACCATTCCCATCATATGGGGATGAATTCTATGGACAACAAAACCACCATGGCGCCTTCTCACCATCACCCGGCCACTTCCGCCTCCCACTCCCATGGCGGGGGAGATAGCAGCATGATGATGATGGTGAGTGCTGCAGGAGAGGCAGCCCAGGACCCTTGCCACTCATTTGGGTTAACAGAAGTCCTCGAATTGTAGATTATCTTTAAAGGTCAGTTTACCAAGGAGGAAAAACTTCAGTAGACCCAGACAAGGCAAGTGATTTGCCTGAAATCATGTTAACTACAAGAGTTGAACCAGAACCCAGATTTCTAGGGATCTTTCTTCACTAGTCCTTCCCTTCAAAATGGACCCTTTTCTGAACTAAGTTCTGGTCTTTATGATCACTGAGAAAAGAGAAGTCGAAGTTGATGGTGGGAACCAAAAAGTGTACTGGTGGAGAGCACATGTCGCAATAAAGCTAACATGAGGGAGAAGGTCTCCTACTTCGGTGAATGCCTCTTATTATGCAGATCAGCTTCTCAGTGTTCTAACTTTGCCTGAAGTTCTCACTTAGAATCTTCAGTCATCTCTCACTGAATGTGTTTTGGTTTTCTGGCAGCCTATGACCTTCTACTTTGGCTATAAGAATGTGGAACTATTGTTTTCTGGTTTGGTGATCAATTCAGCTGGAGGTAAGTAAGCCACCAGGTGGGGTTTAAGGTGATAGTCGCTTGAATGACAGTGACAAAGTCTCTGGAAACCCAGCATCTGTTTTTGCCGTAATTACTCTATCATTATGGTTAGGGTACATAGAAAGCTGGCTTCCCAGTTCCTGTCTAAAATGTAAAGATGTACCTGTTTATCTCAATCCTATAATAAACCTCTTTTAAATAACGTGTATATTTTAGAGTTTCTGAAAAATAATTTGAGGTACCAGTTAGGAGTCTTTTGCAACCCGTTTCCCTTCATCTTTTCCGAGAGTTTTTCCTTGCTTGGTAAGTTATTGGTTCTGCATGTAAGCTCTAGTCAAGTTCAAATAATATAAAAAGCATTTTATATACATACCTCAAAATAATCTTATGTGAAAAACTATTGATTAATGCAATCCTTCCTTTTTGCAGATAAATTAACTTCAAATAATGGAAGGATCAGCTGTAAATTACAGAGTGAGCTTGTCAGAATTATGACAGGGACCCAGACCTCCTAGCTCTGCGTAGGCCAGTGGTCTTTGTAACACCCTAAACCGTGGTCTACATCTTTCCTGGTTCTTGGTATGTCCCACCTTAGGATCAGTCCAAGTTTTAGGTAACTGATCACCCATTTCTTTGTGTCCATAATTTTGAGTGAGCGTGTCTTCAATTCGAATCTCCCAAGCTCAGTAGGCAGCCGGACTGCTTTGGGTACCGGGTACATCTTTGGAGCAGCAAAGTCAGTTGGGGGAGAAAGGAGAGCACTTAGAACAAGCAGTGTGTTAAACCAGCAGTTTGAACATTCCTGTAATCACCAGTGCTTCACAGTGTGAAAGACTCAGAATTGAAATGCCTCTTCAAGAAAGAGTCAGCACTTTAAGTTGTTTTAATCCCCTTTTGCATATTCTGTTGTGTGTCAGTGTTACAAGCTAATTTAACACACATTAAGCAGCCAGACTGAACGGTCATTATTGTTCAGATGAGTGTCTGTGCCTGAATTGGAAATAAGCATGTTCTTCGGGAGAAGCAATTGTTTTCACCGAAACCACCTCAGCTGTTCTGTTTGTGCAATTGAAGAGGTAACAATATAAATTCAGAGTACCACTTCTTTTATGTTGTCTTTTTAGTTTGGACAGCAAGCCAGCTACTGGTTTTACACGTTGTCACAGCACCATCATCTTTTCCTTCCTTCCTTAGAAATGGCTGGAGCTTTTGTTGCAGTGTTTTTACTAGCGATGTACTATGAAGGACTGAAGATAGCCAGGGAGAGGCTATTGCGCAAGTCACAAGTCAGCATACGCTACAATTCCATGCCTGTCCCTGGACCAAACGGAACCATCCTGATGGAAACACACAAAACTGTTGGGTAAGAAGACTGAACAAATTCCAGGTAGAAATTCTGAAGCAGCTATTTTTAGCAACAGCCCTCTTGAATTAGTGATTCCATAGGACCCCTTCTGCAAACATGAATCTTTGTTCTGAATTATTAAATATTGGTCACTTTGGACGATGGTAAGGAAGCTCTATTTTTAAATAATTGCCAACATAATAATAAACATGAAGTTAAGAAAAGAAATTCAGGTCATTGTGTAGAAGAATGGCTGCATCCAAAGGATTCCTTTCTATCTAAAGTTGTACCTTCCTAGTTCTAGTCTCATTTTGTTTACAGTATGAATCTGTGTTCTATCTAAGAAAATACTTGGGTGACTATTTGCTTTCCCCACGATTGGCAAGTGGGTTTTGAGAGTCAATTAGATTAGAGCTTAAGGAATCCTATAGACCAGTAGCAGGCTTTCAAGGAAGCACAGTATTCACCGTGCTGAAGCCCAGATGGGTAGTGACTTACCTAAGATGACAGAGGGGATAAATAATCAGGTCTCCTGATTCCTAATTGAGTACTTCTATAACACCACCAACCCTCCATTCCATTTCTGTTTTCATAGAATGTGCAGAGGTAGAAGGCCTGGACATGTTCAGATCTGTAATATAAATAAGTGTGGGAGGCTTGAGGACTCCCCTTTCAGGATGAAAGGTGGAGATAAGTCGGGGGATTACTCCTCTTGCCTCTTCCCTCCTCTCCAAAAGGGTTCTTACTGCTGGCTGCTAATCATATCTGGCCAGTGCTTATACCTAACAGCCATTCCTAATCCATTTCCAGGGACCAATAAATAACTTACAATATATATAAGTCCCCCTGAGTTAGCAGGGTGACTGTCAGGGTCCAGTTCAAGCTGAGCGCATGGCTACAGCTGCTCCTCCTTTCTCCTCCTGTCTGCAGAGCTAAACCTGAACCCCAGCCTTCCTGGGGGTCCCTGACTGTTGTGTCCCTGTTTACCTCCAGGCAGCAGATGCTGAGCTTCCCTCACCTCCTGCAAACAGTGCTGCATATCATCCAGGTGGTCACCAGCTACTTCCTCATGCTCATTTTCATGACCTATAATGGGTACCTCTGCATTGCTGTGGCAGCGGGGGCCGGCACAGGATACTTTCTCTTCAGCTGGAAGAAGGCAGTGGTAGTGGATATCACAGAGCATTGCCACTGACATCAAACTTCGTGGGGTGCCCTTATCGATTGCAGTGAGAAGCATTTTAAGACTGGAAGACATGATTACTACAATCTCTCCCCTTTTATGGTCCTTGTCTCCTTTAAACACACACACACACACACCTGTTTAACAGAGATTTGATTTACAGTCTCTGAGCTAACCTGGTAATCTCCCTTACACTCATTGTTTTGCTTTGGTTTTTTTTCAAATTAACTGAGATTCCCATTTTTCTTGAGGTGAAACTGCCATGAGATGTCCCCTCCTCTTTCATCACCTTAGAGTCAAGTTCTGTGTTCTTGTCTAATCCAGGTAGCTTTCTATGACTTGGTCACCTGCTTCCTTTTTTCGTCTGTTTATTTTTTTAACAGACAATATGAGAATTTGGTTTTTAACTGGGTCAAGTGAGGGAAAGGGATTAACTTTAGCCAGGATTAATGGCAACTAAGGGAATCTCTTGATCAACTAAACCCAGAAACTAAATTTAACACTAAAAAAATAAGTTGCAGTCTTTGGACTCAGTGAGTGGCATGCATTGTGCCCATCCCTAGGTGTGACGTGTTATACTAAAATCTTCGTAGTGCACAGAGGGGTGGTTTGAACTAAATCCAGGCCTGATTCATCAACTGTGTTCCCACTTAACATTTTAATTAGAATGAACTTGTCAATCAAAAAAAATTGACAATCAGTTTGAGAAAATAGAAATAGATATTTTTAAATAAAACCATTGGCATTTTATTTGACTTGGTACCTTGGTGTGTCACAGATGAATGAAGCAAAAGAGTTTGAATCATTATATCTGCCTGTAAACCAATGGTTTTCAGAATTGCCTAGAAGATTTGTTAAAATACTGCTTGCTGGGCCTCAACCCAGAGCCCCAGAATTGGCATTTCTAACAGGGTCCCAGGTGATGCCCGGCTGATGGTCAAGGGACCGCACTCTGAGACGCTCTACTTTCAGCCAAGGGAGTATCATCTAATGGGTGAGCTCCCTGGTGCTAGGCATGGGAATCTGATTTGTAGGCGATAATGTCTGGGCGTAACTCTCATACCAAATGCTGCTGATTGATAGTCATTCCACAAACATTTATTCCGCTCCAGCAGTGTTTGCCTAGGTGCACAAGCAGGAAGGGCTATCGCCAAAGTGACCATTAGAGTAGGTGTGAAATCACTAGTCCTCGTGTTTAAAGATCTGTGGTTCTGGAAGTGACTTAGAGGTTGAGAAAGACTTTCGATCTTCAATATAAATCAGCCAGTCTGGGGCCTGAAGGGCAAAAGCTCAGCTCTCTCTTTTAAGAGGCTTAACTATCTGCTGATGACATTGTCCTCACCCACGCTCACACCAGGCAGATCCTCATCCTTCACTTGACTAGCTTGCTACTCTGGGGCTTAATCAGATCACAAATGGCCAAACCTTTTCTCATCGAAGACTCTCGTTGGGTTTTTATTTGTTCAGTTGTTAGTGTGCATCAGTCCTGTTCCCCGTCCAAACTACCTCTGTAAAGTGATTCTTCTTGCGCTGGTCTGTTAGCCTTGCCCTCCCTGGTGCTACATTCCAACCGTGCCTCAGGGCAGAGGAGATAAAACAGCTCTCCTGTTGGCCTCTGTTGTGGTTTTGAAGTTTTTACTTTCTCTGTGGGTGCCAGTTAAATATTGGAGAGGGAGAAATGTGGACTTCCGTGGCTTTGAACCAAAAGAGGGTTATAAGCCTACTGGATAGAGGTTAAAATCTAAGAGCCAACATTTAAACACCTGTGCTCTTCTCTCATTCCAACCCCTTGTAGTACTGATACTTAGCATGAGCAGAGTCCAACTTAAGATGTAAGTAGCCTGTTATTGTCTCAGAAGCCAAGGAATAATAAAACCATGAAAAACAAAATAAGAACCAATATTATAAAATGTCTCTAGACATCTTGATGTGAGTTGTTGTCAAATACCCTTTCAGGAAGAGGAGCTTCTTAGGTAAAGAAAAGTCAAGGTCAAGTAAGACAAAATGTTCATGAATTTGAAACTCAGAGAGAAACATCAGTTTGGGGTAAGTCTTCACGTATTCAAGATAGTCTTATGAGTGACTAGAATTCCATCCTTAAACAGTTGCCAAAGATGGAAGAAGTGAGTGGAGAAAAATAATTAAAGCTTAAATACCATCGTTCTTGAGCTCTGGGATTGTGGTGGCCGAATGATCTCATTTTCATTTCTGTATCCCTGTTCTTTCAGAATGTAATGCCTAACTTCCTTGTTCCTTTTGGATTTAAATTTATTTTCCTCCTTCCTGTTCACATCTATTCAAAGCGTGTTTCCTTCTTATGCTCTCCTTTTTGTTGGCTTTTGGTCTTTTATCCCGTCTATTTTATTAAGCCGCCCTGGCCCTCCTGATGCAGTGGGCATTGCTGTGTAGTGCACAGAGATAGCAACCAGAAGTTGTGAAATTTGGTACAAACCTTAAACGTGTTTTGAGCAGCAACTGTCTCACTGGAATTTTCAAAAGGCCAGGTAAAGGGCTTCCTAGTGCCATCTGCTGAGTTAGAGAATCTTAGGTGCTGCTTCCAGTCTACACTGGAGGAATTTTCAGCCCGCCGTGCCCACAGACAGACTCCTCTGTATCCGCCAGGGAGCTAGAGCTTACATTTCTTCACTACTTCTGTGGTAGGGTTGTCTGGAATTCTGTTCAGACTGTCGGGCGCTGGTCTTATGACTAACCATGAGGAGTTCTTTATGAAGAGCTGGGAGGGCTGGGGCAGAGGGTACACTTTCATGTCATTTAATTTTGATCCTGCCCTCTCCAGCTGCTGCTTTCAAAAGATACATGTAAGATATAAAGTCTGCTTTTGATATAACGCCTTAATCACTGGGTCTACAATTAATGTTGACTGTTTTAGATTGTAAGCTCCAGGAGAGCAGTATTGCTGTAGTAGGAATGTTTTAACAGTGTCATGTGCAAAAGAACAAAATAAATATTTTGATTTTGTGATTCTACGCACATCTTTCCACCCAGCGCGATAGCAGAATAAGCTGATGTCTTCAATGTCCACACACAGTCTGGCCATTACTGTCAGTTTTTGAGAAGTCAGTCTTTAGCAGGATCCCTTTATGCTTTCTCTCCCACTCTGAATGACAGGTCTATATTTGTCAGAAGACCTAAAGGCCTTTTGCACAGGAGACAGGGAACTTCCTGATGCAGGAAGTATCTCAGTGTATCAAGGGCTCCTTAACTTACAAGCTGTCGTCATTATGCCTTCCCTGTGTTTATGCCATCAGGCAAGAGGCCAGTTGAGCCTCAGGAACTTCACTGCCACGCCTTGATAAGACCATTGGCTCTGGCTCTCTCTGGTGCTACCAGAATGCAAGGATTATTTGCCCTTCCTCCTGGCCTACAGATGGGCATCTTGCCATCAGCACCATTCCTAATCTCCTGCAGTGGAGGATGATGAGCAGACTTTGGAGTCAAACATATCTGTTTGAATCCTGGCTCCACCACTTACTAGCCGTGTGACCTTGAGCAAGGTACTTCAGTAATCCCCAAGCCTCTGTTTTCTCATTTATAAAAAGGCATTAATAGACCTATTTGAGTTAGCAGTCTGTATAAAGGAGCCAGTACTTAACAGGCATCTAAGTAATAGTAAATATATTTTAATATCTACTGTTGTTAGTTACTGTTTCTGCAGTATTCAGGAAAATGAAGTTATACTCTTCCAGATAAAGCTAGTATCTTCACAAGCACTTGACTATCTTCTGAGTTTAAGCAATCCAGACATGAACACTAGGACCTAAGAACTACAGAATCAATGTCTGTGATTTGGGTTGTGTCCAGAAGGATTTACAGCTGCAATAAGCTCTTGCCCTCCAGTCCGTCCTGCAAATCAGGGTCCTTGGGTCCTACGTGGCTTGCACCTTAGCCACTCCGGGCCCTGAGCAACAAGGTGTGCCGGGAATAAACTCTTATTTACAACTGACCCTTGAACTGTGCAGAGACTAAGAGTGCCAACCCCTGCAATCAAAAATCCAAGTATAACTTGACTTCCCAAAACTTAATCACTAATCAGCAAACTTGCAGTAGTTGGGTCCAGTGTCTCTGGCCAGAATAGTCCACATACGTCCCAATAACCAGGGTTTATGTCTCGGGGCCAGGGGAAACAATCAAGATGAACAACTAAGTAAAATAAAGTGCTTCCTCCTCTTTCTGTCCATCTCTGCTTGCCTTCATTCCTGCCTGCAATTGTTCTTTAAAACAACAACACTTACCCACTAATAGCCTGCTGTTGACCGAAAACATAGGCTGAACTTACTGATAATGTAGTCAATGAACATATTTGTATGTATCAGTTTTCTTACAGTAAAGTACACTAGAGAAAAGAATGAGTAATTAGGAAAATATATTTACCGTACTCTATTAAATCTGCTTACAAGATCCACGTCAGTGAACCCGCGGTTACTACTTCGGTAATTATCCTATTCTTGATAAACAGATGACGTCAAAATTGCCAAGAACTTCAACAGTAATCTCACTCAACTCGAGGCTCCCATATCCTTAGACCCAGCAGTGGGTGGCCAGGAAGCTTTGAAGATGGCCTCAGACAGACTGCCAATGTTCAATTCTAGTCTACCTCTTAATGGCAAAGCGTTTGTTTCACCTTTTGTAAAATCAGGTTAAAATACCCTCAAAAGAGATAAAGATTAAATGAGATAGTCCACATGAAACAGTACAGTGACTTACACATAGAGGAGGGAGGGGGAAGAAACTCAGGAGCCATGTTTTCTCTGCCTGTTCACACAGGCAAGTCATAGAGTCTGAGGTTAGGCAAACCTTGTTTCTCACCTGTCTTGCTTTTTCATATTGACCCTGCTGGCTTCAAAATAAGAGCTTTCCCTATTTGGAGGCTCACTCTTGTGTTTTTAAGACAAGATAACAAAAGTCCTTGATAAAACTAGAATAATAAAAGTTTTGTAAGGATATTAGAAGATGACAGGAAACAATGTCCTCTTCAATTCCTGCCTCTTCCACATTCTTATTACCCAGACTTAAAATATCCCAAAAATGAGCACACCCTGGTGGTCTGGCAGGTAAGTCTAGCTCCTGTGGTCGGGCACAGTCCACATATATTCCAAGGACCCAGGTTCGCAACCTGGGGCTTGGGGGAACAACCAAGAGGGACAACTAAATAAAGTGAGTAAAAAACTTGTCTGAACTTTATTAAAAAAAAACAAAACAAACAAACAAAAAAAACTCAAAAAGGTTGGGTCTTTTTTTTACAACTAATGTTTCTAATCCTGCTAAGAAATCTTCGTAGAACCAGATTATAGTCTTCCTACTACAGCTGGTCGTTCCCTGTAGTTGAGAATTATCCTGAGCTACCTCTAAGACTGGCTCGTGTGAAATTCTTAGGAAAGTTGAGGAAGGAAGGAAAATTGGAATGATGGTTATACTGATAGAGCATTGTTTCCCTCTACTGACTGACCTCCCAAAATTATACCCAAGTAGTTACATAAAGTCATTCTGAGAACCCACAATTTGATCACATCCACATAAAATCACTAGGATCTAATCTTCACACGGCAGGGGTCTTTGTTGGTTTTGTCACAAAACCTAGAACAATATTTGGTACATAGTTAAGTATTCAATAAATACATGAATAAATAAGTTAAATGAAAATCAATAACAGGAATCAATGGAAATGTTCTCTGTTTCAGGCCTTTCTTATAAGGATGGGACAAATGTTATTTCTTGTAGCGATTCCCTTTTAAAGTCTGGGGGTTAAAGGGGTGCTTATATGTCATGAAGGACGTCATGTTTTTCCAAAAATATATTTATTTTTAAAAACAAAAACCAGTGGAGTTTTAGAGTCAAATTTCCCAGCAACAAACTAGAGTTCGGATTTCAGCTGAGAGTGAAAGTTAAGCATCACTAATAGCATGCAAGTATTTCTCTCTACAGGAGGTAAAACATTTCGGTTGACTGCAAGCACTCAATTCTCGAAATCTTGTTTGTACTTCTGCCATCATTTCACTCCCCTCCAAGGCTCTGGCATGCAAGGTAATTCATCTCTAAAATTCAAAACTTCCAAACTGAGATGAACGATTGTTGGGCTTCGGTTGAGGTTTGTAACCAATTCGATCATTAATCATTTGTTCCCGGCTTTTAGGGTCACCACTAAGCCCAATGGCTCCTTCTCCATCACTGCTTCCAACAACTTCCACATCTTCTTTTTGTTTCTTACGGGTCTGAAAGTATAAAAAGTTTAGGGATTAAGGCAAAATTCTTCCCCATTCTCAAATGTTTAGTTAGCACCTACCATGTACTTAGTACAGGATAAAGGATAGGATTAGGGCCTGTAGAATAGCAGACTGAAATCTAGGTTAGGGGGATAAAGGGAATCAGGGATACAGTGATGGAAGATATAACACCCATCTGCCAGATGTCACAGTCTGTCAGAAACAAGTAGAGACAATTACAACACAGGGTGCTCAGAGCCACTGCCAAGGAGACACAAACAAAGGTGGAGCTGGGTGTGTAGTGACGGTGGCTCCGAGCAGGAAGCTGCAATTGGAAGACAAATGTTTGCAGACGAGGAGAGAAGTGTTTCAGCAAGCACATTATTTAAGAGAATAGATGGAAAATAAAGTAACTGGTGAAACACCAGAAATTTACAGCTTGACTGATACCAAGAGACTAAAAGTAACAGGAATATAAGGTTTTGTGCTATCTTATCATAAGGTCTACATTTGGGGGTTTCATTTATTTCAGATAAAAGATTTGGCTCTTAAGTCACAAGTGATTGCAGATTTCAGTTTAATCATTTTCAAAGACTAACACTTACCCTATAACTACCACTCCCTGACTGTAAAGATATTTGTTAACAACTTTCTCTGAGAGTGAATAAATCTTTTATCTAGAGTTTCTTATAAGAATAGCTCAACTAATCACTGGAATTACTGCTAGTCACTATTTACTGCTGAACTGTGAGTGTTTAAATGCCAATGTCAAAGTATTACAGTAAATCAAATAAGGTAATACTTCATCTATATATGCCTATATTACATTTAGGTATATGGGCATATTAGATTTCATCAATGTATCAGTTCCTATATATATATATATATATATATATATATATATACTTACATACATACATACATACATACAGCTTTATACATATAGTTAGAAACTATATAAAACATGTATAGATGAAGTAATATATATTTATATACAGAGAAAGAGTATACTATAATTTTATAAACTGAAAAACTGAGGCTATCCAAATGTAATAAAAACATTTAAAAGTCTTCCCAATGTAAACTGCTGTTTCAAAATCTGTATGTTCATAATGTAATCAAACCAATTTCAGTAAGAAATGAAATAACAGTTTATTACTGATTTCATTGTTCAGGGCCAGACTGTCCCTCCCTCCTAAGTTGCTCTAAAGTAAGTCCAACCCACTGGATAACCGCCTTTTGTTGAAAAACTAACTCAATCATAAGCTGACACTGCAGAGTCAAAGTTCAGTTTGCTTCATTGCCACTGGTTTGAACCACACTGAAAGCTCATCCTTAGTAAGACACAAAAGGCAAAAAATTATGATACTTAAAAGAACACTAAAATTTCCTTGGGTAGGTGAGGCAAGTGGGAGAAGAAACCTAAGTCACTGGTTATAAGAAACATATACAATACATAGTAAAGCTATCACAGTCACGGGTGCATACAGGATGTAACTCTTCTACCATACAATAGAAAATGTCTACTAGGAAAGCAAAAGAAAACAGAATTATATTGAGCACCTCCTTTGGGACTGGTATGTATGGAACAGATGCAGAGACAAAGTGAGACTTTATTATATATGTAAATATAGACTCAGAGATGAATATACCAATTCTTGCCTTCAAGGAGTATATGGCCTAGTGGAGGAAAACAGAAAAACAGCCACTTGAAAAGAGGATTACTACCACACACAGCACAAAGGGAAGAGGTTGATCTTAACCCAGCTGTTGTCAAGAAGTCAAGAGAGATTTCTGGAAGGAGCTGAGTAGGAAACAGGCAGGCAAAGAATGGGAAAGGGCATTTCATGCAAAGGGAACAGAATGTGCAGACATTCAGATTAAAGTTAAAGATAACTCAGCAAAGGAAGAATAAAGTGGAGAGATGAGCAGGACCAGGTCACAAAGGGCTTAATATGCCATTCTAAGGACTTTGGACCATATTCTTTTTTTCAAAAAAGGAAAAATGTGTAGGTAGGAATGAAAGTGAGTAGGCAGGCAGGAGGAGAAGAAAAGGAAGAAGCACTTTATTCGTTTCATTCAGTGCTTGTCTTGGTGTTCCCCCCCACTCCCTTGCCCCAAGACACAAATCTGGGACCCTGGGATGTAGACTGTGCCCAAGCCTCTACTCCACCAGGACACATCCTAGTTTTTTGTTTTTAAAGGAAACATGCAGGCAGGAATAAAGGCAAGTAGACAGGCAGGCAGGCAGAGAGAGGAGGAAGATGCACTTTATTCAGTTGTTCATCTTTATCGTCCTCACCTTCACACCGCTACCCCCAGACCCAGGACACAAACTTGGGCCCCTGAGATGTACATGTACTATGCTCTCAGCTGAAGGCAGCTGACCAAACCACTACTCTACCAGGCATGCTTAGAGTTTATACTCTTATGGCTACTGAAGAATTTGTCTTATTAATGAATATCTATACTTTAGGGTAAAATTACACTTAAAAATACATATTGAGGGGGGCCCAATAGAGACAACAACGAACAAATACAAGGATAGATAGATGCTTCTTCCTCCTCTCCCTGCCTGCCTGCTTTCTTCCTCTAAATAATTAATGTATATAGAGTATGTATGTGTGTGTAATTTACACACACACACAAACACAGATTCCTTTTATGTAATAGACGGTGGGCATGAGGTGAAATCCAAGAGGGGCCAGAACATACAATCAGATTTTATTCCAATTGCAAGAAACTAATGAAGCACTTTAACAGCAGGATGACACGATCTGAAATTTTGTTTAAAAAATCATTCTAGTTACCTGAAGAAAATGAATAGTAAAAAGAACTTCTTTTAATGAAGAGTCAAAAATGAAAACAGAAAGACCACTTGGAAAGCTACCGAAATTGTACAGAGAAATATGAGTGTCACTTGCACAAGGGCTATAAGAGTGGAGACAAAAAAGGCATGAGTAGGCACACTGGTGGAGTAGTGGTGAGGTCCACTGCCTCTGGCCAGTGCAATCCACATACATCCCAAGGAACTGGGTTTGTGTCCCAGGGCTGGGGGGAAAAACCCAAGGTGAACAACTAAAATAAAAATAAATAAAATGCTTCTTTCTCCTCTCTCTTCCTACCTGCTTATTTACCTTCATTCCTTCCTAAAAGTAAAATAAGATAAAAAAGGTACAGGTAGATTCTAAAAAATTCTGGAGAGAGACTAATTTAGGAGTGCAAAAGAATATAGAGGGTAAAAGAAAGGAAAGACTCAAGAATGACTTTTAGGTTTCTGATTTACTATTTGCATAGGTACTGAGATGGGGAGCAGTGAGGTGAAGCTGGTATGAGAAAATCAGGAGTTTTGTTTTAACATGTTAGGAGTAGAAGGGTGAGCAATTATTCCTAAATCTCTCAGATCCTAATTCCTGGAACATATAAATGTTGCTTTATGTGGGAAAACAGTCTTTGCAGATGTGATTAAGGAGCTTGAGATAGGGGCACTATTCTGGATTATCTGAGTGCCATCACCTGTATCCTTAAAAGAGAGGGAGGAGGGAGATTTCGGACAGATAAGGAGAAGGAATGGAATCAGGGAGGCAGGGACTGGAATGATGTAGCCACAAGTCAAGAAAACCAGCAGCCACCAAAAGCTGGAAGAGTCAAGGAACAGATCTCCCTAGAGCCTCTGAAGGGAGTGCGGTCCTGCTGACAACTTGATTTTGGACCAGTGATGCCGACTTCAGATTTCTGGCATAAAGAACTGTGAAAGAAGAACACATCGAGTCAGAGATGCCGGTAAAGCACCCGGATAGAGATTTTAAATAAGCTCTTGGGACAAGAGACTGGAGTTCAAATGCTAGAGTTGTTTAAATATTCCTTGGGACATGCCTTTGTGGTTCAGGTGGCTGAGATGTGGGTGTATAGACCATGAAAAGTCCAAGTCCAAGGACGCAGTTCATGATCTGGGGCAGGGGTGAAAAGTCAAAACAAACATGCTTCTTCCTTTCCTTCCTTCATTTAAAAAAAAAGATATAGATATAGATAGACATATATACATACAAATATATTTCTAAGGGTTTGAAAGTTGTACTCTTACCTCCAGGTCCTTTCGGATGCTCTCAAACTCTTCAATGTCATCAAGCTTCAGCTCCAGCCGGGTTGGTTTACGTCGCAGCATACTGAAGCCAACGCGAAGGGCCAGACCCAGTCAACTATTAGCTGTTCAAAATGGCAGAGAGAGGAAAAGCCAGAGGAGATAAATCTCTGCTACACTTGTAAGATCAATTTGCAAGCATCCATGCTAAAATACAAGACACACTTGGATTTACACATAGACTTTGAAATCTTTAGATGTATGATTGCTATATTGCATGGTGGAGACTCACAACTGCAACTCAAAAAAACACACACAACTCTTCAAGCGGCCTACGAAAGAATTCTAGGCAACAAATATTTTAATCTCATGCTTCAGTCACATTCAAAGAAATATTCTAGCTAAGAAAATAAAGTTAAATAAAATATCACATCTTAATTCAGGATAGTTAGGGAGAGAATATACAACCCATAAAATTTGACATGGAAATTTTAAGAGATTTAAGACTATTCCTGAATGCTAACATTGGTTTACTAAATCTCATGAAAACTCCTTCTAACTCACCAATTCACCGGGTTATCCTTTGGGTCTAAATAAGTCCTAAATGGAATAACCATTCAGTGAGCATTACTTCATGTGCTCCAGCTAGTTAAAAGGTACTGTCACCATCTGTCGAGAAAACAAACAGAAAGCTGTAATACAGAGTGCTAAGAACGCTAATGAGGGTAATGAAATGGCATCACAGGACACTGAATCCAATCTGAGCTGAGTGTGGGGTGTACAGGGATGTGGAAGACTGCCAGGGAGAGATGATGATGTCTTCTCTGCTGGCCTTTGAATGTGAAAGGCAGGCAGAAAAAGAGGATTAAGAACCTAACAGGCAGAGGGAACACTCTACAAACAAGCTCAACAGCACAATCCAGAGTTTAAAAACCCAACGGAATGCTTATGCTAACGAAAGTGTTTTTGGAGAAGAAATAAAACTCCCAGCATCTAGCAGAGTGTATCTATACTAAGCAGTCAGTAAATGTTTTATTGAATGAGAGATCTAAAGGGAGAGGAATTTTTCTTGACCAAAAGTGCTACACCTTTTCATCCCTATACCTTACACTTTTATTTTAACACAAAAACCCTGTGATGCCTGCAAAAGTATCCCTATTTTACAGTTGAAGTAGAAGCTGTTCAGTTTGGTTAATAAATATTAGCCAGCTATAAAAATTATACATAAGTCACATGGTGAGGATAAAGTGAAAATGATCTAAGTGAAAGTTCTTTTAAAGTAAATACAAATCATTATATGTTATCTAAGATATAGCTAGGAACTATGAAATACATAAAATAGGAAATATTCCAGGAACGCCCTGGTAGAGTAGCAGTTTGGTCTGCCACATCTAGCCTAGTGTAGTCCACATGACATCTCAAGGACATGGGCTCAAGTCCCAGGGTCCACATCGTAGGACCGGGGAAACAACCAAGATGAACAACTAAATAAAGTGCTTTTTCCTCTTCTCTTTTCCTGTCTGTCTACTCACCTTCATTCCTGCCTATACCTTCCCTTTAAAAAAACAAAGAAAAGAAAAAGAAACGTTCCCTTCTCCCATGAAGCTTGGGGCAGGTGATATTATCAACACAAAATAGTGGCACATAATATCTGAAATTGCTTTATAGTATCAGAAATAATTATACTATTGATACTATCTTGATTCCAATGTAGACAAATGGTAAAGAATGCCAAAGTTCCAAGGAAGGATAAGGGACGGGGAACTGCTTAAAAGAAAAAACGAAACCGCGCACTACTATACATTTCTTCAACTTTTCTACAAACTGAAAAGCTTGCCCCCTGGAAGCAGTTTACAGTAATCCTAACGGTACTCCCTCTGAGGCAAAAGGGGAGATTCTAGTTCCATCCAACAATGATCTTGGACACTTAAGTCTTTCACTAGATCTTAGTATCCTCATCTGTATTTGTATTGGGCTGCATGGACTGCATGGCATAATGCAGAGTTGAGTTTCTGGAACATAACTCGGAGTTTAGTAAACCTTAAATATTTAATAGCCATTGTTATTGTAACTGTCCTTGGAGGGTGGCGGGGGCTCCGTCCAACTCGGTCGGCACCAGTATTTTGAGCGTCTCCACCTGGGGGCAGAACCCTTGTCAGGTTCATCTCTGATCCCCCACCACCCAGCAGAACAGAGGTCGTGGCGAGTGGCCTTGAGTGCAGCGTTTCTAGGGTGCTTATTACCTTTCATCAACATCCCAGTCTGAATCTTATTTTTAAATAAAATTTAAAAAAACGGGATCAAGGCAAACAACAAAGCAGACCGCGGCTCCTCCACCCAGACATTATTTTTGGGGGGGCGCTAGAGGCCCCTCTGAGCTTAACCTCTCGCCCTGCCCAATCCCAGCAACGTCCCCAGCTCGGAGGGAGACCTTCCCGACGGTGGGGGAGAACAGCGCTATTTCCGCACCTTCCGGCGGCGCCGCGGGTCCGGGGCGACGGTTTCCAAGGCAACTGGTCCTCCGCTGCCAACGCTGTAAACCTGCTCGTCCCGCCAAGGCCGCGGCAGGCCGGGCAGCCGTCGATTGGCCCGAGAACAGCCCGGAGCCGCGCCGCCCCAAGCACCTACCTCTTGACGAGCCTGCTGGCCCTCCCGGAACCTCAGCGTCCACCCGGAACAGTCGGCTCAGCTCCCTGAACCACACTTCCCAGACTGCTCTAAGCCTCGCTCCTCGCGCGTCGCCGCCGACCTCCCTCCTCGGCTCGCCTAGACGCTTTCCTCCTACGACTCCCATCATGCTCCGCGCCGCCGGGACGCTGCGTCCGCGCTCGGCCCACTTCCGGTCGGTGACGCAGTTCCCCTTCGCCGGACGCGAGGTGGACGGTGTGAGACGTAGAGTTTGACTTTCGCTGGGGCTTGGCGGCTCCGGAGCCCAGCATGGCTTCCTCACGAGCCTCCTCCACGGTACGGACCTCAGCTCACTCTGGCAGGGAGCGCCGATCGGGTCCCTGCGGGTTGGGGCCGTTAGGCTGCGGGCTCGGGCGGTGGAGGGATGTAGGGATGTGCAGGAAGACTGCAGTGGACTCGGTCTTGCCTTAATCTTGAAATGCTTTCTTGTGCTTTAGCACTTCTTACTGCAGCCCTGAACTTAAATACCTCTTCCGACTGGTCCAAGACGGAGCTCTGGAAGGGAGACGTGTCTTGGCCAGGCTTTACCTCTATGTCAGACCTCTTGGTTGTAATGAGGCCTCATGACTTCTTGTCTCCCGCCTCCGATCTGAATCGTTTGAGATGTATGGACCAGTAACTTTGTAACTCGTTCCCCTCGATAGCTCATTGGTTATTCGGTTATCCTTTGTATTCCTCTTGTGATAAGCAATTAACCTGCAAGCTTCATAAAACCCAAGACGAGGTGGCACTTCCATCCAACCGAATGAAGTAAACTTGTTCCCAAGTAAATCTTTGGTAGAAAAATCACGCAGAAGCATTCACACGTTTTATCAACCTCTTCCTGTCTGTAAGATTTAAGTGATTGAGAGATTAAACCCACCCTCACCCCCAAACCAATGAAGACACAACTGGTGTCCAAGGTATTCAACTGGCACTTTCCTTTGAGGGAGGAAATAAGATTGAATATCAAGGAGAGAGTCATCCTTTGGAGTGAATACTTTAGTGAATTGCTAAATTAAGCTACAGGTTAATCCAGTCTTTGATTTAGCAGGCAACCAAAACTAAGGCACCTGATGACTTAGTTGCCGCCGTTGTGAAGAAACCACACATCTATTATGGAAGCCTGGAAGAGAAGGAGAGGGAGCGTCTGGCCAAAGGAGAGTCTGGGATTTTGGGAAAAGAAGGACTGAAAGCAGGAATTGAAGCAGGGAATATTAACATAACCTCTGGTAAGATGCAGACCGTGAATCTACTTTTAGTGTTCACGTGTTTTGTAAGAGAAAACTTTCTTAAATTTAGATAACAAGCATCAAAACTTTCCCATTCTTTAAGCATGTATATTTGTAAGACCATACTTTGCCTACAGAGAACCTTTTTCTTATAACCTAACAGTTTTCTTCCAAGAATATTTAGTAATTTTCCTAGGAATTTATTCACTGTATTTTTGGTTTCAAATTGATTCTGTCTTCTGAAGATCTAGCACAGGCCTGGCATTGATTTAGAGCTAATAATAGTCTTCTATTTTTTTAGTTTTCTAGTTTTTCGCACAAAATGAACTTTTTAAAATTATTGGAGTAATAACTATTTTGAAAAAACGGTCTGTAGAAATGTGTAAAATAGAAAATCCTGTGATCTTTATTGAGTCTGTATTTTCTGAGAATTTAATAAAGCCATAGAGGGAGATAGTATTTTTTCCATAAATGAAACTGTGATATACAAATTGCTTTATAGCTTGCATTTTTCAGTCTGTACACTGCTGAGGACATCTTTCCATGTCAGTAGCTGGTGGCCCACTCATTTTTTAAATAGACGCAAACAGTACAGAAGGGTATACAAGGCAGAAAGGACTTATGTCAAGTTTTTCATTCATCTTCTGAAACTTTTTCTTTCCTCAACACAGACTTTATCAACTTTTTAATCACTCAGTGCTATTTGATCATAATTGCATCACCACTGAACTTACCATTTTTATCTAAATTTTTGTATTTGGTATGAGTCTCTAAACTGCTGAATTACCCATAAAGCATCATAGTTTAGAAACACTCATTTTCACAGTAATTAGTTACATTTGTAAGTGTCCCCCACTAGAGCTAGTTTAGAGAATAGCCTTGGCAGTTGTTAAAATATATTTCTATCTTCTGGACAGAAGACCTAGTTAAATTGTTTGCTAAAGATGTCCCATACTCTTTCTCATCTAAGTTATGTGTTTTTTAAGTACACCATTGCCAAATGGTTTTGATCCATTATCCACTTTTTTTTTTTAAAAGGAAAGATGCAGGCAGGAATGAAGGCAAGTAGGCAGGCAGGCAGGCAGGCAGCAAGAGGGAGGAGGAAGAAGCAGAATTTTATTTCAGTTATTTAGTTGTTCACGCTGGTCATTTTTCACCTGGACCTTGGACTTGACAACAGGGCTATGTGGCCTGCACTCCTTTGGAGGCAGCTGACCCAGCAGCTACTTCACCAGGGTACACCTTTTTTAATTGTCATTTAGTTTTCAGTGTTTGGCATAATTTAATAAAGTGAGAAGCCATAAACTGTAGAATATGTGATAAATTAGGTAGGTAGCTTTCACTAGCAGGTTCATCTGTAAGAATTCTCTTTCTGGTGTGCAGGTAAGTCCACCAGGCACAGTTCACATATATCCCAAGGGCCCAAGTTCATGACTCAGGGCCAGCAGGAACAACCAAGATGAACAATAAACCCGGGACTGAGGGAACAACCAAGATAAATAATTAAATAAAATAAACAAATGTTTTTTAAAAATCCTCCCTATTTGGAAAAGATCTGGTGATTATTGTGTGGTGGTGATGATGATGACGGTGACTGTGATGATGACGTTAATGATGTCTCCTGTTGTTTTGTAGGAGAAGTGTTTGAAATTGAAGAACACATCAGTGAGCGACAGGCTGAAGTGTTAGCTGAGTTTGAGAGAAGGAAGCGAGCCCGACAAATCAATGTTTCAACAGATGACTCAGAGGTCAAGGCCTGTCTCAGAGCCTTGGGAGAGCCCATCACACTTTTTGGAGAGGGTCCAGCTGAAAGACGAGAAAGGTGATCTTTCTGAGTATTTAGTCCCAAGGTTCTAGTTCCAAATTTCACTTCGTAACTAAAACTTTAATAGAACGTCTCAGATAATAATAGAATAATTTATTAAATTGTATTTATATAATTGAGCCCATAATGAGAATCAAAGACCAATTTTCACTCCACTATTAATTTTTCTTTATAGACTGATGAGGGTGCAAATATCTTTCCCACTCCTCCCAGTGTGGAATTTTGATTTAGAAAAACATTTAACATTGAACTTTGAACATTTAGACATCAAATGCATTCCAAATGCATTCCTTATGAGTGGCATAAAGCATAATGCTGAATGTTTTTTCAGATGTTATTCACAAGGGACACTGTCCTCAGATAACGTTCCTCTTGTCATTTTAAGGTTGCTCAGTCTGTTAGTGACAGGCTGGTCAAATGCAGTTAGGAGTACCCCCTCTTGTCTCTGTCCACTTGCCCATCTTTCCTGTTCATCATCAGTCTGCTTAGAAAAGTTACTTACATTTACCTTTAAGGTCCTTACCGCTCATGTTCTCTTCAATTCACTGCAAAATGATTGGCCTCTTCCGCATTGAAATTGCTCTCTGTTAGTGTCACTAACTCATCTTTCCTAAGAACAGCTCTAATACACTGCCAGCCACTCCTTCCTTAAGCACTCCCTTTCCTTGGCTCTCATAAGACTGCATCCTCCTGATTTTCTTATCTCTCTGGCTAATTATCTTCACTTCTGAGTGTCTTTGCCGTTTGACCTTTATGTACTGTGGTTCTCTGCCTTTACCATATGCATGCCCTGAGTGATCACATCCACTCCCATGGCATCACTTATCATGGGTATCTGATGACTCCCAGATTGCTGTAGCCTGGACATTCCATAGACTTCAAAGTGGACATGTCACATTGGATTCATCCACTCCTCTCCTATTCTTGCAAATCGCACTACTGCACAATTTTAATCGAAAACTTGCCTTCTTTTGCAATCCATCAGCAAGATCTAGTCTTTTCCACTTCTGAAATGTACGTCAAAGTTGTTTTTTTCCCTCCTCTATCTCCATTGCTTTGACGTGTGTGCTGTTGTAACAGTCCCAAGCAAGTTGTATGAATTGCTTGCTTAAATTTTTTTACTCATGCTCTACAGGGTCTTCAAACTTACCTTGCGTCACTCTTCCTCAGTTTGCCAAAGTCTAGTAGCCGCAGTGGTCTTCCTGGAATACTCAGGGTTTTTTTCACCCATTTACTTAATATTTTTCTTTTTATTTCCCTCTCTCATAAATCCTTTTTTTTAATCCTTTTTGTTTTAGCATAAACAGCACCTCCTCAAAGAAGCCTTTCCTAACACCTGACCCCTTATAAAGTAAGCCCCTCCATTATTCTCTATTTAGTATAAAATTTCTTAGTAGCCTTTTGAAAGGCTATGCTTTTATTGTTTATTGTTTGCCTTCTCCATCAGCAAAGTCTGTCTTACTCATTGTTGTGTCTCTAAGATAAATGTCTTGAATCCCTCCTGCCACTATCTTAACTCAGTCCACCATAGTAGATTTCTGCAGTAGTACTCCGTCTGATTTCTTCACCTATGTTCTTTCCTCTCTAATCCATTCTCCATACTCTTCCAGGGATCGTTCTCAAATGTAAAACCCTTTAGCACAGCACGAGGAGCTCTTTATGACCTGGTTCCTGCTTGTCTTTCCAGCTCTGACCCTCACCAGTTCTTTTCCTGCACTCTGTGCTCCAGCCATAGGGAATTGTTTGTGAATTCAAACTCAGCATGCTTTTCTTAACCTCCAGACCTTAACGTTTGTTGAACCCGCTGCCTCCGCTGTCATCCCCTTTCTTGACATTGACCTGACTCATTGAGGACTCAACTTAGAGCTCCTTTCTGAAACCTTTCCTACACCCAAGCCTAGATTAGGGACTCCTTTTATGTTCTTCCGTATCACTCTGTTTATCACTGTCATAATACTTAATATAATGGCCTATACTTCCTGCTACTTTCTTTTTCCCAACCTGCTGGGACTAAGCTGCTTTGAAACCCAGAACTGTTTGTATCATCGTTGTACACGTAGCACCTGACTTGGCGTTCAGCACATTTTGACGTTGAGTAAAGCTTAGCTGTTCTTAAAGACCAAATGATAACAGTGTTAGATTAGTTGTCTCTAAATTGAATAGGGTAATTGCTTATAGAATAGCTTAGGGAATTCAAATAAGATTGACACCTTGTTAAGTCATGACACCTTGAATTACGGAATGTTGCTGGGGATTCGGATGGTTACAGAGGAGGGAAGCTCGCTCCTTACTTGTACTTCTTCACAATCTCTTTGCAACTGTTTAAATTCTTGTCTTTTTTTTGTTACAGGTTAAGAAATATACTCTCCGTGGTCGGTACTGATGCCTTAAAAAAGACCAAAAAAGATGATGAGAAATCTAAGAAGTCCAAAGAAGAGGTAAAAGTATGTCTGCTCTTATAATCTACACTTGGAGATAATGAGGAGCCAGTTGTCTCATTTTCTGTATTCGTTTGTTTGCTTTGCTAGGATGAGGGGGAAATACCTTTGAAGACTGTGCCATTCAGGAGTAGTTGGTGCAGCAGTTTGTGGTCCTTGTGTTAGTATGAATGGAGACAAGTGAGTTTCCCATTCAGGAAAGAACCGTAACATTCCTGGTGTCACTTTTAGCAAGGACCAGAAACCATCCGAAAAGATATCATAGAAGCGCAATAGGATGCTCATAGTCCTGATTTAATTTTATTATGGATCTAATTTACCTTTCTGGGCGGTTTGAATAGAGCAGTGGTGGAGGGAGGGGTAGGAATCCTTCACATGTAACATTTTTGCTCTTAATTTAACTTTCAGTATCTACAAACCTGGTACCATGAGGGACCAAACAGTCTGAAGGTTGCTAGACTGTGGATTGCTAATTATTCACTGCCCAGGTAAGGAGAGAGCCCTTAGAGAAGAAAGAAGCAATTTTTTTTTCTTGTTTCTTCTTCAGGATTGAGGATCTGCTTTATAATGTTTGTGGTTGTTAAGTGGTACTGCTTAACAGAGACGTGTGGTCGGTCCCTTTGCTCAGGGTCCTCACGTTGTTTCTGTGTCACAGGGCAGTGAAACGCTTGGAAGAAGCCCGTCTTTATAAAGAGATTCCTGAGACAACTAGGACCTCCCAGTTGCAAGAGTTGCACAAATCTCTGCGGGTAAGATGCTCTCGGTAATTGTCCAGTGTCTTAAAGATTGTTAAATATGAGTAGATTTTCTACTTTGACCCACCTCTAGGAAAAAAATATAGGATAAAAGGCAGCTATAATTATTCTTCCCTGTTTCTGCTGTTGCTGTTTGGGAAGCGCTATCAGGTAAGGTGGCAGGAACCTGCTATACTTTGTACTCAGTGGAAGCCTATGGTTTTATTCTTTAATTCTCCCTTTAATAGGTCAGAAATGTACGTTAGATCTGTGCATGATTTTTCTGCTCATAATTGTTTAACTGACATAGAAGGTAGTGATACTAAAACTATATAAGACAGTGTGCTGGAGTTGACACCATTCTTTGAGCAATATAAGTGTCTTCTAACAAAAATCTTAGGATGGCTTCAAATTTAAATTTTTTTGTGGTGGAAAAGTCAGGGAACTCGGATTAACCTATTATTCTTCCTTTTTTTTTTTTCTTTTTAAGTCTTTGAATAATTTCTGCAGTCAGATTGGAGATGATCGACCTATCTCCTACTGTCATTTTAGCCCAAATTCCAAAATGCTGGCCACAGCTTGTTGGTAAGTCTCATTTTACAGTGACCTCTTCCTTACTGGGGGACAGGTTCCAGGAAGAGAGCGTTTGTCTTGGGTATCTGTCTACATTCTCTTCCTCTGCTTCTTGTGACCACACCAGACTAGAGTTGCTACTGCTCTGCCTGCTGGATTTTATAGTAAAGGGTTGGTGAATACTGCTGTTTACAAGCGACACAGAGACCCGTGATATATCTGTCATTTTCTTAACACTAGGAGTTTTGAGCAGGTCACATAGTGAGTTTATAGACTCACTGGTATCCACGTTTCAATATAGCTTTTCTTTTTTAGTTATGTGACCTAAGCACATAATCTCTTGAAGCTTCTTGAAGCTATCAGTGAAGTAGGGTAAGGTAATGTTTATAAAAGCATTTTGCCTTGGCAATCTGGTATTTGGTGAGGACCCAGTCAGCATGAATTGCTGTTTTTATTTTTTTTGTTTTTTACTTAACCGCCATATTCAGGAAACTCCTAGGATATGATCATTTTGTTCTTTTGTTCTCTTCAACTGTTTAGTCATTTTGGGTGTGACATGTCCACCCTGTGAGAGGTCAAACTTGCTTACATCGTATGCTTAGCACCTATTTGACTCGGCAGGAATTGAGACTGTGGTTCAGGAAAAAGCCAACGACCTACATGAATCCTTCCACCTTGCCAAGTTTTGGTTACCTGAATTCATTATAAGGTGGAAACAATCAGTCCTGCTTTATGTACCTCGGGGGTCTGTTATGAGTCATTTGAGATGATAGATTTAAGTAATTTCGTGCTATTCAGGTTTAAGGAGATTTGTATCATCATCATCATTAGACAGTTTAATTTGTTTTACCTCCCCTTAAAAATTGATCCCCAAATTTAAGAAGCAGCTGGTGCCGTTACATTGTAGTCTACTGGGGGCGTCTGGATGTAGCTTTCTTCTCTTATCCTCCAAGTGCTAAACCTTTTTCTCTCTTTGTCTGCAATTATAAAATGTATTGGGGATGAGAAGAAATTGTCCTTTAGTAATATTACCAAGGTACCTTTTCCTTCCCAGACCAGTCCTGGCTGAGATGCTTTCCTTTGTATTTGATAGGAGTGGGCTGTGCAAGCTCTGGTCTGTCCCGGATTGCAACCTGCTTCACACTCTTCGAGGTGCGTTAGAATCTTATTTATATATACGATTGCTTCTTGATTTGATTTGACTGGGTTTGGTTTTCTCTGACTAGAAGGCTGGAAGATAATGACTACATACCACTTTTCTCTTGTATCCAGCCTTACTCTGACATTTTATAATCTCTGCACGAAAAAGTGCTTAGTTTTTTGTGTTTTGCTTTTTTATAGCTGCCTGAGCCACAGGGTATTCCGGTTTTGCTTTTTTTTTTTAAATGTAATTTAAATATTTGTTCAAAATAGTTCATGTTTTTAATAGTCAAATAGTCACTGTAATACTTTTTATATATCTACATATTCCTAATAAACAACTGCATCATTCGTCATTGTCTGTATTTGTACATACGTTATAAAGGGTGGGAACTGTTCATATTTGATTGTTAATACTCCTCAGGCCATAACACAAATGTAGGAGCAATTGTATTCCATCCCAAATCAACTGTTTCCTTGGACCAAAAAGATGTCAACCTTGCCTCTTGCGCAGCTGACGGTTCTGTAAAGCTTTGGAGCCTGGACAGGTAAGTATTTACTGTTCTGCTGTCCATACTGCAATCACTAAAGTAAGTAGTTGATTGGTTGGCACCTGGAACCTGCAAATCTGTCATTTAACCCCAGAGATCCTCTAAGAGTCACAGTAGGGTGTGCCCTTGCGGCTTAGGTACTGGAGATGGCTGGGGTGTGGCCCATGTATAGGCCAAGGACCCGGGTTCAAGAGCCAGGAGGGAAGAGATAGTGGACCAGAATAAACAACTCAATAAAATGCTTCCTTCCTCTTTTAAGAAAGAAAAAAAAAAAAGTCAAGTAGCGTGAAAATAGAATGGAGGATTTCTTTCTTAGACTTTCTCTCACCAGAGGAAGTATGTCAGTTTTTCTTATTCATTAACGTTGGAACTTGATTTTTACCCTTGACATGGTGCCCATTGTTTTCAGGCTCCATTTATTCTGGAAAGTTCCATTAGTCTTCATATACATTAGATTGATTTTGGAGAAATGCACTGTTTGGTAGATTAATCAATGATAATTTTCTTGGCTATACATTGGTTCTTAGCAAACAACCACAGGGGAGAAGAAAATGAAGTTCTGTCTGGCAGCATTGCCGAGGAAATAATGTCTTCTCCCGACAGCATCATCCTTTGCCTAAACTCTATTTTCCAATTACAAGGTTTATTTCAATGTCTTCCTGCTTATTGTTGTCCAGAAATTTTTTTGCCAAGTACCTTGTTGGCTAAAAGACATCTGAGTGTAGTTGATGAGATTTCTTTCTTTGGAAAGCAAATGAGTCTTTGATGCCAGCATTTTTAAAGAGCTCATTAGTGTCTCCTCTCTTTGCCAGGTAGTGCCTTACCTCTGAGCACAGCAAGTTTTAATTGGCCTTGGTAATACCTAGCGATATTTGTTCCCCTTGGGCTTTGATTAGTTCTCTGTATGCACATTGACAAAGTTCCCTTTTTAATTGCCCTCTTTAGAGTTCATGTTTATTTCCTTTCACTAATGTTTCAGTTCTTTCTGTCCTTGCTGGGTAGTAGGATTTAATGGCCATCAAAAAGAGCTGACTTCTATTTAGGAGTTCCTTTTTCCATGTAGATCCTTGAACAGGCTAAAATTTGAGGAGTTTATGTAATCCACTTGCCCTAAACTGATTTCTGTAGCTTCACATCTTTATCAAAATAAGTTTTATTTCTAGAATTCCAACCCTGCTTTGGTGCAGAGAGACTATTTTTTTGTCTGGCTAAAGTACATACATTTTTTTTTTCTTTCTAATCCTAAATGGTATATCTTTATACTTTGTATGTATGATTTATTAAATTCTTGAATTTAATTGACACAGACAATGTTTATTGAAATGCTATGAACAGTTTTATTCTGTGGGCAAATAAAATAGTCCCCAATCTTTACTAACCTTGGGAAGTGACTTTAGTTATTCATAACCTAATGTTTTAATAACTTACAAGCTTAGTTGCAGTTTGATCTCATATCATGCAGAGTGAGATGATCTGTGCACAGCAGTCAATAAGTTCAATTAACGACTATCAGGTCACCTATTCACATGTTCAATTCCTTTTCAGTGATGAACCAGTAGCAGATATTGAAGGCCATACAGTGCGTGTGGCCCGTGTCATGTGGCATCCATCGGGACGTTTCTTGGGCACCACCTGGTAAGCCATCCTGCTGTTTTTCTATCCATACCGGCCTGTGGCATCTTCCTACCCCTTTATGACTATCTGCCAGATAAATATCTAGAGCCAAGGACCTTTAATTAGGACTTTCTTAGGCTACAGTGAATCAGAAGAGTATGTTAGAGTTAGGGCTAAGTGTATTTGCTTTTAGATTACAGTTAATCTGAAATTTCAAAGTCACTAGTGACCAGAAAACAAAAGTTTTCATCCTTCTTTTTCTCGACCACTATTAGAGTTGTCTATATTTTTCTGCTACATATTGCATTATAATCACTCTGCCTACAAGTCAGTCTTTCTGCTTCTGTGAGTTCACTGAAGTCAGACTCTGCTGAAGAACTTTTTAATTGAGCATAATTTCCCTGCAGTAGAATAGATTTGATTTAGGTGTTCAATTCAGTCAGTCTTGACAAATGCATGCACTTACCTGACCCACGTCCTTGATAATAAAACATTTCCGTCATTCCAGAATGTTTCTTCATGCCCCTTCCCCATCAGCTCCTCCTTTCAAAGCTACCACTCATCTGATTTCTGCCACCATAGATTAATTCTGTCTCTTTAGACTGTGTGGATTCATTTGTGTCTGGCTTCTTTTACTCAGCATGATATTTTCAAGATTATTCATGGTGTTGAATGTTTTGGTAGCTCCATTTTATTTCTGAATATTCAGTTGTATGAGCCTGCCACAGTCGACTTATCCATTGCCCTATGATAGACACGGGTTGTTTTCAGGTTTTGGCTAGTCAGAATAAGTTGCTATAAATATTCTTATATGGGGCTTTCATGAACATATTTTTTTTTCTTTCTCTTGAATAAATTCCTACGAATGCAGTTGCTGGATATTAGGTTGATGTATATTTACCTTTTTCAATCTTTCAAAGTGCTTTTCCATACTGGCTGTACTCCTTTTCATTCTAAAAATTCTAGATGCTTTGTATCCTTGCCAACATTCAGTGTTTTGCCCAATGTAACCATAGTGAAATGGCATGGTTTTAATTCCTCTTACCCTAGTGACTGTTGGTGTTGAGTGCTTTGGTGTACTTTATGCTTATTGGCCAGTTTTATATTCTCTACTGTGCAGTATCCAGGCGCTTTATCTTTTGTTGTTGTTGTTTTAGAATTTTATTTAGTTGTTTACACTGGTTGTTCCCCCCAGACTCAAGACATGAACCCAGGTCGTCGTGATATATGTGGACTGAGCTCCAGAGGCAGCTGACCTAACCGCTGCTCCATTTTTTAATTGAAGATTTTGTTTTGTTTAGCCTTTATTATAATGTGCTTAGACCATTTGACCACCATTTCTTAAAAGACTCCTTTCCCTATTGAAATTACTCGGCACCCTAATTGAAAGTCAGTCGACCATGTATGTGTGGGTCTGTTTCTACATTCTGCTGTGTTGATCAGTTTGTTTTTGATTTTGAATTCCCAGCATCCACTTTAGGGTACGATGTATAAATGCTCAAATGAGTGAAAGGGCATGGAATTGAGGAAGGAAGAAAACAACAGAATCTTTGTTGGACCAATTTAGGGATTTTTTTTTTTTTTTTTTTTTGAGAAAAAGGGACGAAGCAACATTTAAGGGTTGGGAGGGAGGAAGTAAGAAACGTCTTTGTTTGTTTAGTTTTCATTTTTGGTTTTCCACCCCAGCCATACGTCTTGAGCCTGGCTCCTTGGGCGTCACATGGTTTGCACGCCGGCGTCTCAGCCTCCTGAGCAACAAGGCGCAACCCAACCTAGGGAGTTCTTAAAAGAGCCGTTGCGGTAGATCTATAAGCCCACGGCTTCGCAGTTGGCACCGAGGACAGATATGCTTAGTTGCTGAGACATTTGTCTATCCCTCAAAGGAATTTCTTGTATGAGTAGTTTCAGAAGCAGTTTAAAGCTTAAGCCACAGCTAAGCCATGTCTTGTTACCGTACACAGTACAGGAACGGAACAGAAATATCTGCTGCTTAATTGTTAGTTTGATTTTTCAGCTATGACCGCTCATGGCGCTTGTGGGATTTGGAGGCTCAGGAGGAGATCCTGCATCAGGAGGGCCACAGCATGGGTGTTTACGACATCGCCTTCCATCAGGACGGCTCTTTGGCCGGCACCGGGTAAGGCTTTTTTCACTTCGCCGGAGGCGGCTCAGTGTCGTCTTATGTCTGCCTGCCTCCACGGAGAACTAGTTCAAAATGTTTTTGCTTGTTTGTTTTTTTTTTTATAAATTATCTTCTCAGGGGTCTGGATGCATTTGGTCGAGTTTGGGATCTACGCACAGGACGCTGTATCATGTTCCTAGAAGGCCACCTCAAAGAAATCTATGGAATACATTTCTCCCCCAATGGGTAAAAATAAGTTCTTGGAATGAGGGTTGTTGCGGATGGTGGGTTAGAAAGAACTCTCTGTTTCTTACTTCGGCCCTGTGTCTGATATACAGCTACCACATTGCCACTGGCAGTGGCGACAACACCTGCAAAGTGTGGGACCTTCGGCAGCGGCGCTGCATCTATACCATACCTGCCCATCAGAACTTAGTGACTGGTGTCAAGTTTGAGCGTAAGCTTTCTTCTTGTTTTAAGCCTAATCACAAGATAGAGTGCACATCTATGAAATGCAGACCAGGAACAGGAGAAAACGTAGACTCCGCTGAAGGAGCAAAGTATCGTTTCCTTCCCGCTGCCATGCTCTCAGACAGAGCTCTGCCAGTGTGCCGCTTGTTGCTGGGAAATGAAGACTTCTGTGACTGCTTTGCGTACTGTTGGCTCCATGGAAATTCTGAACTGAATCCTTAGTAGTATTCTGAACAGGTTTCTATCAGGGAAAGAGCCAAAAGATTAATAATTGTATTTTCCTGAATCTGTCTGTAATTGTCTCTTTTTCCGGGAGGCCTATTAGGAATATAGATCGGATTGTTGGGGTTATCATCTGAATGTCTTTTTTACAATAGTATGTTCTAGCAAGTTTTTGTGCTAGTGTTTTCTTATGAATATGTAAATCCCTCAGCAGCTCCCCTTTTCTCTTCCAGCTATGAATGGGAACTTCTTGCTCACTGGTGCCTACGACAACACAGCCAAGATCTGGACCCACCCAGGCTGGTCCCCACTGAAGACTCTGGCTGGCCATGAAGGCAAAGTGATGGGCCTCGACATTTCTTCTGATGGGCAGCTTATCGCCACGTGCTCATATGATAGAACCTTCAAGCTCTGGATGACTGAATAGGCAGGACCAGGGAAAAAGGACTGACCTCAAACTCTCCCTTAAGAGCCATTTTCAAACGAAAGGAATTGAATTGTTTTTTTCTATCATGTTTTTGCCAATTACCATGTGTAGACCCTCAATAGAATGGGATTTTCACATCAACTCCGACTCTAGGCAGGCAGCCATGTCCCTGGGTGTTGGTGAGAACTCCTTTCATGGTCGAAATTTCAGTTTTAATCTTCAAGGCCTCCCATGAACTATATAGATGTTGTTTTTATTAACCTTTTGTTTGAATACCCGTTGTCTCCCTCACAGCATTCGGGTCGTGACCGACCCCATTTTTTTTATTCTTGAAACTTGTCTACTACGTGGTGTATCTTATGGACTGAGCCACACAGAGCAAGGCAGCTGGACCTTAGTGTCAGAGTCCTCGAATAAAGAGGCACACTTGCTACAGAGTAATACTCTTACAAAAGCTGTCTTCTAAAAAGATTATTTCTTAGATATAAGCATTTTCTGAATCTCAGCATTGGTTCGTAGAGGTCCTGTGTTTTTGGCTTTTCGGAGATGTCACAATTGACCTTAAATGTGGTACATGCCAGTGTCTCCTGATCGATAAACACCCTTCAAGAAAAACTGAAAAAACAGGGATGGTACATTGTGGACCTGCCAGTGCGCTGTATCTGGGCTCTCTAGTTACTCACTGGCCAGTTAGCTTCACCTCTTCTCCCGCTGCTGCACTCTGCAAGTGTACAGTAAATGCACCAAAAACACGGGAATTCGGAAAAACAATATGTATAGAGAATTCAAGATAGGCTTATATGCTGCTTCTCCTTGAATATTCACTTCACTCACTGTTTCATAAAGATTGACTGCCTTTGTCCATCTTTATTTTGCAAACTATGAATATAGCTAAGTGTTGAGTTTAATCGGATTCAATTCTAACCAAGTTGCTGTCTATCCTTTGGACTTGTTACAAGCTTCTACATTCTCAGCTCTGCCTTCTGTTAGGCACGTCACTGTTTTAGTCTTAGTGGGCTCTATTTCCTCTGTAGTTGACCATGAAAAATAATTTTTCATTATTACCTTTGTGTAGTATGTGAAATGGTAATTAACATCAGCATATTAGCATGCAGTTTAGATACAGTGTGCTAATGAAAGTTTTCAGTTCGTCATGTTTAAATTTTACTATATGCCATTAGGTTCGTCTCCCCCCACCTTTGATGAATATTTCAGAAGACAGAGGTAGCAACTGGGTGAAAGCACTTCATCTAAGCCTTTGGTAGAACAAAAAGAATTACTGGCTCTACAGATGAGACAAATTCAGAGAAGTTAGGCAACTTGCTCAAGGTTGCCCCATTAGTAGGTGGTGGGCTAGGTGCGTGTGACCTGATCGAGAGAGTTTCTGGACGCACCCTGGTGGAGCTCCAGTTCCAGTCTCTTGTCTGGGGGAGAAACCACCAGTATGAACAACTAAAATGCTTCCTCCTTTCTCTTGCTGCCTCCCTACTCACCTTCATTCCTGCCTGCACCTTTCCTTTTAAAAAATTTTTTTAAAGTTTTACCTTTACTAAGTATGTTGGCAACAGCCAGATTAAAAGAGCAGCATGATAGAGCATGGTCTGTTTTCCTGTACAAGCCAGAGTTTTTGTAATTTCTCTGCCTTTTATACTGCCCTTTGGAAAAGTCACTATCTCTTACTGTGCTTTCATGTCAAAGGGAGTTAATTTCACTGCTGGCTTATGAATTGATAGGGAGCCTCTGGTGCTATACAACAGGAGTATTCACATTTTAGGGTAGATGATAATTTTCTGTGTGAAACTGTCTTAAACTTTGCTGCATGTCAGCATTCCTGACCTTTGAGAATTAACAGCCTCAAGCACAACCCACCCCTTTGCATGGAGTATCAAAGTTGTACCCGCGTTTCCAAATGCCCCACAGAAGGATGGCACTGCCTGAAATTAGAACTACTCAGTGTGAATGGAGGAGCTACTGTAATGTTAAACATATCCTTTTCTTTACCCCGCCCCCAGATTTAAACCTCATTTGAATTAAAGGCCACCACCACTTACTAGCTGGGTGATCTTGAACAAGGTAGTTTTTTTCAGAGCTTCCATTTATTCTGTGAAATGGGACTTAAAAATTTAACTGAGGGCAGAAGACCCTAGTGCAGAGGCAAATGTTCCTGGGCTTCCCCGGTGCCTTTCTCTGCCCCCATCCGGTGGGGCTCCAACTTGTCCCTCTTGGCTCTAAGAACATGCTAAGTTCACTGCCTAACTTAACTACTTCCAGGTTAAGGAGCAAAGATGTGCAAAGAAATGAAGTCAGTGGGGAGAAGTGGAGTCCCAGTATTTGTGTAATTATCTTTGATGGCGCAAATGGAGAGCTAGGTGCTAGTCCCCTGGAGGGATGTATAGGCAACTTTACAATTTTGTGATGCAGAATTTTTCTTCACGTTGGAGTTTTAAGACTTGTTTGGTTTTGCTAAACATGAAATATGTATCTTGACTATTTAGAATCTCTTGTCCGCTAAGACCCCTAACAGGAATTTGTAAATGCTAATTCCATTAAGCTCACAAAATGTTACTTAGAGCAAATAAAATTTAGTTTCTGACCTCAGAAAACTTACTCTCCAAATGAAAAAATACTGTATCTTTTCATAATTGTGATGCCGGGGGATTTTGAGGGTTTTTTGTTTGTTTTTACGAAGTCATGAAGGCAGGAAGAGAGAAAAGGAAGCAGCATTTTTATGTAGTTAATTGTTCATTTTAGTTGTGCCCCAGGTCCCAAGCCAGGAACCCAGGTCCTTGGGCCGTATGTGGACTGTGGCCCAGGCACAGATTTAACCCCTCAGTCACCCGGGTGCACCTGTAATAGTGTTTTAGCCACTTCAAGATTGTTCCAGACACGAGTCACCAGGCAATGTTAAGACTTAGGAAGCAGAAATCAGTTTAAGACACTGTAGAGCTGACAACTTGGACTCAAGCAGCAGCCCAAGGACCAAATTCATTCTAGTTCTCCTTGATTCCTGGATTGTCTTGTAAAATGAAAACCAGGCGCACTGTGGTGGAGTGCGATCGCGTGCGGTCCATGTATGTCCCAGGGATCCGGGTTTGTGTCCTGGGGCCAGGGGAACGACCAAGATCAATAACTAAGTAAAATTAAAATACTTCTTCCTCTTCTCCCTGCTTGCCTGCCTACTTGCCTTCATTCCTGCCTTCACCTTTCCTTTGAAAAATTAATTTAAAAATAAAATCAAATGAAAGCCAGGGTTCCCTGCCTGCCGGGCCTGAGAGAAGAACTAAGGCTTTGCCTTTGTCCGGGATTTCTGCCTTACTGCTCAGGGTCAATTACCATGCTTGGGAGAGGGAAGTCAAAACACCCTGTACCCAGTCTTCCAATCACCCAACAGGCCTCTGCACCTACCAGATGGAAGAAAGTTGATTCCTCCAAATCCCAGGTTTTATTTTGATCCACCGACCCTGACCTTTCACCTTTAATACTCAACACTGCATAACCAACTTACTGACAAAAGGTGGTCCTGGTAAGAAACAGCTGAATGAACATGCCCACCCCGCTGGTAAGGGCTCTCTGCCACCGCTGGATAATCCTACCCTACCCTTCCCCTAGTTCTGACAGCACCAGCCAAATACATGGTTGTTGAAAGAATATGTTAAGTAAATTCATGAAGGCAGACATTTTTACTGGGACCGGTAATGAGATACCCAAAGAGAAGACAAAGGGGGAAGACATGCTCACAGAATTGAAGCTCACTTTGCAAAAATTTTAGCAACATAGTAAAACAACAACATGAACTGAGGGCCAAGCAGCTCCAGGGACACACGCTGCTGCAGTGTGGACTGGTCCAGCCCTTTGGCACAACTTGCAATGGCTCTGGGGTCACCCTCCCATGACCCCATGGTGCACACCCAGGGTCTCCTCACATCTTTTCCCAGCCCTTTAGCTTTAAGACTTTCTGTTCCCAGAAGCAAGTCCATATTCCAGCTGATCCCTGGATGGTAAAAAATGATCAATATTACAAAGGAAGACAACTGCAAATGAGGTTCTGTGATCCCCAGCCCCAGCCAGTCAAGAAAGGCCTGGTTCCTTGTTCAGAAGCGGAGCGCTCACCCTGTACCCCAAAGGAATTGCCTGGTCCAAAAGATGGAGAAGATGAGCAACAGAGCGACACTGAGGATGATGGTTATGAGGTAGGCAAAAATCTGGAACTGGGGGTTGCGGAAACACTCCCTCAGAGAGTAGTGGCTGGGGATGGGCACAGGCCTGGTGGGGGCGGCCGTGTCCTGTGAGACGCCGGTCTGGCTCCCGGGCTCTGGGCCGAGGTCCAGGGTGTAGACCCGGGGCTGGCGCAGGAAGTAGCGGCTCTTAGGCGCATCCTTCAGGCAGAGCTGACGGCCTTCCAGGATGATGTGGTGGGGCTCCAGGTGCAGCAAGGTGAGCATGGCCATATCTGTGGGCAAGTCAGTGACTGGCTGGCCAGAGGCCAGCACGGTGGGCTGGCGACAGAGTGGGCACAGCAGACAGCGCCGGGCTGGAGTCACCAGGCTGAGATGGGCCAGGCATTCCACGCAGAAGGAGTGGCAGCAGTCCAACACTTTGGGGGTGTGGAACGTGTTGTTGAAAGGGTTCCAGCAGACGGGGCACTCCGCCTCGGGCTCCCGGCCCTGCTGCTAGGCCATCCTCAGAGCGGACCCCAGGAGACGCCCTGGCAGAAAGGAAACAGGAGCAAAGGGACACTCAGGAAGCTCCATCCCTGTGTGTGATCCCAGGCTCAGTGATCTGTGGGTTGTTAAAAGGCCTATCACCCACACTTCACAGATGGAAAAACAAAGCAAAACAAAACCAGGTTCAGAAAGATGAAGCGATTTGTTCCAGATTAGTTCCTAAGCCGATGAGGGAAGTCGGGTGCTCCTCTAGCAACCCCTGTGTCAGGGCAAAGGCCGGGGCCACCCCAGCATGAATGCAGTGACCCTGGAGGAGATCGCACCCAGCTCGGGCCCCCCGTGCTCGCCCTTGCTTACCAGGACTCAGGAGGTGGGAGGAACCCCCAGAGTGGTTTGTGCTAAAGGGCCCTTATTTCCTTCCCGGTCTGTCTGTCCTTCCTCTGGAGAGAAACACCAGGCCTCGTTCCCTCCTTCCACTGGGCACCAGAGCCAACTCACCACAGCCCATTCATCCAGTCTTTGTGTAAGCCACAGCCCTGCCCTGGCCAGGGGGGCCCAGCCAAGTTTTCCCCTCTAGACCTGGGAGCTTGGAGAGGTCTGCTGCCTCTATCCCCGGACCAGCCCTTCCAGAGCCTCCTCTGGTCCTCCTCCCTACCCCCCGGGAACCCCCCAGGGCACCCACCTGGGCTTGGAGGGCATGAGGGTGGTCAGGTAGATGAAGGGCCTAAGGCTCCCATCTCTCCTCTTGAATCCGCAAAGCTTTGGGAGACAACCTTCCGTCACCAGTGCCCCCCCGGGGCCCGTCGCCATGGCAGCGCACAGGCAGCACCCAGCTGCCAGGTGGCCTGGCTGATGCCTCTGGAGCACACCTGCCTGAAGGAAGGCCTGAGAGCCGCTGGGGGCAGGGGAGGGGAGGTGGGGAGTGGAGTGGCCGTTGGTGTGACAGAGAACCAACCCTGGAAGCCAAGATTGTGTGTGGGCGGTCCCTTCGAGACCTGGGGATCCCTGGCCTGGAAAAGCAGGAGTGGCAATTTCCTTTTTCCGAGATGAGGAAAAGCAAGTCAGCCTTCTGGGCTTCCTCTCTCCTGGGGCCTCATTTCTTTTCTAAAATGGCTGAAAGCTCCTTCTCCCACAAAGGGGCTGCCTGTGCTGCCTGTCAGTTATTGTGACATTTGACTTCTGCACTGTCTAAAATCTCTGCGTATCAGACGCTGCAAGTTCACTCTGGTCCCCTCCTGATCTTTTCATGAACCCAAGTAGCTGCCACCAGAGCACACAGGCCTTGCTACCTTCTTTGTTCTTTGGACAGTCAACCAGCCTGGCAGGCACTGAATGCTAAGATCTGAGTTGGAGAGTTGGCTGGCCTGCCAGCCTTGAGGACCTAAATGGGGGCATTAGGAAGGAGGGGGACTCTGGGCCCGCTTCCCCATTTTAACCAGAAACATTCGGTTTTTCTCATCTTGGTCACTGGAATAAATTGAAGTGTTAACACTGCTGGGGGAAAAGAATGTTTAAAAACCACTTCTGCCTTGCCCTGATGGCTTAGTGGTTAAGTCCACAGCCCCCAGCCAGCATAGTCCACATACATCCCAAGAACCTGAGTATCTGGAGCCAGGGGGAGCAACCACGATGAATCACTAAGTAAATAAATAAAATGTTTTTTCCTTCTCTCTCTTCCTGCCTGCCTGCTCACCTTCTTTCCTGTGTATTCCTTTCCTAGAAATATATAAAATAAAATAAAAACACTTCTGGGACTCCCACCCACTCATGTCATCAAACAGTGCTCATCCGCTCAGTCCACCTGTGGGCGTGTGATATTAGCTAGACTGTTTGCCTTTTATCAGGAGAGTCCTCGCCCAGACATCTCTCGTGGTAGGAATCCAGGACCAGGGCAGTGGGTGTCTCTTCCATAACCGGGCCAGTGAACTTAATTATCCAGCAAAACTGAGGACTCCATTCTGCTGAATTATAACATATAGTCTAGTTACAGATGAGCCTAGCTGGGAGAGACAAAGATTGTTCGGAGCGAGTTGCTTTCTGGCTGTTTCTGTAAAGTTTCCCAGGACAGTTCTCACAAGCCAGCAGAGCTACAAGGAGATAACAGCAGGAAGCCGCTAGCTCCAACCTTGAATTTTGCTGTCCTGATGATAGCAATAGAACTGAATGCCTACATTCATCTTTGTTTTATTTGCATTGCTTCATTGTATCCCAGCCCTATAAAATAAATCATGCAGCCAGGCTTGAGGTCACTGTCTCTAAGAGGAGAAGTGTCCCACCTGGCCCCCGCTTTTCTATAGGTACCTTGTGTGTCCGTTTTTTCTTTAGGCTCCTGTGGCCCCCCCCTCTAGAGACCCTGTTCATCAGCCACGCGGGTCGCCGTAAAAGTAATGGCTGGAACCAGGTTTCTTGGTTGTCTTCCACTGAGACACTAAAACTATCTGAGAAGGGAGCAGACGCACAGTCTCTGCCATCCACAACAGCTTCAGAATTCCCCAGATCATGTGGCCCCTCTACCTGTGCTTTGCTTCACAATCTCTGTACCACCTGCAACTGGAAAAGTGGACCTGAGATAGAGCCGATCTCCCACGGCCTCCACTGGCATGTCGTGATAATCACACTTTCCTTCCAGCAGCATTCATCCTTTCGAGCACTGGCTTTCGAGGCGACAAGCAGCCTGCCTGGGTTTGGTAACACTTGTGCCCATGAGATGACACCATCTAGCCTGAGTTGACACCGGAAATAAAGCTGCTTACTTCTCTCACTCACGACTTCCTGGCTTTCTGCTAAATCTCTGTCAGGGCTCCATGTAGGGAAGAGGAAATAAAGGCATGCTGATGGAGGCTGGAACTGTTCTATCAAAGCTAGAATCATTTGCTAAGCATCCTGGGCAATGACTGTCTTCTTCTGTGGACCATTCATCACTCTACAAATAGTTATTCAGTTATTGAGGGCTCACTATATGTGAGGCAGTGGGTAAATAATTGAATGAAATAGTCATGGTCTTTTGCTCTCTGTTATTTGCGTGGTGAAGGGGATGCACCCTTGTGTGTCAAATGTCTGAGATACTGGCATGCAGACCATGTAAAGTTCAAGACCTGACTTCATCACCCAGGGCCAGGGTGGAAAAACAAAAATTAAATACATATATATACTTCTTTCCTTCCTTAAAAGGCTTTCTCCTCTCCCTTCCTCTCAAAATTTTTTCTAAAGAGTTTAGTGAGAGAAAGAAATATTTAATGAGTAAGGAGTAATGAATAAATACAGTTTAAAGAAGACTATAAAGAAAAAGAAGGAAAGTGAGCTTAGAAAAGGGCTGCTTTAGAAAAAAAACCCTCGGGGAAGATTTCTCCAAAGAAGTGATCTAAAAGCTGAGACTGAAGAGAGAATCCAGACAGGCAGTGGAGGAGCAGTGCTCGAGGTCATTCCATGGGTCAAAGCCCTAAGGTGAGAAAAAGCGCTACCGAATTCAGGATGTGGATGGAGGTGAGAGTGACTGAAGTCCCGCAGGGACTGCTGGGCAGGAAAGTGACTCCAGCTGAAGCCAGACTGGGGAGATGGACTTCGGGAGCTGGGGAACCTGGATTTCATTCTACGGGTATGGTTGGGCTGTGGGGGATGATACGGTTTTATTCCATTTTAGAAACACCCCGCCCGCCTGCTGCAGAGCAGAGAACAGACTGGAAGGGACAGAGTGCACGTGGAGACCAGGTTAGGGGTTCTAGCAGTATCCAGTGGGACAGAGGTCGATACAGGTCGGCAACGGCAGAGGATTAAAAAGATGAGGAGTTAGCAATCTCTTTGAAGATGGAATCAAAAGTATTTGTCGACGCACCCTGATGGAGTAGTGGTTTGGTTAGCCACCTTCGGCGGGCATCGTCCATGTACATTCCAAAGACACGGGTTTGTGTCCCGAGCTGAGGGGAACAACCAAAATGAACAACTAAATAACACTAATAAAATGTTTCTTCCTCCTCTTGCTTCCTGCCTGCTTGCCTACCTGCCTTCATTCCTGCCTGCCCTCTTCCTTTAAAAAATTTTCCTCTTCTGAAAAGGAAAACGAAAAGCAGTATATCCGAGGGCAAACCTCTTGGATACAGCCTGGCAGCCAGCAAAGACTATATACGAAGTGGCTGTCCCTGTAAATGCGTTTGAGAGAGAGGTTGGGTCCAGGGCATGAAACAGTCCTGCGTTCAGCTTCGTAGAGCCTGGATTCCAGAGTGTGCTGGGGTGCCGGACGCAGAGTTTTACTACTTACCAAAAGCACTTTAAATGCACATAATCTTGATTCAGCAGTTCCCTGCCTGGAATCTATTCCAAAGACACAATCAAGATCTCAAGCAGTATGGTGCTTTGGTGGAGGGCAGGGTGTCTTCACAGATATCTGAGGAATGGGGAACCTATACATGCGTTTATTTTAATGAGTAGAATAAGTCACTACAATAAAAAAAAAGATCCCATGCAAAGATCTGATTACAGAGATACTCATCAAAGCACTGATCCAGCAGTGAAATACCGGAAACGACCTAATTATCTATTAGTAGGATTAACTGAATTTTGTTCCATCCATACAAAATGATATTCTGCAGCCTTTAAAATGATGTGATAAAACATTTATTAATATAGGAATATGTTTATAATGTAAATTACTATTAAGTGAAAAGAATCAGCAATGAAACCCTACTACAATAGAATCCAGTTTTCCAATGTATATATGCAATGGAAGAAATCCAGAAAGATAAACACCGAAATGTCAACAGCGGTTATCTCTGGAGATAGGATTATAGCATTTGTTTGTGTTTGAATTCACTTAATTGGAACTCTAACTTTCCTACAGCAAACTTGTATTTACTACCCTGAAAGTTCTGTCCTGCCTTCCAAAGCAGACCTACGTTTTCCGAAGTCCCATGACCCAAATTTCAAAGGGCTGTTGAAGAGAAGCATTGATCACTGTGCACCTGGGCCCTTATCTGCCATGGTTGCCTCAGGAATTCACCGCTGTTTCAGAATCACCTGGTCAGAGTCCAGCCTCCGGGAGAGACTCCAGCCACATACCCACTCGCTGCTCGCCCCCAAACCACGACATCTCGACTACAGAGTCCGCAACACCCACCCAAGGCATCTCCTCAGTCCAAGAACCCAGTCAGTCAGTCCAATATTAATTGTCTAAAGTGTGACCTCCAAGTCATCAACCTTAAGAAGATAGGGAGGAAGAACTAGTGCTATTTACCGCACTTCACAGTTTACAAAGGGCCCCTCAGTCCTTGATAGGCTCTAAGGGTGGTAACACATCTAGAAGAAAAAAAATTGCCTTTTTCAATGTTTGCCATTGGCCAGAGGCCAATCAGTAAAGCAATTTGAAACAGCCCTGTAAATGAGGCAGGATGGGAGGTAGAATCACACTTAATTTGCTATGAGGTCTTGGGCAAATGGCTTAACCTCTCTAAGCTTCATTTTTCTCTGTGAAATGGACTTACAATCCTACTTTCCAGGAGAGCTGTGAGGAAGGGGTTATGTCATCTTCCTCAAAGTTGCAAAGTGCAACAAATGCTTGATCCAGAGAGATATTTTATACCCATTTCATAGATGGGGAAGCCAAGGTCTAGAGACGTGAGGTGACTTGCCCCAGGTTTCACAGCTATGGAAAGGCTGAGCTTGAAGACGATCCCAGCAACCCTGTCTCCCAGGCCAGGCCTCCCTGGGGAACCGACAGCCTCTTGGGGACTCAGGACTCCGCCCTGACCCACACTTCCATGGCCCACTTGGCTTCTTACCTGCTCCCCTGGACCTCTGCCTCCTTCTCTCCTGCAGGCCACCTGTGCTGTGCCCTGACGGGGCCAGGTTTCCAGGCAGGTGGGCGGGGCTCATTTGCATGGATTTTCAGGCAGTTCCTGGCCGGGCTCTGTCTGATTGAAGTTTTCCTTTTCCTTCGGATGACTTTGGACTTCCTGCACTGACAAGAGACAGCCCTGGAACTTTAGTTTCATCTTCCTCCTGTAGTCGCTCTTGTGTTTTCTCTAAGGGAGTGGAAGCCCTCTCATCGCTGCAGGCTTCTGGACAGTCTTAGGTCAGCGTCTGGGCCATCACCTGGGACTGCGCTCGCCCCCTCTGTGCTTACCACCAGGTTTTGGTGGAAGGTGGGGTCTCTCCAGAGCCCCTTCGCCCCTCAGATAGATTCTTCCTTTCTTGGAGCCCCTACAACCAATATACAAAGGACTCTTGCAAACCATTAAGAAAAAGGCAAGTAATCCAACGGTAAAACAATCAGGAGAGGGACAATTTAGGCACAAACATGAATGACCTGGGTTCTGATCAAGCAGGACTTTCTGGGTCAAGTCCTCGTTCAGAGCCCAGACTCTACTTACTAATAATGGAGACTTGAAAAAATTCGCTACCATCTTAATCCTTGTTTCCTCACTTGCAATGGGCATAATAATTTTAACTACTGTAGTCATTTTAACTGACCTTCAGAGTAAACGAGACAATGCATGAGGAAACGTCACAATGCCTGTGCCCATTAACACACAGCACATGCAGCTAAGACAGGGGAGTCACAGAAAAAGGGGTGCAAATGGAATATTTATCTAATTGTTCAACCTCATTCATAATCAGAGAAATTCAAATTTAAATGAGATGCTGATTTTTTTCCTGACAAATATTAAAATAATAGTAGTTTTAAAATGCCTGGCATAATAAGACTACATAAAAGCAAAGATTACCCTTATTCTTCCACAAATGAGGACTAGAAATTCAAAGCGGGTAAAGAATTTATCTGCTCAAGAGTTCATGAAAAGCAAAGAACTGGGACCGCAAGAGCAACTCTGAAATCAGGGCCACTTCCCAACCATCTTCCAAAAGTGGGCACACTGGCCCATCTTTTGCTCCCTCTCAAATTCTTTGTGCTTAAGACCCTCTCCTGGGGTGCGCCCTGCGGCTCAGGCAGCTGAGATTCTGCTGTGCGGACCATGTCAAAGTCCAAGGACCTGGGTTTGAAACCCCGGGCCAGGGTGAAAAGCCAGAATGAACAACTAAATAAAAATCTTCCTTCCATCCTTACAAGCTCCTTTCTCCTCTCCCTGCCTTTAAAAACCAACAATAAAAGACCCTCTGCATTCTGTTCACTGGCCTTTGACATGGGATTGGAGAATAAAAAGAAATATATAAATGAACTTGACTGGTGATGTGATCAAATGTCTTAGTCCTCACTTTGTGTGTTTTTAACATTTAATTTTATTCTAAAAAATAGATAACGTATTCACATTGTTCAGCATGTAAAATGTTTGATTTTACAATAAAAGTATTCTTCTCCTAGTCACCTAAGGAGTACGTGGCTTACTCCTTCAGAAGCAATTGACCTAACCGCTGCTCCATCAGGGCACACCTCCAAAGAGGTTTTATGGATACACAGAAAAAACTCCTGTTCTGTGCATTGCTTTTTCATTTAATGATATATCTGAGATGTTTTGTATTAATACACAAAGGATGCTTTTGATTTTTTAATGATTGTAGTAAAGCTCATTAAATGACTATTCCATAAATGTCTTTACTCCACTAGAGATCTAATGCCATCACTTAAAAACAGATAAATATTAGATGGAAAAATTAATACCAGAATGATTACAAGATTTAGTTGGAATTTGGGAAAAGTAAAGTTGTAGACTTTGGGAAGTTGTAGATCCCTCAATACCTCCAAGCAAGTTTCTCCTTTCTGAGCCAGAGGCAACATCCCTGAGACATGACTGGGTGGCCTGGCGGTCCCTCTCAGTTCTGGAGTTCCCTGTTCTCCAATATCACTGCTGGTTCTCTAAGGTGAGTGGGGATTCAAGACACCGATTCAGCCCGAAGGATCTGGATTGTATTTGAGAGTTTAGAATTCATGCTTTCTGGTTTGACAACACTTATGCAAAACAAGAAGCTCATGTTCTTTGACCTAGTGATCTATGTCCCAGAACTGAAACTTTCCGAAAGATAAGTGATATTGTGGTTTATAGTAAGAAATATATACTTGGTCTTTATCCTGTTCTTGACACAGAGATGCTAAAAACTCTTGGAATTTTGTAAGTGATGGGAGTGACGAAGATAACTTCAGTTATGTTCATGAGGTGACTTTTGGAAAGTCTCCAGGAAACCTAAGGACGAAGGCTGGTTTTATAATAAACTAGCAAATGTAAGTAAATGTTTCTTTCAGTTCTGTGACACCCTGTAGTAAATTAATCAAACCCGAGGAGGGAGGTGGTGAGAACTGCGACCTACAGCTGCCTGGTCAGAAGCACAGGTGACAAGCCAGTGACAAGCCGGATTTACCGCTGGAGTCTGAAGTGTGGGGGTTGGGCCAGTCTTGTGAGAATAAGCCCTTAACCTGTGGAACCTGATGACAATGTCCAGGAAGAGCTGTCAGAACTGAGTGGCGCTGCATGACGCCCAACTGATGTCAGAGACTTGCTGCGGGGTGTTGAAAACACGCCTCTGCACGGGGTCGGAACCCAGAACCAGACTATGCCTCTATCTCGTGGTTAGTGAGGATGTCCATCGCGGTCAGGTTTAGTTTAACTACAAATGATTGAAAACAACATAAAAGCCCAACTACAGCACATCAAGTAAGAGCACAACTGCCGTGCACTTGTCAATGAGTTTTGACTGACTTGTGAAAATGGTCACAACATACTGCACTCAGATGGGGGGAAACAGTTTACAAATGAAGGCGTGTGAGCCAGAATTTATAAACCAATTTATAAATCATATATGTTTCTATATATGTGTGTGTATCTATATGTAAAGACTGAAAGGCCAGAAAGCAAAATGTTATCACGGTTATCTCTGAATGGCGGTTTATTGATATTTTGTCATCTCTATTTTTTTAACTTTCATTCTATGTATTCCTGGAGCACCCTGGTGCTCTAGTAGCTAAGTCGATGCCTCTGGTGCAAACCACATACATCCCAAGGACCCAGGTTCACATCCCAGAGTCAGGGGGAACAACCAACTAAATAAAATAAATGCTTCTTCCTCCTCTCTCTTCCTGTTTGCCTACCTACTTGCCTTCATTCCTGCCTGCTCCTTTCCTTTTAAAAATATGTATTTGCAGTGCACCCTGGTGAAGGAGCAGTTAGGTCAATCGCCTCTGAAGGAGCACAGGCCACATATCCCTGTATTTGAGTTCCCGGTCTGGGGGGAAGCAACCAGTGTGAACAACTAAATAAAGTAAAGATGCTTCTTCCTCCTCCCCTCTCTTCCTGCCTGCCTGCCTTCATTCCTGTCTGCACCTTTCCTTTAAAAAAAAAGTATATACATGCATACACACACACACACACACACACACACACACACACACACACACAAACTTGCTTTGTAATAGGAAAACTCACTTGGAAAAACAGTAAGCCTGAGTTTTCAGCAACCAGGGAATCCAGAACTTAACAAAAGCAGGGAGGGCACAGGAGAAATCAGTGAGGGCATTGCAAGCACTGACATAAAAATGAGCCGTGCCCCTTTTCCAGGTCACTGATTCTCTAGTGAGCAGATGCAGTATCAGAATGTCTCCAGGTGGTCAAGTCTAGGAAATACTTTGCAAATAGTGGAAAAATTTTCCTGGGAGGTACTCAGGAGAGATAGTGAGGTATCTCAGGAATTTGAGTTCATGCTTGCGGGGGTGAGGTTGGCCAACCGGAAAAGCACCTCCTCTCAGCAGTGCCTTGGAACAAAATGAGTGAAGTCATGAGACTGGATGGAGCCCAGCCAAGTTCTGCAGTGAAAGTGCCAGTGTAAGGACCCTGCTGGGGAGGAACAGGCACCAGAAGGCAAGTGGATGAGCAGTGGAGGGTGGAGGGTAGAGAAAAGGGGGTGAGGAGGCAGGTTTGGATCAGGTGATGATCAGTGTTTGGCGAGCCCCCTCCCCCAACCCCTGCCAAGGGCTGGGGCCAGGTTGCCCTGTGGGGCCCACATTGTCATCACTCAGAACCTGGGCTAGGCTTGTCCAGAGTTTAGAAGAGCCCCAGGAGCACAGGCATCCATCACCTGGAGATTGTTGGAAACATAACCCACTACAGACCAACCAAGTCAGGATCTGCACTGAGCGCAAGCAGGCAGGCAGGCACGGGAGAGGAGGAAGAATTTTCATTTATTTATTTAGTGGCTCCAACCGGTCCCGGGTCTCAAACCTGGGCTCTTGGGATTTATGGACTAGGCTGCTACAGCTGCAGACTTAACACATGAGTCACAGGGCATGTCAGAATTTTGTTTTTATTTTGTTTTTTTAAAGGAAAGATGCAGGCAGGAAGAGAGGGAAAGAGGAAGAGCTTTGTTTATTATTATTTAGTTGTTCGCATTAGTTGTTCCTCCCAGCCCCGGGTCTTGAACCTGGGACCTTGGGATGTACGTGAGAACTGCTCCCACACTGCTAGGCCACCAGTGCACACCTTGAATTTGCATATTTATAAGATTCCTAAGAAATTCAGAAACACAGTAAAGTTGTGAGAGCACTGATTTGGGAGAGACCATCCAGCATATGTTCCTCGACTTGTTCTGATAACAGTCCTCTCCAGATTCGTATATATGACACAAGGGCTGTTGAATTTCAACCAGGAAACGACCACGCCCCTGCTCTATACACAGCATCTGAATTTGTTTGACTAGGTCACTAGCCCTTATGTAAAATCTTGGCGCCAGAGGCATTTCAGAAAGCTTCACATTTCAGAAAGATAATATAGGCAGTTACCATATAGTGAGTAACTCTCCCAGGGGTAGGAGTCCCTATAATCAAATGAATTAATACTTTGCAATTTATTATAAATATTGACAAAACAATCAATGACATAAGGTCAGGTCATTTTTGGCACCAAGTTGAATGAAAAACTTTGTCTTCAGAGTGTGGGATTTTTGAATTGCGAGTAAGGATTATGAACTATTTTATTATTTTAGAGTGTGATAGCAGCATCAAGTTAGAAATACTGATAGGGCACTACCAGTGCCTGTGTTAACCTCGGTCTTACAGGAACTATAAGATCTAGATGTTCCTGCAAATAAAAAGTAATTCACACACTTCCAGTCATCAAGCAGGTCACATCTGGCATGGTTATTTCCAGATCAACTCAAGGGGTTGTGTGAGGAGCCACTGGACTTCGGTGAAATTTAGAATTTATCCCAGCTAACATGGGAAATGTCAGAGCTGAGGCCAGCACTCTGGGATTCTGACTCTTCATCCTTTGCCTCCCTTCCCTGCCCTCGTCTGGGGACAGTGCATGAGCTCTTGGGCAGCCCTCTTCCATCCCTATCTTATGTCTGCAGAGGACAGGCTCTGTCTGGTATGTCTGGAAACATGGGGCTAAACTTGGACAGCTCTTTCTCCAGTGGGGTGACTTTCAGTCCCCCAGGTTTTCAGTCACATCTGGGTGGCAGTCATTGGTCTCAGCATGTTCCTGGTGTGAGATGACCCACACTTTTTCTGAAGTCTTTTTTGGGTGAGCCCTGCCAGGAAGATGGTGGTGAGACGTCAGCTGGACGCTGTTTGTACACGGACAGTCAGGGAGTCTCCAGGAAGGCCTGAGAGCCTCCAGATGCCACGAGAGAAGGCCCCGAAGCCAGAGGCCATCTCTGCTCTTAGAATGCTCAGCTGGCAACAATGGCAAAGGAACCCTCTGACAGGGCTTTAGAGAACCAGAATCAGGAAGGCAGAAACAGCCCTCCTCACTAGGTCTGCAGGGGTTCATTCTGCTCCATTTTGGGCCTTACTTTTTTCTTTTTCTTTTTCTTTTTTTAAGAAAAGGTGCATGCAGGAATGAAGGCAAGTAGGAGGCAGGCAGGAAAAGAGAGACGGAAGAAACACTTTTAGTTGTTCACACTGGTTGTTCCCCCTTGACCTGGGATTCAAACCCAGTGGTATATGGCCTACGTCCTTCAGAGGCGGTTGACCTAACTGCTGCTCCACCAGGGCGCCCCTTTTCTCTATGACCCTGGTCTCTCATCTGTGCTCCTGTCTATATTGGTATAATTTCCCTTCTTCTGTGGAAATTTCTCCTTCAATTGTAAGACATGCCCAATCTAGAAAAATCAGGAAGTTCGCATGAGTCTGTTACCGACATTTAGGAACAATGCCAGGGGCTCTCTGCATTTTATAGTATGCCTGGCGACAATTCTACAGCTAGATGTGATCATCATGTCCTCTCCATTTCATAGATTACAGCACTGAGACAGATTAAGTCACTTGTCCAAGGTCTCAGGATTAGGAAGTGGCAGACGGGGATTCGAACCTATTAGTGTGGTACCAGAGTTCACAGCCTACAGTGCCCTCCTGTCGTCTATCAGGAGAAAACACTCTTTCAAAATCCAATGCCCAGAGACAACCAGTGATACAGTTGAGTGATAGCCTTTCGGTCTCTTTTCTTTATAATGATTTTAAATAGAAAATTTGTTCATAAATTATCAAATGTCATATGCAACGTATTGTCTTGCAGTCTTTTTTTTTTTTTTTTTTTCCCACTTATTATCTTCCCACGTGAGAAAATAATCTTCTGCAACCTTTTCTTCAAAATGAAAGGAGTCTTGGTTTGGATTGTAAAGTGATGAAGTTATACATTGTTTAGGCATAAAATGTCCCTGAAAGGACACATCAGATGCTGCAACACCGGCTACCTCTGGAGGTGACCAGATGGAAGGCAGACAGGGGTAGAGGGAGACATTTCATCGTATACCCTCCTGAATGCTTGATTGTGACTATGTGCACTTTTTTTTACTTACTTTTTTTAAGGGAAGGTGCAGGTAGGAATGAAAGTGAGTAGGCAAGCAGGCAGGAAGAGAAAGGAGGAAGGGCATTTTTATTTATTTTTATTTAGTTGTACATCTTGGCTCTCCTGGGTCCAGGCTACGAATCCGAGTCCCTGGGAGATATGTGGACTGCACTGGGCCAGAGGCAACTGACCAAACCACTATTCCACCAGGGCGCGCCTGCACTATTGTTTTTAAAGGAAAGGTGCAGGCAGGAATGAAAACAGTAGGAGGCAAGCAGGCAGGAAGAGTGAGAAGGACGAAGTACTTTATTTTTCATTTAGTTGTTCTCACTGGTTGTTCTCCTAGGACAGGATCCGAGCCCAGAGGCACGAGACCTGCGCTCCTTCCAAGGTGACTGACTCAGCCACTACGTGTCTGTACTATCTATTTTAGAAATGAGTACCCTTCCTAAAGTGAAACTGATTTATCCCCGTTGCAAAAAAACAAAAAACGAAACAAAAAAACCAGACACTACAGAAAAGCATAAAATAGAAAATAAATTTATCTTTAAACTCAATACCCAGTCAATACCAATACCAGTCAATGTTTTTGTTCAATATTTCTTCCAGACCTTTACTTGTTAATGTACAGACATATGTGTAGATATATTTTTGGCCAAATGGGACGATGCTGTACGGTGCTATTTTGTAACTTGTTTTTCTCTTAGGGTGAATCCTGAACAATACTCCATGCAGCCTCATTTTATTTATTTTCTCAGTGGTAGAAATATAGGGATGTTTATTATTCTTTCCATATTTTTTTATTTATTTTTAAAGTTTTTGAGGTACCTTTGATTTACAAAATAATATGTTTGGGAGCACCCTTGTGGCTCAGGCTGCTGAGGCAACTATGGTGCAGACCACACGAAGTTCAAGGACCCAGGTTTGAGACCTGGGGCCAGATGGAAAAACAGTAAGTTTAGATGTGCAGGCCCACTAGTCACCAAATGTAGAACATACTCTGCTCACCACCAAATCACCAAAAGTCCTTCACCACTGTCCCCTGGACACTATCACTCATTTTCCCACCCCGCACTCCATTCCCACTGGTAACTTCAGTTCTCTTGTGAATGCCCAAGGGTTGGTTTCGTTTTGTTTGTTCATTTGCTCTTTTGTTATATTCCACATCTGAGTGAGATCATCCAGTATCTTTCACCTTCTGACTTATTTCACTGGGCATCATCCCCTCTAGTTGCATCCATGTTGTTGCAAATAAGTTTCATCTTTTTATGGGCTGTGTAATATTCCAGTGTGCATCTTCTTTATCTAGTCATCTGATGATGGCCACTTAGGTAGTTTCCAATTATTGACTATTGTAAATAATTCTGGAATAAGCATGGGGGGGTGCATATATCTCTGCCAATTAGTGTTTGTTTGTTTTTCAAATACCCAGAAGTGAGATGACAGGATCAAATAGAATTTCCATTCTCAATTTTTGAGTCCCCATACTGTTTTCCATAATGGTTGCATCAATTCACGCTCACACCAACAGTGTAAAAGTATTCCCTTTTATGCAAGTTTGTGCCAACACTTGTTGTTTCCAGTCTTTTGGAGAAGAGCCATTCTCTAGATGCAAGGTGGTATCTCATTGTTCTGCTTCACATTTCCCTGGTAACAGGAGAGGAGGAACCTGTTTTCAGGTGTCTGTCGGCCATCTGATGTCTTCTTTGGATAAGTGTCTATTTCGATCTTTTGCCCATTGATTGGACTGTTTTTCTGTTTTAAGGGGGTTTTGTTTGTTTTCAGAGAGGAAGAAAGGGAGAGGAGGAAGAAGCCTCTCTGTTTGTTTTGGGTTCTCATCCTCCAGTCCCAATTCGAGTCCCAGGCCTCAAATCCTGGTCCTCGGGCCAGCATCTCAGTTGTCTGAGCCAGAAGGGTGCACTTCTTCTGTTGTTTCCTGTATATATTTGGGATATTAAGCCCTTGTTAAATGTATGATGTGCAAGTATCTTCTCCCTTGAGTGAGGTGCCTTTTTGTTTGGGTGGTAGTTTCTTTCACTGTGGAGATGTAGTTCCACTGGTTTATTTTTGGTTTTGTTTCTCTTGCCACTAGAGTCAAGTCCCCAGAGACCTCTAAGGCTGTGATCATGGGGCACACTGCCTAACTTTTCTTCTATTTTATGGTTTCTGCGCTTACATCTAAGCCTCTAATCCATTTTGAATTAATTGTTGTGTGTGCTGTTAGAGTTGCCCCGATGCCTTCTTTTGCAGGGGGTAGCCTCATTTTCAATGTCTGCCTTATTATCAGTCATGTGAAGTCGACCAGCTTCTAAAGGCTACTTCTGAATGAACCGAGAGTCCAGCACCTGGACATGCAGCGCCAGCGCCAACCCCCATCCCCCCAAATCTGGGACTCAGTTTGCTGCATGAGGACCTTAAGCAGGCAAGAAGCTGTGATCCAGACCATGGGAGGGAGCATCTGGGAAGGGACCAGAGTCCTTCTGCCCGTGGTTTTTACCCTGTCCCTTAGTTCATAGACTCCTTTGTTTATACTGCTTCTTCCTCTAGGTACTGGCTCCTAGAATGTGTTCAGCTTGTGAAAATTCAGTGAGCTGTGAGCTTATACCTGAAGTCGTTGATGACTACTGCACGTGAACCAAAACTCAAGAGAGAACATGTAGTGGTTTAAACTGAATGAAGTTCACTTCATTTTCTGGTCACAGTCCAGCTGGTCTGGCTGGAGAAGCAGCTCAGCTCCACAAAGTTTTGGGGGCCCCAGTTTCTTTCTCCCTTGCTGTTCCATCGCCTTTTCTCATCCAAATATCTAAAGCTGTTACGGGCTGTCTGCATTCCAGTTAGGGGCAAGGGGTCCAGAGGGGTAATCCCGGACAAACGCGCTCCTTTCAAGCTAATAAAGTAGAAGTTACACAAATCACTTCTACTCCTAATTCACTGATAAGAAGTTATTCTCATGTCTGTGCCCACTTGGGGCAGTACTTGTCCAGGAGAAGTGCCAGTTTCAGGAGACAACTAGTAGGTTGCCATGTTCTTAATGATGAAGCTGTCATATATCATGTTTTCAGAGAAATAGCTAAGCGTCTTTTCACTCATTGTTACAAGATTAAGGTGCGCCCTGGTGGAGTAGTGGTTAGGTCAATCACCTCCAAAGGAGCACAGGCCACATACCCCTGGGTTCTAGTCCCAGGTCCGGGGAAAACAACTGGTATAACAACAAAATAAAATAAAATAAAATAATGATGCTTTTTCCTTCTCTCTCTTCCTGCCTACCTGCCCACTCACCTTCATTCTTGCCTTCATTTCCTTTAAAAAAAAAAAAAAAAAAAAAAAAGATTAAAATCACCAAGTGACCTAAGTTCTGTACTTGTAATTCCTGTATCAAAATCAAGGCCATTAGAAATTATCACTCATTTTCCTTAAATAGACTCAGATCCATGGCTTCTGTATCTGTGGACTCGACCAATTCAACCAACTGAGGATGGAACACATGTACTATGTATCAACCACGGTTACATGTGTCTTAAACATGCAGAGACTCCCCTTCCTTTTCTTTATTTCATAAATGATACAGTATAACAACTATTCACACAGCCTTTGCATTGTATCAGGCATCATAAGCAACCTTGAGATGATTTAAAATGCAAGAAACAAAACAGAAATAAACTCTTTAACACAGACGACAGACTGGTGGTCACCAGTGGGCAAGAGGTTAGGAGATGAGTGAAATGGGTTAAGATCAATTGCAGTGAAGGGTGAAAACTAGACTTTTGGTGGTGACTATGATGGAGATATACAGAAGTCAAATTTTATGCTGTTCACCTGAAATTTATACAATGTTATTGCAATAAAATTTTATTTAAAAATTAAAAATCACAGTGACTTCTAAAAATAAATATAGTGTACAGGAGGGTTGTGTAGTTTATCTGCAAACACTATGCCATTTTATATGAATGATTTGAATATCCTTGGATTTTGGTTTTTGAGGGTGGAGATCCTGGAACCAATTCCAGGACCAATACCAAGGGACTGACTTTATATTCAAATTATAAATATATACGTAAATAAGTTTCTTTACATTTTTAATATTTAATTGGCCAAATTTCAAGAACTTATATATCTTCCTGGAAAAAAAAGAAACTGTCTTCAGAAAATTCTTTTATAGTATTTTAGAGGCAGCCTCTAAAACAAATACTCGATGAACAAATGATTACCTTTTAGCAACCTGAGAATGCATTCTAGATGCTGAGAACCTGATTAGCCCATACAAGACTAAAAAATCCTATGAAACATTTATGTATCTGTTTTCTACTTAAAATGCACAAGTAAGGAATTTTGTACATCAAGCACAGGTGTAGAGGGAAACCATTGTATTGGTAATAGGACCCTGCTCACTCATCAGAGGTCTGTTTTCTCACGTGTATGTACCCTCTCGCAGCTATTCCCCTTCCCTGGGCCCCCTCCCAACCCATTCCTTTGGATTTCCTTCCTGCCTTCCTTCTAGAAGAGTCAGCTGTAGCACTCATAGTTCAAGGTGTCCTAGGACCTTCCCTGAGATACTTACTGCTCCGGGCACCAGCCGGGGCATCTTCTTAGAGTCAAAAAGTTGATATTCTGTCTAGAAAACAAACAACGCAGTGATCTATGAATCTGTACAATGAACTTTGTGACATGGTGCAAAGGCAGAGCAGGGCAGAGGAAAGCATTCTGGCTTTGCGTCAGGCAGATCCAAATTCAAAATCAGTCACTTCCCTTCCTACCTACATGTGTAATCTTGGGCAAAGGACAGGATGTCCCTGGACCTCAGCACCCTCAGCTGTGTGTGGGAAGAGCAGTGAGGATCGAAGTGAGCCGCACTCAGCCGTCTGCAGGCTCTCGGTCAAGCAGCATCCTCTCTACTGCCTCTCTGTCCCTCCAGAGCCCAAACACTCAAACTCCAGGGAATCAAAAGGAAGCTGAACAACTACAAGTTTAGAAAATAACACTGAAAGAGAATGGGTGAAGGAACAGTCAGTGCTTCGTGTAGAAAAGAGAGCTTTTAGTTTGGACAGAAAGGGTAGTAATAACTCTGGCTACCAATCAAGGGCCAATGGCCTTGCTTGGCATCTAATATAGTTACGTCCAGTCGTCAGACCAGCTCTGGGAAGGAGGTATGATTATGAGCCCCATGTTATAAGTGAGGAAACAGATTTTCTAACTTGCGCAAGATCATCCAGCTAAATGGAAAGTGGAGATCCACACTCAGGTCTGATGCTTTGCCCTAGCTGAAGTCTCTTCCCCGTCACCACAGATGGTATGGGAAGCTGGCCTTTAAGGAGGGAGATGAGGAAGATGGCAGTCAGTCACCAGCATCAGGGACAGGCAGCAGTCAGGGGAGACAACTGCAGAAAGGGAATCTCCTGGTCTCCGTCGCCTTTGCGTGGGCTTGCTGAAGGCAGGAGGGACTCTCTTTTCCTTGGAGGAAAATGGGCTTGTGAGCACCAGGTGGAGACTGTCCTCTTGGGGGCCACACGGGCAGGCCCGGGCACCTGGCTCTCCTCATAGCAGAGCCTCAAAGGCTGGGTCACAGATGAGCCCACCCCTCTACTGTTTCCATCCACTGTTATTGCAGAAATTCTCTTTGCCTCATCCTGGCCATACTCAAGAAAGAGTTTATATTAAAGTAAAAAATATGAAAATACACACATGACATTTTGTTAGCCTTAATCTCAGAACCTCTCCATTTTCTTACCCACAGAGGTGGTTCGATAACGCCTGTAACTCTGGGCAGGCCGGGTGGTCATCAGCTTTCTGGGTCATCTCAGGCCTTTTCCTGCACCACAGGCCGGGACTGGCCACCTCCCACTTCGTCGTCGCTGTGACAGCAGCCCAGGCTCTTGCTTTCCTGACCTGACTCTCCACACTTCTGAGGGGCTGTGGACCGGCACTCACGCTCACGTCCACGGTTCACTTCCTGACTGGAGCAGCTCTCTGCTCTGCATTTCTGTGAGTCTGCGCCCACCTAAGCAGAATCTCTGCATTTCTGCGGAGACCTGGAAAAGGTCAGTTCAACTGATTCAGATCCCAGGCTCTGACTTCACTGACAGAAGCCTATCTCTCCCTATATGTCATCATTTTGAGTTACAAACTTTTTTCTCAAGAGCAGTCTCAAAAGCTCACTAAAATATTGCATTTGGATTTAACTTAGATTGAGAACCTTGTCGTGTTCAGTCCATGTTTCTAAACTCTGCACCTGATTTTGAACCACGGAACTTCAAGTGACCTCTAATGCCTGATCTCCTAAGTGAGCCTAAGTGAAGAACACCAGCCCCGCGTCAGTGACCCACAAGATAACAGGAAAAAACACCAAAAATAGGAAGGTTCACAATTTGATATTATCCAGTGAATGTCTCTTGGCCTCAGAACACAGCCACTTCCTGCAGCTCCAGCCCTCGGCGGTGGTCCACTCTGAGTAAGTGAATTCCTCTCTTGAAACTTGCACATAATAAGGAGAGGGTGTCGCCCACAGCCAGGGAAGTCAAAGGTCCTGATCCATCCAGAGACAAGGTGAAAAGGCAGGCTGGGGAGGGAGGGGACCAGCAGGTTAGGCCTCAATGTTTATGGCAGGGCTGTGTGCTATCGGCAGCGTCTATCAAGCATGTGCCGACCGCATCTCACCCAGATAAGAGAGGCACATGCCTGAGTCAGGCGTGTGCGTGGGCAGGGGGGCGGGGTCAGCACTTTGCTCAACCACAGAGCATGGCACATAGACAAGCAGGGTGTATGCCACCTAGTATGTTGGACTATGGGGGCCTCCCCTGCAAGGCGTTCAAAAGTTGCCCCTATTTACTTGCCCAAGAAGAAAGCAGGGGCCAGGGCAGAGAAAAGCAGATAAGGAGACTGATCAACTGCTGGCTTCCTGCAGTCCTGCTCCCATCAAGGCAAAGGATAGTGGGGGAACCCGAAGGGCAGTCTGGGGGCTTCCAGCTGGCCCAGGTGCCATCTATCTGCATCTCAGAGGCTGCTCTTCTAAGAGCTGCCAGCCCACAGCTGGTGGGCAGGCCAGCTGTCTCAGACCTCGTTTCTCCCTGCTCTCAGTTTACCATCACTGTCTCGAAAACAACTGCCCTCCCACTGCCCACAACTGCTACATATGAACAGTCAGAGAAGGCAACTCAGGGAGGGTCAGCAGGGTGGTCCTTTCCGTGCAAGTGTGTGTTGTGTGCCCCGAGACATGACCCCATCTGTTCGCTGAGGGAGCTCCCACTCTTCCCCTGCTGGGAGCTGAGTTTCTGGAACATACTGAAGGAGGGATTTGGCTCAGGGTGTGTAAATGAAGACTAGTCCTGTCTCGGGCAGAACCTCGTGTCAGGACAGGAGAGCCTGCAGGCACTGGGTGCTAGTGAACTGGCTTTCTGGCCAAAGAACCTCCACACGTTATTCACAGCAACTGCCAACATTCCCAGTGTAGATGCTTCTGCTATGACGTACTGGATATGCTGGATATTTTACAATCAGTCCGAAGGAGCTGCTTCCAGCGCACCACTCCATCAAGGACGCTGGGGGGTCTTTCTCTCTGGCGTTTTGAAGTCTCATGACCTTACTGTGATCTCAAACCTGAGCTGGGGAATCAAAACAGGGTGGAGTCTTTCTGAGACTGCCCTGACTCTGCCTCACTCCCACCAAGAACTGAGGCTCTCACTTAAGCCCTTGAAAAATGAATATTAAGGCAATTCTTGTTCTCTTTTCCAGGTATTTGTGACCATCACAAGTTAAACCAGGTGAGAACTTCAGGCAGAAAGAATACAAGAGTCAAGCACATTTGAGGTCCCAGGAATGAGGCTATACGACATGATGCAGAGGGGGATGTGGTGAGGGCTTCCAGCCAGAGGTTGAACAGAGATCACGGTATCTCGGTGTCATCGCTTAACTACTAAGGCAATGGATAGTGGCAGGACATGGGTGGGTTTGTAATCGCTGAGCGATGGAAAGACTGATTGTGAGGAAGGTTTTAGGATTTCATGCATTACTGAGGGGAACTATTGGCAGACTCCTTACCTCCCGTATCTTGATTCCAAATCTTCACCTTGCAGTCATGTGATGAGGTAGCAATGGCGGGCATCAAGGAAAATGTTCTTGGTAGAAAAACACAGGATGCAACAGTCTGGAAATGCCCCTTATACTCACATATTCTGTTCCGTGTCTGCCTTAGGTCCCATAACTGCAAAAGAGTGACACGTGCCAGCTCATACATACATATTTCTCGAGCTTCAAACATGCTTCAATCATTGATCTGTGTCTCCCAACCTCTCATAATCCACCTATTCTCTCTATTTCGTCCATTTACCTACTTACGGAGCCACCCCTTATCTTCATTCATCCCGTTCACACACCCAACCATGCATCTAGTCAGTTATTATTTTATGCATCAACTATGTCTCAAACTGCCCTGGCTAAGGCTGAACCAGGAGGGCGGCTGTTCTCTTGATCATGGTTAGAGAAGTGGGATGGGACAGTATGGGGTTTCCCTCCTTCCATACCAGCTCAAAAGCTGCCTGTGTCAGCCTCTTGACATCTGCGGGTCCTGTAGGGACCCTAAAGTTAGTAGCACGATGTCACAAGTGTGTACAGGCACAGACATTCTGACTTAATGCCTAGACACTGAATCTCAGGTACATGAAGATGATTGTTGATACAAATTGTATACAAAAATCATGAAATCGCTGAATGCTGTGTCATCCAAAGAATAGTTATAAAAAAATACTGGAAATGCTTTGCATGGAGAAGAGATGCTATATCAACACCAAGGGCTTCAACACCTCAAGCTACCACTTACTAGAAGTATGGTCTTGCACAAGAGGTTTGTTATGCCTCTACTTCCTCCTCTGTAAAGTAAGAGTTACACTAGTACCTAACCCAGAAGGTTGTTTTAAGGATTCAACGAGATAATAATGCATGCAATGTGCTTAGGCTAGTACCTGACACATCACAAATATTTGATAAAATGGGAGCTGCCAGTGTCCTGTTTGGAAACGAGATATCTTTTTTTAACAGATGTTCTCCAATTAGGAATCCCAGATACTTTGGAGGAGACTAGGTAATTTATCCTAAAAGTAATTGTGAAGAAGGTATATGGGTAAGGGATAGGGTGGGCCCTTGGCCAATCCCAGAGCTCCAAACTTCCTAAAGAACTTGAACCTCCCTTACTATGACCACATGTACACTTGGAAATGCACTTGGCTATTCCCAAACAAGTTCCTTCTCTTGCTGAGAGTAGGGACATCAGCAGGCCAGTTCTGTGTTTAATGCCTTCTTATCGTGACTTTCATCCATTCTTCTTTCTATGACAAGGCAAACAGATCTTTTTTGAAAGAACATCTGGGATGCAAAGGATCATGGACGGTACGTATTTGGAACAGGCCTGAGTCACTTCACTGGAAGAGACTTCCCGTGCGGCCCAGTCCAGGCGGCCAGAGTAAGTTATTTGCTTGTCAGCAAGCAGACGCCTGGACCCACAGCCTCTCACCGTGGCTTCACAGCCTTCCCCTCCGAAGCCGCTGCTGCAGGAGATACACTTGTGCCCGTCCTCACTGACCTCACAGTAGGTCTGGATGTGCTGCTTTTCTGGAAATTTCTGAGCCACCTGCAGTCCCCGACTGTCCCATAATCTGAAAGAAATTATAGCAGAAAACAAGTATGTAGTAAATGTGTCTGAAAATAGTCCACTAACATAAAAATCTTAGCTCTTTACTGCTTTGGCCACTCAGAAAGGAATGTCATGATTTACCGAAAACAGCATGAAGTAGATCAAAATCAGAGACACAAAAACTGGTAGAAAATAACCAAGTTGAATGACATCTGAGTTCTTTCTATTTTGAGATTGAGTTCATAGGAATTTAAACCTAGCATGTTAATTGTAGAAATTAATTTGTTCATTTGGCCCTTTGGGATACCGCTTTCAATAGACAAGAGGATACCTCTGAGCCTATGATTTAACTTTTTAAAATAAGACACCTATTATGATGCAGAGAAGTCACCATTATTCCAGAACCACATACAAAAGATATATAGGCCTTGACCAGCCTGGGTTATGGGGCCCACTGGGGAGTGTTCTGTTTCACCTTTTGTCTCATTTTTACCTCTTTATCTCATTCTTACCGTTTTCTAAGTAGAGCCCCTTCTGAGAGCTGAAGTTTCTAATCATACTATCTAGCCTAAGAACCAATTACCTCATTTGACTTTCCTGATGCTGATTCTAAGCCTACTTCCCCAGGGGACTTCACCGGAGAGTGAGGTGACTGAGAAATCACGAGCCCAGCGAGGGTAGCATGCAGAGCCAGGCAACTTGAAGAGGTGGGACAAGCAAGTGACTGACCTCTGTCTGGCTAACCTGGACAGGCTCACAGTGCGGGTGAGCAGAGCCAGTGGCTTCAACGCCACCCAGCACAGAGGTATTTTCCTGGCCTGACCTCTGGGCATTTGACCTTTGCCCTGATGATCCCTAGGGTCAGACCAGAGAGACTCCAGAACCAGTTAGGGGCAGGGGGCGGAAGCCCCTGGGAAGGGCACAGCAATGCAGAGACGCAGGGTTGGAATAGTCAGGGAGGAATGGGAGTCACAAACCTTCCCCAGAAACACCTTCGCTGCTACCCATAAGCCCACCTGATGGTTTTATCTTCAGAGGACTGCAGTATATATGGCTCTCTGGGGACCCAGCACAGGTGAGTGACCTGGAAGAAGCACACGTTTCAAAACTTCTCTCTACCCCTGGTGGAGCAGTGATTAGATCAGCTGCCTCCAAAGGAGCACAGTGCACGCACAACCCAAGGACTGGGGTTTGAGTCCTGGGTGGTGGGGAGGGAACAACCAGCATGAACAACTAAATAAAAACAAAATGCTTCTTCCTCCTCCTCTCTCTTCCTGCCTGCCTGCTCCCCTTCATTCCTGCTGCACCTTTCCTTTAACAAAAAACACTTCTCCATACCAAGTCACTCCTCTGCTACAATTGCTATAACTTCTCAGGGATGCTGACCTAGTAAAGTTGACTCTGAGGAGCAGCTCCTGCTCTAAGGTGGGACTTCTGAAACCCTAGCCTAAGGCCTCATAGGACTTGGGAAGATGGTTCTTATTTTTCTTTATCCCTGCAGTCCCCTGGTGGACCAGCATGAACCAGCTTTCAAAAGCAAGCCAAGACAGCAGAACTTCCTTTTGGCAGCCCCCACAAATATGGAGGATATAGGGCAAGCACATGCTGCCACTGAGAGTTGTCTTCAAAATTAGAAAAGATGATTATGACAGACATTTGACAACCACAAAGGAACGTTTACCATGTCAGGTGATAAAATTCTCTCCACTTTATAAAAGCAGACTCTAAATTGCAGCTAAAAAAAAAAGAAAGTTAACACAGAGTATTGGGTTAACACAGCTAAAAGCGATGGATCCATGATTTGAACCCAAGTATGACTGACCCCAAGGCTATGCAGTTCAGATCCTAGTCTACTACCAGAAAATAATCTCTTCCTAAACAGCAAATTACACATAAAGCAGAAGGCCGCGTTGACTTAAAATTCTAATATAAATGAGTGGACCCATTCTCTGCAGAAGACCTTAAGAGATCATCTCATCCAAGAACCCTAGAGGCTGGGGTCTGACAGAGTTAGGCGTGATCCTCTGATGCCTGGTCTTCTGATCTCTCTTTCTAGGCCCTTTCCCTCCCCCGAGGCTCCCTTCTGCGGCTCTGGTTGGCACCAAGTTTGAGTTCATACCACGTTTCTGGAGACTGATGCTCTGTCCACACACTGCCCAGTCCCCACGTCCCATAGAAGCAGCGTGTTGTCCCGAGAGCCAGAGCACAGCTGTGATGAGTCTTGGAAACAATAGCAAGAAGACAGTCCATGAGATGGGCCCACAACAGGGCTTCTCAGAAAGTACTTGGCCCTGGGAGGAGGTCTGTGTCCCTTTACCTGGACTCACGGCCAATCCAGTGACCACCATGGCGTGCCCAGAGAACTGCTGCCTGGGCTGTGGGGAACCCTGCAAGTCCCACATCATGGCCATCCTATCACGAGAGGCACTGAAGAACTGGTTTGACTTGTGAGTACAGGCTATCTGCTCAAGAAAAAACAAAACAAACTCTCTGGAACTGATTTTTTTTAATTGAAGAAATACCAGTTTATAACATTATATAGGTTTCAGGTCTACAGGTTTATAAATCGACATCCATGTAGACAACATCACACCCCTCATCAAAATCTAGTTTCCATCCTGTGCTTATTTGTTTGGACTTTAAAATGGAAAAAAGACTTGGGGAGAAGTGTGCTAGAGCCTGGTGCGTTGAGTTCAAAATGTACCCTATCTGGCAGGTAAGTATCAGTCTGTGCTGCCGGATGGTGACCTATACCTAGTTTCATTATGTTGGAGTTTGCATCTTAATTTTTTATTCGTTTCGGCGAACTTTAGAGAGGGGAGTTATATAAAGTGGCATTCTCATTGACTTTGCTGCAGATAAAAATGTTATGTTTTGTAGATGCTCCTCCATCACACCCCACTGGCATCTCCTCAGTTAACAGCAGCGATACCTGACAGCTGGGCCAGTTCTGAGTGTCAAACTCTATAATGTTATTTAACAAATTACTTTTTACTGAACCAATGTGGACTTTTTAAAAAGACGGGAAGGTTCCTGCCTGAGAGGAGGGACTGTGTCATGTTCACTAAGCAAACTGCCCTCTACTGTTGTCCATGCACAGCAAGCCTTCAATTCATGTCCCTGTCAAGCTGGGATGTACCAGGGAAAATTATGCCCAGCTGGTCTCTATTTATCATCTGAATTATTAAGGGTTTCATAGCAAAAGAGAAAAAAATGTGACTATTATGCCTGCAACAGCAGCCAAGTGAGTGGCTTGTCTGCTTTTCCTGGAGTGGGGCTTCCCAGGTCAGATGAAACCCTTGCTCTTCCCTTAAGACTGAATATTCAATCATTCTTCTCTCTAGAGCCATTAGATGGTCCTCTATTCAGTTCCAAATTTCCTCCATGGCAATAATCATTTGACAATTACCTTGGTAATTTCATGTTGATGTCCTTTGAATCTTTTGACCACATTTCCAATTTTCCAGTTATAGGCCACAACTGTCTGCGGAGAGTGATTAGAATATTTAGTTTAACACAATTTTCACTTAACTGAAACAAGAAGCCATTATCTCATGCTCTGATTTCTCCCTCTCTGTCAAGGGACCTGCATCAAGTACTAGGGTTTTATTGTTGTACCTCCTTCATGTCCCTCTACTTTAAGTTTCTTTCCTTTCCTCCTGATTGTTTCTCTGTCCCCAAGACAGCAGGTCACTCCACTGAGCCTAACTGATGGGTCTGGACGACCAGTCCCATGGAGACTTGATTAGGTTGAAGTTCTGGTGACAGATGCTGAAGGAGAAGTCTACATAGGATCAGATTTTTCCCCTTAACTATAGCAAACACTTATTTTCCATTTTATTTCTTTGTTTTTTTTAAACCCTGGTCCTGGTCTACAAACCCAGGACATTGGGCTTTACATGGCCTGCATCTTAGTCTTCTTAGCCATCTTAGCCACCAGGGTGCACTTACTTTACTTTTTTTTTTTTAATGTACCATCTTAATAATTTTTAGGTGTATAGTTCAGTAGTGTTAAGGTATATTTACTGTGTTGTGAAACAGATTACACTTACTTTTAGTATCAAAAAGCCCTGCCCCTAATCTATCTTCCAGAATCAGTTTAAAATGTCTTTGCAGCCACGCCCTGGTAGAGTGTCTGTTAGGTCAGTCACCTCTGAAGGATATAGACTACATACCCCTGGGTTCGAGCCCCAGGCCCAGGGAGAAGCAACCAGTGTGAACAACTAAATAAAAACAAAATAAAGATGCTTCTTCCTTCTCTCTCTTCCTGCCTGCCTGTCTGCCTGCTCAGCTTCATTCCTACCTGCACCTTTCCTTAGAAAATAAAAAAAGCCTTTGCATCCCATACCCAGGTATATACTTTAATATTTTGTTGCAAGCATTTCTCTCTCTAAATAAAATCTTTAATTTTTTTTTAAAGGACAAGTGTGGGCAGGAATGAAGTTGAGTAAGCAGGCAGGCAAGAAGAGAGAGGAGGAAGCATTTTATTTGTTTTATTTATTCATCTTGGTTGTTCCCACTGGCCCCAGGACATAAACCCCAGTCATTGGGATATATGTGGCCTGTGCTAGGCTGAAGGTGGCAGATCAAACCACAACACCACCAGGACATGCTTAAATCCCAATTTCTTAATCTGCAAAACAGACAGGCTAACCCTTGCTCTGTTTTCCCCTCCCATAAAATTTCATACATCTGATATCATTTTTAAGAGCAACTGTTGCCAATTAAATCATAACATGTTTTATCATCAGTTTTAAGTTACATTCTGATTGTCAAGGCATTAAAATGTGAAAATGTGAAAGCATGTATCTTAGAATCAGTGAAAACAGATGAAAACAGAAGCTAAAGATTGTAATAAAATGTTATTGAGAATGAGAGGCATTATTTACTATAAAAGAATAAACATTTTTCTTCCAATGTTCTAGCTGTGAGTGCTATGACTGATACAAATCCGAGGGAGAGAAAGCAAGCAGATCCAAAGGGACACCAAAGGAAGGAGGAAACGTCAAGCATGTCAGTGTAGACACTTTGGCAAAAGGGTGGCATAAAGGAAGACACGAAAGGGCTCTTTTAGCTGACAAAAAACTCCTGTCCGTAGGTATAAAAATGGACAGCTGGGTAATGCTGCTTGGCATTTATAAAATACATGTGGGTGTTCTAGCAGAATCTTATCATTTAATCCTCACAAACATCCTGTGAGGTTGACATTATTATCTCCACTTAATGGAAAGAACCCAAGTGCAAGACAATCAGAAGAGGCGCACCCTGGTGGCCTACAAGTTTAGTCCACTGGACACAGTACACATACATCCCAAGGTCCCTGGTTCAAGACTGGGGCCCAGGGAAACAACCAAGATGAACAACTAAATAAAACAAATCAAGTGCTCCTCTTTCTTCCTGCTTGCCTCTGTTCACCTTCCTTCCTGGCTGTACCTTTCCTTTAAAGAATAAAAAACAACGACGACAACAAAAAAAAACTACAAGACTTGCTCAAAGTAATAAGAAGTGGCTGTGCAGATTTAAAACCAGTCTTTCTAATTCTAAAGCCCATCTCCCGGGTCTTGAACCCAGGTCCCCGGCTTTCACAGCCTGCTCCTTAGCAGCCTGAATCACAGAGTCACTCATACTTTCATACCACTCGAAGCTGCTGCCAGAAAAGCAGAATAGAAGCTGCCTTTCAAAACATGGTCCCTTCCCTGCAAGAAGCTGGCTCCCTGGGAAACGCGCAGGGCCCACCTTATCTTTTCCTCCGGAGACACACAGGTCTGAGTTGAGAGCAGCAACGACGGAGACGGTATCCGCGTGAGCCGGGCTGTACTCTTGACAAGCTTTCGTTTGGATTCTCTCCTCTATAATTCCGTCAGACCTGCTAACGGGAGGATGGGAAATGAGCGCCCGACGGCCTGGCGTGCGCTGTGGAGCACGGGGAGGAAGCACGTGGGCTACCGCAGCAGTTCAGGCCAGGCTAGGAGAAAGCCAGGAAGGCGTAAAGCACACACTGACATGGCCAGACACAGGTTTATTCAGTCTGCAAATGCTCAGAATGACTGAAAAAGTGGAATCCGTAAAAGGGAACCCTGAAGCCAAGAAGCCAAGCATCTTGGCTTACAGTAGAAATTATTTCCAAAGGCAGAGGTCCCCTTGCTGTGGGGCTGCAGACATGAATTTATCAATGGACTGTTGATCTACCCAAAGAGAAGAGATCAAACTGACTGCTCAGGGGAGGTCAACAGTGGCTCTGTGCCTTTTGTGGAGAATTTTGGTGGCACATGGCGACACTGGGGGGTCCCAAAGCAGGCCTGCTGTACCTGTACTTGGAAGTGCTGAGCTTGAGCTTGCTTTGCAGTTTCCCCATCACAGGTCAAACCTACAGGGATCCTTGTGAGGAAGAGCTGGTTTCAGACAGCACCTGAGCAGCAGCATCCCGTGCAGCAGCTGGCAGGGGTGATCCTTGCTCAGTAAAGAGAAGATGACAAACTGTTCATTTTGAATGGCACAATGAGAGCGGTTAAATTTGCTTGTTTTTGTGCCCCGACCTCCACCCCGCCACCCAATCCTGAGTCTTGAACCTGGGTCCTGGCTTTTACAACTGCCTGAGCCACAGAGGGTAGGTGGGGTGGGGGGTGGGGGTGATCTAATGATGGTAGTTATGTTCACAATAAATCCTTTATTTGAAAAAGACTAATGGGTGGCCCGCCCTGGTGGAGTAGTGGTTCAGTGCAGTCCCCATACATTCCAAGGACCTGGGTTTGCATCCTGGGGCAGGGGACAACCAAAATGAACAATTAAAATAAAATAAAGTGCTTCTTCCTCCCGTCTCTTCTGTCTGCCTGCCTTTTGCTCACCTTCATTCCTGTCTGCATCTTTCTTTAAAAATAAGTAAAGAAATAAAAACCAAGACTAATGGTACCTGTTTGCTTTTCATCTGCTCTGCCTCCCTCTTAAATCCCTAGGATGGAACCACTCCAATAAAGCATTAGCCAATAAACAAAAACAAAAATAAAACTAATTTTAACAATACAACGATTGGGCACGCCCTGGTGGCACAGCGTTTTGGTCAGCTGTCTCAGGCCTAAGTGCAGTCCACACACATCCCAAGGATTGGGGTTCGCATCCCGGGTTGGGAAGAACAACAAGATGCCCAACTAAGTAAAAAGCAATACAATGCTTCCTCCTCCTCTCTCTTCCTGCCTGCCTCCTACTGTCCTTCATTCCTGCTGCACCAAATGCAAACCCTGTGAGTGCCCTGATGGCTTAGCTGTTAAGTCCACTGCCTTCAGCCAACACACTCTACGTCTCCTAAGGACCTGGGTTTCAGATGGGAGCTAAGGAGAACAAGCAGAATGAACAACTAAATAAAATAAATACAATGTTTCTCCTCCTGCCTGCCTGTCTACTCACCTTCATTCCTGCCTGCACCTTTCCTTCCAACCAACTAAAATGGTGTTATTTGGCGCACCCTGGTGGCCCAGCAGATGTAAACTGGGTGCGGCCCACATACATCACAAGATTCTAAGTTCCAGACCTGGGGCTGAGGAAACAGCCAATGAGGAACAATGAAATAAAGTGCTTCTTCCTCCTCTCTTTCTTTCTGCCTACCTACTCACCTTCATTCCTGCCCATAGCTTTCTTTGAAAAATAAAATAAAATTATTTTTATGGTAATGTGCAATGGATTTATTAAGTGAATTTTAAGTACTTATTTCTCAAAGTTATGTCTTAAATTTAATGTCTAGAAGAGGTAAAGAGCAGAACCTAATCTAAGACCTACATAACAAAAGCTCTGAGGTTTCCAACAATCTTTAAGCAAGAAAGGGAAATTCGAGGCCAAAACACCTGAGGACTACTGACTTAGAACTTAATGTCAATAATGGATGATAAATTAGAAACAAAAGAATTATTCACTGTTTTCCAAGTTTACTTGCATCACCTCCAACAACTAACAAGGCTAGAACTGACAAGAGAATGAATTAAATACTCAAAGGTGCCCATTCATTCACTTATTGAGAAAAACTTTCCTAAACACCTGACTTGTGCAGGTGCTGGGCTGTCTGCTGGTGACAGAGAGTTGGGGTGGAGATAAACTGGAGTACGTAGCCGGCTAGACATCTGGCACCAGAGGTTCCTGAGTAGGGGCTAATCTCAGTTTCTCTGCGTCATGCTTCCTCTTCAACGAGCTGCTTCCTGATCACTGGAGGGTGGAGGGCAGTAACTGAGCGGGTGAGAGCACTCAGGCCCCATCTCTTCTAAAAAGGTTCTGAGAGATGAGTGTCTTGTGGGCATGGGCAGGCTAGTTCTAGAAAGAACCATCTGCAGGGAGAACAGCAGCTGAAACTCACCTAGTAAGTATTCTCAATCATACCATTACCTTCACAAAATGGAGTTCTCAAGAATTTCCGCCTGCATTTTGAGAAGGTGGCTCCTGAGTTAACCTCCTGAGGATAATGTGCAACCAGTCCAGACACACAGTGCTGAAGAACACGTACTGCCACGGCATCGATGGCCGGGGTCTAGCCCAGCTCTGCCTCATCTCGCTGCTGTCCTCAGTCCCCACTCTGCCTCAGCCTTGCCCTTATCAACAAGGCCACCAGATTAAGTGACTTCTAGTGGACTCTGCGCTCCCCAAAAGGAAGGACTCTGTCATACTTATCGTTGCACCTCAAGTGGCTCTCAAAGAAAAAAACATTTGTTTTTGCACCCCTGTGGCCCAGGTGGGTCAGGGGGCTACAGTGCAGGCCATGAAAAACCTATAGATTGAGGGGGTTAAAAAAAAAAATACCGTTGTGAAGTAGTGAATTTAAGGTCTCTTCCACCTCAGGCATTCTTAGGATTCTCTACAACAGACACAACCGGTGCTAACAGGAAAAATTCCAGGAGAAGTTTCTAGAATTTAGGGCGAGGTATTGCTTATAGAGAGTGGTTGCAGGGCTTCCTATCTGTCTGCCTAACGCACTTTTCAGCACCGTCATCAAACTGAGAACAGATGCCACCCAGGTCACTGGATGCTATAAATGGACTGGCTTTGCTTAAAACTAATTGGATTCGGCGCGCCCTGGTGGAGCAGCAGTTAGTCAATCACCTCCAAGGGAGCTCAGGCCACAAGTCCCTAGTACCAGGCCCAGGGGGAAGCAACCAGTGAGAACAACTAAATAAAAATAAAATAAAGCGCTTCCTCCTCCTCTCTCCCTGCCTGCCTGCCTACTTCATTCTTATTTTCATTCCTACTGGCACCTTTCCTTTAAAAACAAACAACGACAAAAAATACCCACACACAAAAAAACTAATTGGCTCATCTGGGCTCTTCAAGAGAGAGCCATCTTGAAGAGTATTCATGGGACATACTAAGTAAAAGGTAACTTTTAGAATTACCCCCAACCAGTGGAATCTTCTGGGTGAACTGCCCTAATTCAATGCTTTGTAAAGTGTATCCTTTGGAAAACAGTTGAGGCAGTCATGTCCTAATGTCTGTAATTACTGAAAAGAAGCTTAAATTAATTCTTCTCTGTCTAAAGATGTTCGCCCAGAAAGGAGATTCACAAGGTAAATTAGAACCTTACTTAATTAAAGAAATTGCTAAGTGTAGTTTTCCGTCACAAATAAAGAGAAGTCTTATAAAATTCCAAGGTTACATAACTCACACATTTCCAACAATTAAAGACAGTATACCATAATTTTTTTTTTTTTTTTTAAGAGAAAGGCAGGTAGGCAAAAAGTCAAGAAGGCAGCAGGCAGGAAGGAAGAGAGAAAAGTATTTTATTTAGTTAGTTGTTCATTTTAGTTGTTCCCTACTTCCCTGCCCTGGGAGCAAACCTGGTCCTTGGTTTGTATTTGAACTGTGCCCCAGGCATGGGTTTATCACCTGAGCCACCAAAACATGCTTAAACATCTATTTTTAAATATGCAAAATAGGATTTATTTAAATGTATCATTAAGCATTTTTATTTTACTTATATTGTACTTTGATTCACCAAAAATCATCAGCATTGACTGCTTACTTCAGAGCTTACTGTTTTAGGGAGAAAGGCAATTTTTCCTGCTTAAAATAATACTTCAATAAGTATGAATCATAGAAATCAAAATGAAAGAGATTTTAAAATCATCACATATAAACCCTTTATTTAAAGATCTGGAGAATGAGGGCAGTAAAATCATTTGCTTTAAATTATAACTAGGTAGCTCTCTTGCCTTCTAGTCGAGAATTTCCATTATAAACAGCTACAAAGAAGAAACCAAGGTTTTTTTTTTATATTTTAACTAACACAGGGACAGCACAGCTTAAAATCTACAGGGCAGTATGTAGACGTATGAGCAGAAAATTAACTGGCAAAACCTGAGACTTCTGAGAACAATAACTCCAAAGAGAAAGGAGCCCACCTAAGCAACTTGGGTCTGGGATACATCCTTGGATACTCCATTTTAACTCCAGGTAACCTGGACACACCCACGAAAGGAGAAGCCCTCACCCCTCGGATATATACAAGAACCCATCTTGCTTGCCTGTGTGAGCTGAAGGAGCACAGTGATATATACATGTGCATTCCTTTGATGCAAATTTCCCAGCCTACAGGGAGCTTCAACTGACTGTTAGTGCTTTTAATAAAACTTGCTGTGTGATCCTCTCTCCATGATTTCTTTCTGGATGGACCCTGCGTCTCCTCACTGTGTCTCAGCTCATCCTTACCCACACTTTGAGAACAAAGTATATGCACTTGGATCATGTCCATGCTGTAATCTGTTATGAGTAGACTAGTCTAAGAAAAGAAAATGCTATTCAGTTTCTTTTCATTGCTTATGCTGTAAATATGTACCGTGTTTGAGAGGGAGGAGTGTTCATTTTTGTATTTGGGCTTTAAAGCACAACAAGTGAGAATGGATGCAAGGCAGATATCTGCTGAATGAATGAATGGCATGCCAAGATGATGAGTCTGCTTCCCCAAACGTTTTTAAGGTTCCCCAAAACCAAACAGCCCTTTAAAAATACCCCAAAATAAACCAGGAGCAGTTACCCAGAACGCACAGAAAGACTGAAGAGGACTAAGAAAAGCAGGAAACTCAATTATGACTCGATGTCCTTGATTTCATTTGGAGCCAGGCCTAAACTTGAGTCCCAGGATTCATTTCTGCCTCAAACTGCTTTCCAAAGACCTTGAGATACCCAGTAGTCACTCTAAGCATAACTCAGATAATTCTCTTTGAACTCTCCAGGGTAATATTTCTGACATACTCCAGCATATATCCAACTGCTGTTTTCTATAAAGAATGGGACTCAGAAGATTATGACTTACTAAAGGTCACACAGCGGGCAGAGATGGGGTATCAGACTTTATTTGACTGAACTCCTGGGAATGCTCATGTAAATACTGATTTCACCCCCAACACACGACCGTACTCCCACTCTTCCTCTGCGCACATCTAACCTACACTCTGGAAGATCGAGGCCTCTAAACCAAAGCTCCAACTAAAACCAAACCAAACCACAGAAGTAGCATGTGGAGACAGTCTGATTTGAATCCTCTAATGATTCAGATAGGGAAACCGAGGATCAGAGATCCAGGGTCTTGCCCACTCTCACAGACACCCACAGATATTCTTACCACAATGCCCAGTATTGCCCCAAGTCTGGGGACAACTGAGGTATAGTTTTCCCCTCTGTCTCCTGAGATCACAAATGCCTCTTGCCTCCTGCCTTATTCATACATCCTGACAAAGCTTTTTTAATTTTATTTCTTTTTTTTGCCATTTCTATGCCTTGTAGTCTTTTCTTACTAGCCAGACGTGAAGTCCTGGATAAAAGGAATGTTTCTAAATAGGCCTTTAGAAATGTAGTAGTGAGGTATGTAGGCAGGGGAAGCATTCTATAGTCCTATGACTAGGGCTCAATCTTTTAGAGAGCTGTGCCTGGAACTGTGAAACATATAACTGTTTCTCTTTTTTATGCCATCTCCCCTGAGATGCAACAGCATGGCTAAAGAGTGGAATTTTGTCATTTTTTAAAACACATAAAATGTCAAATGTATAGAAGAATTGAAAGAATGGTACTCCCCCCCCCAAAAAAAAAAAATGTTAAATAACATACATGTGGTGTGCCCTGGTCGAGTAGAGGTTAGGTCAATCTCCTCTAACGGACACAAACCAACATACCTTGGGTTTAAGTCCCGGGTCCGGGGGTAACAACCAGTGTGTAAATAAATACAAAAATATAAATAGAGAAAGAATGGTGTAACGGGTACCTGGAAACCCATCATTCAACTTCAATCACTGCTAACAATTTTTTCCTGAACCATTTGAATGTAAGTTATTAGGATATGCATGTATTAGGACACTTCAGCATGCACCTTCCAACAGTGTCCCAGTAAGGGTTTTCTATAATTACAATACCATGATCATGCTTAAGAATACTGACCATTCCCTAATATCGTCTAACATCCAGCCAAATTAAAATGCTCCCATTTACCTCCAAATGTCTTTAAACAGCTGATTTCTTCCATCCAGTATGCTATTTCTCTTCCTGCAGGGCATTTGGTTGCTCTAGCTCTTGACGCTGATTTATTTTTCCCCCCAGAAATAAACCATTGCATGTCTGAACAACTAATACTTGCCAAGTGAGCTAGGAATACTCAGTGGAAAAAGGACAGTATCTTCAATAAGTGGTTTTTAAAACACCGCCAGGGCCTATTTTTGGGGAGCTGGGGGCGGAGGGCGGGCGATCGCCCCAGATGGGAACGCCGGACCATCTACCCAAAGCCAGTCTGGGAACTCCCTCCCGCTGCGGCCAGGTGGGCGCGGCTGCACCGAGAACGCGAGGGCGCCCACTCCCTGGCCTCCCGAGGCGCCCCTTCTGCCCCTGAGGGCTCCATACCCACCGGCAGAGCGCGGACTGAGAGCTGAAGCCGGCGCGGGCACCGAGTCGGTGGACGTCTCGAGGCTCCGCGCTCCGCCGCCTCCCGCGCCTCCGCCCCTAGCAACGCGGCGCGCGTCGCTAGGGCGGGAGTCCCCGCGAAAAACCTCCGGGTGCCCTCGCCAGCCATGAAACTACTGTTCCGTTTACCTGCCGTCTCCCAGGAGCTGAGTTGAGAGCGCCTCTCTCCCTGCTTTCTTACTGCAGCAAAGCACTGATGAGGTGCCAGAGAAGTGTGCCCCAAATCACGCTGCCAGAGAATCGATACAATCTAAGGAAGTGAGTACCACGATCCTGGCCACAGAGAAAGGACTTAACACATGTTATCTTTTCAGTTCTTTTTTACCCGGAGAGAGATACTGCTTTATCTCTTTAGAGTTTTCCCTGATTTCGCCCAGACAGAGATTCCACTTTTGGACACCAACCCCAGGTCCTCCACTTTTCTATTCCTTTCATTCTTTCTTTTTTTATTTTTTAAAGGAAAAGTACAGGCAGGAATGAAGGCAAGCAGAGGCAGGTAGGCAAGAAGAGAGGGGAGGAAAAGGTACTTCATTTATTTTGTTTAGTTGTTCATCTTGGTTGTTCCATCTCGGCCCTGGGTCTTGAACCTGGGGCCTGGGATGTAAGTGCACTGCACCCAGGGTGTACTAGACCACTAGGTCACGAGGATGTGCCTCCTGTCATTCTTTCTTTCATCAAAAGTTCACCATCCAGCACTATGGCAGTAATACCCTTTATTACCTTTCTGAGATCCAGTGGAAGACAGTTTCAGAAACTAGCAACAGCTACAAAATTCTTTGTTGCTGCAGTCATATTGTTTCCATAATAGAGTCTGTATTCTGTATTCCTAGTGCACATGTCTTGATATAGAGTATGCACCGTGCTTGTTGAATGTATGTTGAATGAATGAATAAATGAATGACGCAAAATCTAACCAACATCTCTTTTGCATCCTAGTAGGTGCCTCCTGTAGTAATGATCTCCCAGCAGGTAACTTCAGTGGAGATTCTGAAAGTTAGGTGTCCATAGGAAGGCAGAGAGGGGTGTGTAGGGTCGGGGGGAGTTGGTTGGTGAGGGAAATTCACTTTCACAGAATATCAGGGATGATCATTGAGTCTGTCTTCCAAGCCAGAGAGAGAATTCCCTCCACAATATCCCTGATGGAGGTTCCCTTAGCCCCTGTTGATACATCCTCAGTGATGATGCACTCATTACGTTCTGAATTAGTGACCTGTTGTTAGGAGACTGCCCATCAGGAACTGGTATCTGCCCCATACCACTTGCAACACTGATCTTAGTTCAGAGTTGAGGGCTCACTGTATAAACTTAATCTCTCTTCCTCATTATAGCCTAGCAACCTTCAACTAGGAGAGAATGTTTGTTTTCCTCTGGAATATTGGATTAGGCTCAGTTTAGCTACAGCATTGAGTTAACAAATTCCTTCCCTCAAGTTGCAACTGCTCTGGGGATGCAAGCTCCCTGGAAGATGCTTTAGACTTATCGCACCTGAGACTCCAAAACTGGTATCTCTAGCCAGATTTCTCCCTAGACCTGTAGATCCACCTGCTTCCTGCCTATTTCCATCTGTCTGTCTAAAAGATGCCTCATCCTTGACATGACTCATACTGGAGACATCATCTTCCTGCTAAACCTGTTCTTCCTCTTTTCTTTCCGAGTATCTGGCATTACCATTCAGCAGTTACTCACACCAAGCATCTAGGGGTCATGAGTAACTTTACTCTCTTTTCCTTGTTCAAGAGCAACCTTCAAAATTTGTCAGTTCTGCCTCCTAAATACCCTAAAAATAAAAATCTGTCCACTTCTCTCTTTCCACCGCCTGCTTCAGGCCAACATCATCTTAGGATGTGATAGATTTTAAATGGTCTTAAATTCTTTGTAGCGTCTCACATCAAGACTAGCCTTGCAATTTGTTTTGACCAGTAAAATATGGTGAAAGTGCCATTATGCTACTTTTGAGTTTAGGCCTCAAAGGGACTTATAGTTTCTGCTCTCATCTTCCTGGAATACTTCTACCATAGGAAGAAATCCAGGATAGTCTGTTTAAGACACATGGCCCATCCAGTAGCTAACACCAGAATCCAGATGTGAGTGAGACTCTTTTAGACTGAGTCCTAGCTGAACCATCAGATGATTGCAACCACATGAGTAACCAGCAGAAGAACAGCCCAGCGGAGCCCAGTCCATTTTACCAACCCACGGAATTGTGAACAAAGTAAGAGTTATCATTTTAAGCCACTAAGCGTTGGTGCAGCTTGTTATGCGTAGTAGGTAACTGATATCCAAAGTGAAGTCCAAGTTCCTTCATGAGGTCTGTAACAAGGCTCTCTATATATCTCTTCAGTCTGCCTTCCATACTGTGTGCTTCGATGGGCTGAACACTTGTGGCTCTGTGACTCATTTTACTGTCACTTTAAAATCCTTACATAGGTGTCCTTCTGCCCAGAGCACCTCCTTTGCATCCTTTCACCTACCTTTGTCCTGCTAATTATTTATCCTCGGCTGGAGTGCCATCGCTCTATCCTCAAGTCTTCCCTAACCATCCCTCCCTTTCTCCAGACTGGTAACTACCCATCCTTTGTGTTTCCAGAGCTCCCACACTTTCCCCAGCACAGTGTAGTTTTTCATTTACTTGTCTCATTTGACTGTGAGTTCCATCAAGGCACTGACTAAATCTTATTACATCTCAATTGCTAGTGTCTAACATAGTATGGCAAAAGAACTTCTACAGCAATGGAAATATTCTTCATCCGTACTGTTCAATATGGTAGCCCCCAGTCGCGTGTGTCTTGATCACTTGAAATATGAAAGGTGTAACTGGAGAACTGAATTTAAATTGTCTTTAATGTAAATTTAACTTTAAATAGTTACTTATGGCTTATAGTTATGGTTTAGTCCAGGTTTAGCACATAGTAGATGCTCACTGAGATTATTTTTTTCAGTAAAGAGTGAAAGAGGAAAACAGTCATGGACATAAGACAGAAATGCTGTGAGTGTAAGAACATAATTTTAGTAACCCCTCCTTCATCCCACCTTTCATCCCTCAATCTAATACTGCCAGTGCCTCCAACTCTGCCTTATAGAAATAGAATCCTAGTTCTTGGTTCTTTATTTCCTGAGCTGGTTTTTCTCTCCTGGACTTGCCCAGTTTGATATTGTCCTTCCTATGAAATGTACTGATGCTAAGAACCCTCTGCAGACCAGATCTGGCGTCACCTGGCTTGGTCTGGCCCATCCCAGAGGACTCTCTCCTTAAGAGCCTGGACTTCATCACATGTGGCCGTGTGGTCTGTTTGTCTGCACTGTCAGGCTGCCAGGTCCCTCTTAAAGGTTGAAGTTAGTGATACTGTAAAAGTGTCTCAGGAGAAAAGAAGACACAGCTTTGATAGTCTTGTTGCTATTCCTGAAAAACATACAGTTCAGTCAGATGGATCCACTTACAGACCTGACATCAGACGTGCTGGATCAGGGTCTGAGGAGGAAGGCGACACGGGGACAGTGCGAGGGAGCCCAGGGCCCTGCCAGTCAGGCAGACCAGGCTTGGGTGTGCATCTGAAGAGTAGACATGAGGGAAAGGCAAGACCAAGGATGCACAGTCTTTTCTTAAAGACTTTTCCCAATGCTCACTGACAAAAAGTTTAAGAAACAAAACAAAACATATTTCATAGAGGAGGGAGTGAAAAATCAGGTGACAGAGCAGAATGCACCTCATTTTATAGAAATAAACACTTTCCCACCTATGCCTTGTGCTGGGCCCAGTGCATCGTTTACGAGGCTCTGCAGGTACAGTTAGCGCCCTCTCGGAGTGTAAATTGCATGTGACTCTTCGGTGATGTGGAAGCAGAGTTCCAGTTGTAAAAAGACAGTGTAGCCTTGCTAGTCCTTCTGCTTGGAAAGCTCCTTTCCAGGTGTGCCTGCAGTTTGCTGGCTGTCTTTATCCAGGGCACAGCTCCAGTGTCCCTCCTTCAAGACTGCCTACATCCCTCCCTCCCTGCCCTCCTCCCTCTCTCTCAGACTGCAGGCAAGAATGGAGGTGAGCAGGAAAGAAGGCAGGAAGAGAAAGGAAGAAGTAGTTTTTATTTATTTATTTTTAGTAGTTCATCTTGATTGTTCCCCCAGTCCTGGGATGCAAACCTGGTTCCTTGGGATGTATGTAGACTGTGTTTGGTTAGAGACGGTGGACTTAACCGCTATTCCACCTGAGTACACCAGCTGCCTAGATCTATCTTTCTATATCAGCATCTCCAACAATTCTCCTTCCTACAGTGCTTGAATCCTTTTCACAGCCCCTATCACCTTATATGGCTATTTTTTAAAAGGGTGGGTCAAGGCATGCTCTGGCGGAGTAGTGGTTGGGTTCACCTGGGTTTGGTTCTGGGGACAGATGGGGACAGGCAAGTGGCACAGAGAACCAACCAAGATGAACAGCTAAATAAAAATACATAAATGCTTCTTCCTCATCTTTCTTCCTTCATTCCTGCCTATACCTTCCCTTGGAAAAAAAAAGAGATGGTGGGGAGTGGGCATGCCCTGATGGCCTGTGGTCTAGTGCACCCTGGGAGCAGTCTCACCTACATCCCAAGGCCCCAGGTTCAAGTTCCTGGGCTGGGGGGAAAAACCAATATGAACAGTTAAATAAAAAATAAAATGCTTCTTAAAAAATGGTGGTGTGCACCTGGATCGAGCTGTGGTTAGTTAGTCATCTCTGAAGGAGTGCAAGCCACATACCCTTGGGTTCAAGTTTGGGGGAGGGACAACCCATGTGAACAACTAAATAAAAATTAAATAAAAGTGATTCCTGCACCCCGCTCCCCCCCCCCCCCCCCCCCCCCCCCCCCCCCCCCCCCGCTGCCTGTCTGCCTGCTTACCTTCATTCTTGCCCTCACCTTTCCTTTAAAAGTGTGGGGAGAGGGCGTGTACAAAATGGAGTCAAGTTTTTGCCCAACCCCACCAAGACTGAATACCTAACCTAAATACCTATCCTAACCTAAAACCTAGTTTATCCCAATGTGGTATTTTAAACCAATCTGAAATTTCCAGGTCAGCACTAGTAAAATAATCTGCATGATAAGATCCCCTTCCTGCCCCAAGGGAAGGTGGCTTTACCTGAAATAATCTTTCTTTTCTTTTCCCACCCTCTCTTCTGATTATACAAATGTTCCTCTTGCGCAGTTCTTGCAGCGCCTCTCTACTAGGATGCTGCCTGATTCATGACTTGTTTCATAAAGCCAACCAGATCTTCAAAATGAGTTTGGTTGGATTTGTGCTCTCTAACATTGTATATCTATTTGCTGTATTTGTTCAGGAGAGTAGACTTTGTTCTTCTTTATTGTTGCTTCCTGTGTCTTAAATATTCCCTGGCACATAGGCAGGTAGGTACTCAATAAATCTGTGGAACGACTATAGTACTACAGAGGTGCCCATTCCTCTGTCCCTAGCTCACGGTGTCCAGTCTAGACAAGCCCTAAAGGTCAGGCAGAGCCCTTGCCTCTCCCACCATGACTCCACAGGTCACCTTAGAACATCAGGTCCTCACAAGGTCTCAAACTTTTTTGACCATGACTCTCAGGAAGAAACCCATTCAATCCAGTGCTCACACACGTACATGTATGTGTAACTGAAACAGAATCTTACTACGAGCAATGTTTTCTTTTTTCTTTCTTCTCCTTTTCCTTTTTTTTTTAGATGCTAGTCTCTACCTCTTGAACTGATTTCACTACTGCCTTCGGACCAAGTCTCCAGTTCCAGAACAACCCAGGAGCAATCACAGGGTTCAGGGGCCTCCTAGTCCTCGGCAACTGCTGCAAATGCATGTTCCTGGTTCCACCCCAGACTTGGTGAGTGAGACTCTTACTGGAAAATCTGTATATTTAGCAGCTCCGCCAACCCCACCATTCCGGGGGATTCTGAAACCTCACATAGCTTGAGAACCCCCCCACCCCCACCCCCGGGAGATTAAGAGAAGAATCCTGGGCTTCGTAGGGACCTGTGTCCTGCAGGCACTGCTGCACATTTAGAAAAGGAACTGATTCTCCAGTTCCAGTGCACCTCAGCCCCCGAGTGGCGGAAACAATGGTCCCAGTTTTCAGACAATAAATCCACTGCACATTAGCTCCTTGCACTTTCCAGTCCCGCTGCCCAGCATCTCTGGTGAATTTGCTGCTGTCTTCCTGACTCCAGCCCTCCTAAGATCACTGAAGCCTTCAGGGCCACACCCAATGAAAGGGCATTAATCTCCTCCTCCTCTCCAATCCACAATCTCTTTTCCCTTTAGTCTCCACACAAAATCACTTCCTTCTGTTTTCTTTGTTTTCATCACAAGGTCCAATAGCCCGCCCCACCCCAAGCCCTTAGAACAAATGAATTCTAACCTAGATTTTTAGTTATGGTGGCCCATTTCCTTCTCCACCCCAGAAGTGAGTAAGATGCCTTTATAAGGACTTTACTCTGACACTGGGATGCACTAGAAACTTCTTTGTCTTCTCTTTTTTTTTTTTTTTTTTTTTTTGAAGGAAAGATGAAGGTGAGTAGGCAGGTAGGAGAGAGTGGAGGAAGAAGCACTTATTTTTTCTATTTAGTTGTTCATTTTGTTTTTTTCCTCTGGTCCCAGGAGGTGAACCCAGGTCCTTGGGATGCACACGGACTGCGCTCAGCCAGAGGCAGCAGACCTAACCACTACTCCACCAGAGTGTGCCTAGAAACTTATGATGGCAAAAATGTACTACGCCTTCCCCTCCCGAAAGAACATCACGCACACCCTTGCACACACATAGAAAATGTTCTCATACCATTTACATTTTGATAACCTGCTCTAAATATATTTACAAATCCTCACACATAGAATAAAAATTTTATTAGCCCTTAAGATACACCAGCCACCTAAGTTAAGAACCTTGCAGTCAAAATCTATTTCATTAGTGAAGCAGCTTTCAGAGGTATTATTAGCTCTCCCCGCTTAGAGGTGAGGAAACTGAGCCATAGAGGAAGTAACTTATCTGCCCAAGGTCCCATCACTCTAAGCGCAGTAGCAGGGGCTAGGAGAGGGACAGAGCTCTTTTCCTTTTGTGTAACTCTTGCCTAGAGGGGCTTCAGAGAAAAGCTGCTTCAGCCTCCACATTTGGAGGGGCGGAGTGTGTTGCTCTTTGGGATTTTATTCTCACAGAATTCTGACACCCAGGGCCTGGCCCCTTCTTATTTTGACTGAGTGCTCTCCTAGGTCCTGTGCCAAGATCTCTTCAGAGTTTGGTTGTTGGGAAGCAGCTCTTCTATGCCCGGGAGGGATGTTCTAGATCCCCAGCAGAGGGCGCAATGGGGGTTCAGACTGATTTGTCAGATCCTAATTAAAAAGCCTCAAGATAGCTGAGATACTTGTCAGCAGTGGTTCTTTGGGAGGGGAAGATGGATTTTTCATCCATATGCTTATTTGCATATTTTATCTTCTTCAATAAACATGTATTTTTTAAATCAAAACTAATTTTAAAGAAATTTCAAACAGAAAATGTGGATGTAAATCCTTTGGGAAAATCAGTTAAATACAGCTATTTATCATTGGACCGTAATACACAATGTAAAAATCATTAGTCATATTAGCCATAAATCAAATTGCCCGGGTTCCAATCTCATTGCTACCAATTAGAAGCTGTGTCCCCTAGCAAGTCCCTTAATTTCCATTAAAATCAGGGTTATTGGAGTACTTTCCCTGTACTATTATTAGTAGATGCTTAGTGATGACAGTCGCTGCCTGTGCTCCAGATACTGATGTGTTTTAACTTATTTAATCTTCTCTACAAGTCTATGAGAGAGGTACTCTCTTTATCCCCATTTTACAGCAGGGAGTACACAGCCAGCGAGAAGTCAAATGGGATTTGAGCTTGGCACTCTGACATCAGAGCCTCACTTTAACCCACTCCTAAAATTGCCTCTCAGATAAAATAAAATGAAACAAAAATTCTTCCTTCTCTTCCTGATGGGCCTGCTAGCTGCTCTGACACCTCAGGAGCTGCCTGCCTATTCCTGCCAGCACCTTTCCTTTAAAAAAAGCGGTGTGTGGCGGGGGGTCTGTTGTGGGGATTACATGATAGAGCACTCGTAAAGCACTTAGCAAAAGCATGGCACTTACTATGTGCTCATTTGTTTCCTATTACATTAATATTTGGTTTTGACGCGCCTGGTGGAGAAGCGGTTAGGTCAATCGCCTCCAAGGGAGCACAGACCACATATTCCCAGATTCGAGTTCCAGTCCGGGAGGAAACAACCAGTGTGAACAACTAAACAAAAATAAATCAAAAGGGTTTTTACTCCTCTCTCTTCCTGCCCGTCTGCCAACTCACCTTCAATCCTATCTGCATCTTTCCTTAAAAAAAATCTTTTGGTGTTTTACGTTTATTACAAAGCAAGAGAAAAGACGCATGCATGATTTAATTTAGCAAAAAATTAAAAAAAACTGCTAAAGTGGGTGAGATCCGGGCCGGCGTCCGGGCCGGGGTGCAGATGGGTGCCTGCTGAGCAGCCGGCGCTGAGCGGGAGGAAGAGCTACAGACCGCGCGGAGCCGCGGGCGGGGCCGGGGCGGGGTTATGGAAGCTCCGCCCAGCAGCCACCTGCTTCAGGTGGAGGGCACGTTGGCTGGCACTCGGCCCTCGGTTGACAGCGCGGGGCGTATCCCGGGCTCTGGGAGGCCCCGCCCAGCAGCCACCTGCGGCAGGTGGAGTGCGCGGCGCCCGGCTCTCGGCCATGTCCACTGAGAACGCGGGGCTGCGGCCGGAGTCCGAGCCAGGGTCGCTCTGTCCCGAGCACGCCCAGGATCTGAGCTGGTTCTGCTGCTCTGAGAGGCGACCGGTGTGCGCCGCCTGCGTGGGGATGGGCGGCCGCTGCCGGGGCCACCGCGTCCGCCTGGCAGAGGACTGCGCCGAGGAGTTACGGGTGAGCGGAGGTGGGCGCCGCCAGGTGCTGGGCTCCTGGGGGAGGGGCCTCGGGGCAAAACGCGGCGGGGACCACCGGGCACTGGGGACGGGGCGTCGGTCCTGGAGCGCAGATTCCGCGGAGGCACAGGCTGTGGAACTAGGCGGTTGAGGGTGTGGCCTCCGGAGTCAGGTGGACTTGAGTTCAAATCCCGCCTCTCCCACCCTCCCTGCCAGGCCGGTAACTCTGACCTTCAGTGTCCTCGTCTGTGGTTCGGGAGTTAATAGCGCACGTTTATTAAAGTTGTGAGATATAACTTAATAATGGGTGAAATCTGACTGGCTAGCCTGCCTGTCCCGTAGTGGAGAGCTGGGATTAGCTGTGCCAGCCTCCTCAATTGCTCTGTTGAGGGGGCTCAGAACCTGACCTGCCCAAGGCTATGAAAGATGCACCCCAACTCCCTTACCGTTGAAGCTGACCTCTCCGCAAACCCGCCCCCTCCTCCTCAGTCTCCCTCCGCCCTCGCCCTCGTCCACCCCTCAGGCTTCTTTGCCAGGTGATTTCTTTCACCCTGCAGGACTGGCCTTGACCCTTTGTAGATCAAACTGGTGGGAAATATATCCGAGATCATCGTACGGGAACCCTTCATCTGGGGTTTCTCCCCAACTCCACTTCCAGCTTGACACCTGGGGCAGTCACCTTCCTGTCACCACCCCTCCCCTGAGCTGCTGAGATTGGAGTGTAGTAAATCATCCTGGGACTTCCTCCCTCCTGGCATCTTAGCTGTGGCCCCTGGGGATTTCCCTGCAATTTGATTAAATGACTCGATTCTCCCAACCTCACCCAGTTCTGCCCAGCTGTGAGGTCAGAGGTCTCCCACTGGGGACTTCACCTATCTGACTGCTCTGTAATAAACACACCTGCACAGGACAGGGGGGCGAGAGGGATTCAGCTATCACAGTACCTGAGAGTTCCTCCTTGGTCCTACCTGTTACCACTGTCCACATAGTGATAATGAAAATAAGCTTGGGTCATGTGTATGGCTAGAAACGTTGCAAGTTCCAAAGTACTTAACTATTCATCATCTCATTCCATCCAGACCAAGACTCTGAAGTCATGGTCCTACCTACATTTTACAAATGCAGAACTGAGGTCTGGAACTGGGCAGTAAAACTCCCCCTAAGTTTTCTAATGTTCAGGGATCGGACCAGGAGAGTCATCTATTAGGCCAGAGGAAACCACCTCTTTGCTTCAGTGGTTGGAAGAAGGAAGTGATGCTCATGGGGGTGAGAATTTAATAAAACCTGAAAAAAAAATTGCCCTCAGGGCTGAATGTGAGTGGTGAAGGGGTGTGGGCTGGGGCTGAGGCAGATCTGGTGCCTTTTGGATTTTTGGAATGCACACCGCATGGGGTGCTGTGCTTGAATCCTCCTGAGGCCCCAAGCATGTCCATCCATATTGCTTGGAGGAAAGAATGTCTTGCCCTTTCTCCCTCCAGTTTTGATTATGGATTTTGAAGTCTCCTTCCTCTATTCCCTCTAGTGGCAAAGAAATTTTGCCACAGTAAGATTGATACTGATTTGGGCAAAACCAGAATCAGTTCGGTAACCTCTTGCTTACATCTGGATTCCTGCTTCCCCTGTAACTTTTCACAGCAAGTTTCAGTTCTCTTGGTCCTATGGTATGTGGTGATCACAGCTTTTTCTCAGTCAACTGAATTCTATAACATTGTCTTTGGACCAGCGAAGTACTAATTCTGAATTGTGAGGGGCAAAGAGTTACCAGGATTTTCTAGAAGAGGTAGCTGAATTGCCTTTCAGCAGGTGGAACTTGGGCAAAGGTTGTAGGGGAAATAGTGGACAGGCTGCTACTTGGAAAGACTCCAAATGTTACCTGGAGAAATGAGTGGAAACGCTGGGGCCTGGCCATATATCCTTGGCCAAGTCACTTCTCTGTGGGTCTCAGCTTCATTTCTAAAACTCTGATGCTCTGTGGGCATGCTCACAGCTGTGGGAGTTGTGAACTGTTAAACCTCTGTGGTCAGGGAAGTGGGTGTTCATTCAACAATTTATTCAGGGCCTTTATGGGTAGGAGCTCTCTTAGGTGGTGGGACAGAGAGAACAAGTCAAAGCCATGGTACTTCTGTGCCAGTGGTGGGGGGTAGAGACAAAAAAGATATACAGACAGAGTGATAAGTACAAGGGAGAAAGATAAGCAAAGTAATGGAATGGGTGTGGAGATGGTCAGGGAAGTCGTCTGAAGAGGTGACCTCTGAATAGAACGAGAGAGGGAGACAGATGTGTGCGCGTGGAGACTGTTGGAGACAGAAGAAACAAGTGCAGAAGCACTGAGGTTGCTGTGCTTATGGAGCAGAACAAAGTGTGTGGAGAGCGGCGGGAGGCTGGCATTGGCGCGGTGGGCAGTCACCTTGGGTAGGGCCTTTGCTACAGCAAGAAGCTTGGTCTCCCTGTGGCTGTGCAGGAAAGCCCTTGCGGGGTTTTGAGTCGGCAATGACCTGCTCCGATTTCCTTAAAAAAGGTGGCAGTGGCTAACTGTGGGAGTCAGGAATAGAAGGCCAGTTGGGGGTTTCTGACTGTGACTCCTGTGAGAAATGATGGTGATCTGGGTAGAAGAGGACTGGAGTGACAAGGGGACAGGGACAGACTTTGAAGACGAGGCTGACAGCGTTCACGGCTGGATTAGATGGGGATGGAGAGTAACTCCTGGGTTTGGGGTTTGGGTAATGAGGGTGATGATTGATAGTTTGTTTAAAAAAAGTTATTTTGTTTATACACACACACACATATATTAGTCGACACGTTATAATAACCTCATATGTATAGGTTCCCTATTCCTTGAATACATGTCAAAATGTCCTGCCCTCCACCAAATCACCAAGTGTTCTTCACTATTGTCCAGTGGGCTTCGCCACCATTTGCCCTCCCTCACGTTCCCTATTGGTGACCTCAGTTCTGTTGCATGTGTCCGAGGGTTGGTTTTGTTTCATTTGTTCCTTTGTTTTGTTCATTCGTGTTTCACCTATGAGTGAGATCATCTGGTATCTGCCTTCTGTTAACTTATTTCACTCAGCATCATCCCCTCTAGATCCCTCCATGTTGATTCAGATGACAGGATTTCATCTCTTCTAAGGGTAGTGTTCCATTGTATATATGTATATATCACTTGATCATGTTTTTTCATGAACAGAGAATAATGGGAAGAATATTTTGAGATGCTGTGTTCTGCAGGTATGCAGAGTCAGGTTGCTGGTGAGAAGGAGAGTCGAGACTGCAATAAAGTGTTTATAATGATGGGCCATGGGATCAGGATAAAGAGGGGAGCAGAGGACGATGGACATTGGACAAGGCTAAGACTAATGTATCGGCAGCCCTAACAAGCTGAGTTGTTGGAATGGAGGTTCTAGAGTTAGTGATCTAGCAGTGGTGGGGAGTGGTGGGCAGGGGATGGGATCGTGCAGTGAAGGATCTGGAGGTATCTAGTTTTCAGTCATTAGAGCACTGTGACACCAGGATAGTGGGTGGCTGAGGTAAGGTGAGAGGAAAAAGTCATTGGAGTGGAGCAAGTAGACCAACATGGGCATTGTTTGTGTTGCAGAACAAGATTGTCGACCAGTGTGAGAGGCTGCAGTTACAGAGCGCTGGCATCACCAAGTATGTGGCCGAGGTCCTGCCAGGAAAGAAGCAGAAGACTGTGGTAGGTAGTTCCTTCCCTTTCCTTTCTACACTCAGCACTCTGAGGATAAGACCCCAGTCCTAGAGCTTGCACTCTGGGGCCCCTTCCCAACCTCACAGACTCAGTGTGCTGCTGGCAAAGCTGGATGCCCAGGAGGATGGCTTTTCATTGCTCTGAGCCTTGGTTTTACCATCTGGGCAGAGTGGACAATTCCCAGTACCTCACTGGGCATAAACACTGCTGGAAAACTACTTTCTTTGGAGCTAAGGGATTAGGAAGAGTAGCATTCTTCTACTATTTAATTATTTTGCGCTCAGCCCCGAGAGTATAAAATAATCTAGGGGCTTTTTCATTGAGTATTATGTATGACAGTCTTCTACAGTAGGTTTACATCCTGTTTACAGATGGGGAAATGGGTGCCATAGAGGTTAAATGACTTATTCAAGGGCCCACCACCTCCTGCTAGAGTCAGTTCTGTGACCCAGATCTTCCGACTCCCAGTCAGTGCTCCTCTTGCTGCACCTGCTGCCGAGCCTTTATTCCAGGGACACGTTACTGCTGTGTCTTCACTTTCACGTATGCCCTTCAGAGACAGGTGCTATGAATGTCTTCCTGCATGTAACCGCCTCCTCCCGCGCCAGAACGTGGGGTCGGCTTGGCACTATCTTAGTAAAATTTCTTCTGATTGCATGGACAGATCCTAGCTGAACTAGCGTAAGCAAAGCAGGATTTCCTGATAGGATACAGGAGTCTCTCAGAACCTAGAGGAGACGAGAAACACGAAAGAGAAAACTGCTAAGAGTCTAGGCAGCTATTCTGTGTGTATCTCTGCTTCTCTTTACACAATTTCTCTCTGTCCCCCCCTCTTTCCTCATCCTTTTAATTTTCTTGTCTTCCTACATTGCCTAGTGTCTCCGTTCCATGTTGACTAGAAGCTCGTGTTGCAGATCCTGACTTTTAGGGAAATACCTACTATACTTTCGTCATTTATTTATTTAGCAAATCCCTCTTGAACAGAGTAAGATGATATGACTTAAGATTAAAAAGAAGCCCTTTTTAAAAGGAGCATTCAGCTGCTACACTGAGACATGACTGTAGGCAGCAAAGGTAAAAGCAGGGAGACCAATTATGATGTAGCGAACCCAAGTTGGGGACCGGAGTGGTTTCGACCTGAGTGATGGTAACAGTGATGGTGACAAGGGCTGGATTCTGCAAAGGTGTTGAAGGAGCAAGTAACAGGATTTGCTGATGGATTTGGATATAGGCTATGAGAAAGGGAGGAGGAGTCAGGATAACTTTTTTAGCAACTTGAAAGATAGGACAGTCATTTAACTGAGGGGGGGAAGGGACTGTGTTTAGAGTGATAAGGGAGGAATTAGGAGTTCTGTTCCAGTCACGAGTGAGATGCCTATTAGACCCAAGTGTAGGTAGTTGTAGATACACACACACACACACACACACACACACACACACACATATTTGGGAGAAGACTGAACTGGAGACATAAATTTGAGATTCATTGGTTTACAAATTGAAAGCTATGGCATACCCTGGTGGGGTAGTGGTTAGGTCCACTGCCTCCGGCTGGGTGCAGTTCACATACATCCCAAGGATTGGGGGTTCACGTCCCCGATTAAGATGTATAACTAAAATAAAAATAAATAAAATGCTTCTTCCTCCTCTTTTCCTGCCTGCTTGCTTTCATTCCTGTCTGTACCTTTCCTTAAAAAAAAATTGAAAGCCTTGAGGATGAGATCACTAAGTGACAGGAAAGAACAAGGGTCCAAGGACTAAACGACAGAGCACTTGAACATTTAGTCATTAAGAAGCTAGGAGAAGCCAGCAAAGTAAACCAAGTAGGAGCAATCAGTGAGATAGTGGAACTAAGGGAGCATCGTGTCCCAGAATAACTGTCAAGGAGGAGGGAGAGACTGGATGGTGTCAAATGTTACTGAGATGAAGTGAGGTGAGAAATGAGCATGGATTTGAGTTGGGTTTAGTAATCGGCACAGCACTGGAGATCCTGACAGAGTTTTGTAAAGTGCCCAGGGGAAAGCCTGACTGGAGAGGATTTTGGCAACAAGGGAAGAGCAATTTGGGGGAGCTGGCACAGCAGCTCTGGAGGTACTTTGCTGTAGACTGGAATGGGGAAATAGGATGAGCGTGGAGGGGGATAAGGGATCAGATGTTTTCTTTTTGTTTTGATTTTAAGGTGGGGGAAATCGCTCTGTAGGTGTACCCTGATAGAAACTGTGTAGGAGAAAGGGGGAAATCAGGTACAGTAAGAGGGCGGGATCTTATAAAGGGAAGAGTTGGCCTTAGAAAGAACATGGGAGCATCATCCACAGAAACGGAAGGTGGAGCGTGTGGCACAGGTGCAGGGAAATGGGCAGAGCCTGTAAAATAGAAGTTCTCTTTTGTCTGCCTCTGTTTTCCATTATTCATCAGTTTTGCTGTAGAATATTTTTTTTTAAAGGAAGGGTGCAGGCAGGAATGAAGGCAAAACTTTTAGTTTGGAGATAATTGTAGATTCACATACAATTGTTAGAAATAATCATAGAGCCACATCCTCATTGCTCTTCATTCATTTTCCCCCAGTGGTAACATCTTGCCTAGTGATAGTACCACACCATGACCAGGATATTGACATTGGTACAACGTACTTTATTCATATTTCACTAGTTTTCTGTGCATTCATTTGTACGTCTACTTAATTCCATACAGTTTTGATCGCATCGGTATGTACTCAAACAGAATTTCAAAGACAGAGTTACAATCCTTCTTTATTCATCTCTTACTCTCTGGGCTTTTACTATAATTCACCTGCATAAGTTTTAACATTTAAGAATTACCAATAAATTATCTCTAGCACATCATTTGAAATAACTTGTTAGCATGTGAAGAGGTGATTACTCTATGTAATCACTATTATCTACTTTATTGCTGGATCTGAAATTTTGGTGTGTTCTTATATTCTCTAACTGGTATTGTGTTATGTAGCTATATATTTACTCTGTATAGAGATTGTGACATTTAGTATGTATTCAAATGGCATTCTGAAGACATAGTTACAATGCTGTTTTTTATTTTAGAATTGATTTTACTATAGCCAAAACAGTGGAATTATCTGCACATAAAATACTATTATATATTGATATATAATATACTATTATACATACGTATAATATGTATATATTAAAATGTGTATTTGTGTATGCACAGATTTGCACACATTTTAATTTATAGGAAATAAAGTTTACATTGGCTGATAGTGTTTAAAAACAATTCTAATGTCACTGGGTGTATTCTTGTGGCTCAAGTGGCTGGGATGCCTGTGTGTGGACCATGTAAAGCCCAAGGACCCAGGTTTGTGACCAGGGCCAGGTTGAAAAAACCAAAATAAAAAATGATCCTTCTTCCTTTTGTCCCTCCCTCCATCGCTCCCTTCCAACTTTCTCTGAAAAAAATGTATTTTCAATGTCATAAAATACTTCTTAATCTTGATCAAAGTTGCCACAGGTTTGTCTATTTTGTTAGTCTTTTCAAAGAACTAACTTCAGTATTGTCTTCTCTTTTGTGTCTTTAAATTTTTTCGTTGTATATATCTTATATTTCTTCCTTCTAATTTCTTTAGATATAGTTATTTTTAACTTCCTGAATTGAGCAGTCTACTAATTTTGGTCTTCTTTTTCAGTGTAAGCATTTAAATTATATATTTTTTCCTAAGTATTCGTAGAGGTATACATTCCACAGATTTGATGCAATATTTATTTCATTCAGTTAGAAGTAATTTTCATTATGATTTGTTCTTTTACAAATCATGTTTTTAAAGAGCCAGATGTTTGGTTTTACTTTTTACTTTTTGAATAATTATCACTAGTTTTATTTTCACTGATTTCTAACTTAACTGCATTTTAGTCTCTATGATGTCAGCTGTTTTAAACTTACTGAGGCTTGCTTTATGCCCTACAATATGGTCAATTTGGGTAAATATTTTACATTCATTTTGAAAAATGTGTAGAGTTCTATATATGCCTCTTTAATTAAGCTTACTAATTTTATTTGTTCACATATTCTCTACACTTTTTTTTTTAAGGGAAAGGAAGGAGATAGAGATGAGTGAGTAGGCAGGCAGGCAGGTAGAGAGAGGAGGGAAAGTATTTATTTCTTTAGTCGCTCATCTTGGTTGTTCCCCTTACCACACCCACACCCATGGGCTGTGAACCCAGATACCCACATACATGTGGACTGTGCTCAGCTGGAGGCGGTGGACCTAACCACTACTCCACCTGGGGGGCCGTGCCATGTACTTCTTTGTTTTAAAGTATGCTTGGGCTATTTTTCCGTGATTTCTTTATTTTGTTCTTGAGGACTTTTAAGTTTACCATGTTTTCTTTTTTGGAAAGGGAGGTTTTCTTTTTTTTCTCTACTATTCTTTTCTGGGAATGACTCAAGAAATATATTGCAGTTGACCATAGTCCTCTAGTTAGGGAGACTCACCTTAGATCAGGGTCTGCTCTTGATTTTGGTCATACAGTTTCACATGGCTACAGATGCCCACCTGTCCACGGAGTGGGAGGCATCAATAAGGGTGGAGAGAAGAGTAGTAGCTAATGTTATCCAACAGTCATAAGCCTAGGTCTGTTTTATTCACTTGCTATGTACTGATTTATTGAAACCTCATAATAGCCTTATGAGGGAGGTACTATTATTGTCCTCACTTGACAGATTGGAAAACTGAGGCATAGGAAAAAGAAGCAGCATGATGAGGGTTCCACAGATCATGAGTGGAACAGCTAAGTCATAAACCCAGTCTCTAAACCCAGTTTCCTAATCACTCTGTCATATTACTTCAAAAGAACACCGAAGTTGGTGTCTGAATCCCAGGCTCATTGGCACATTCTCTTAGCACCTTTCTGTTCCCCATTGGGCAAATTATGGGTCTAAGTTTCTTCTGAAAACAGGGATAAATGTCCCATACAAATCAGGTCTTCAAGACTAGGGCCAGGGGAATGCTGCTGACTACCCCCTGACTTTCTGGCACAAAGAAGACAGTTTTGTCACATCTCTGGCAAGATTGCTGTGCTTCATACAACAGATGCCTCGGGGGAGGATTGATTACTAGGTAAGGTTGGTGGAAGGCCACAGAGTTGGACTCCGAGTCAAGAGAACTGGGTTTTCGTCCCAGCTCTGCCATTGACTTGGCTTGTGAGCACCACCAAGAGATTTTTGACTAACTTTATTACTTGGTCATTCAGTAAATATTTGAGTACATACTCTGTGCCAGACCCCACTCATTGCCAGGGGACACATGTCAACTTCATAGGCCAAGAATTGATTTCAGGTTGCTTATGGGGCTGATAAGACTTCTAACTATGGAAGCAGTTGTTTGGGCAGCATTAGGAAGTCTGAACTTTTTGTCCTCAGTCGTGGCCAGAGTACCACCTGGAACATTCTTTGCACAGACCCTATTGTTTTTCCAAGCCCTTCTATTCCGCAACTCTCTAGTTCTCTGACCTTGGTCTTGACATTATTCTCAATTCGGAAATAAGCCAGTGATTCTAGTTGATCGCTATCCCCTGCTCTCTCTCTCTCTCTCTGTGATCCTGACTCTAGGAGATACGCCCTGGATCTCAAATGTTTTCACCCTAAACTATATTTGAGAAATCTTAGGACTGGGATGGCTTATGCGTGACTATACCCAGAGCAGACATGGGTAATCCATCTCTGCACACTTTCTGGCTGAACCCAAACCCTCCTGCTCTTGACTGGGCCTTCTGTCCTTCGTCAGAGCATGGCCAGTGCCTCACGGGAGCTGGTCATCCAGCGGCTGGGCCTGGTGAGGAGTCTGTGTGAGAGTGAGGAGCAGCGGTTGCTGGAACAGGTGCACGGGGAAGAGGAGCGGGCCCACCAGAGCATCCTGACGCAGCGGGTACACTGGACCGAGGCTCTCCAGAAGCTTGACACCATCCGTACCAGCCTGGTGGACATGCTTACCCATCTGGATGACCTGCAGCTGATTGTAAGTCTGGCAAGGGTGAGGGCATGACCCCCGGCCAGTCTCGTCCAATGTTTGAAAACATGATAATGTTTATTAGTAGAAGGTGGGTGGAAAATGATCATTTGGGGCAGAGGGATGAGGTAGGGGAATATAATTATGTGGATTTAGAGCGGGGGTTTGCACCTGATAACTATGTTTTCCAAGAGTGAGCAAATATTTACTGAGTGCCTGCTATATTCGAAGCAGTGTGCTTTGGGGTGGGGTTATGGGATATAGCTGTTTGCGACTCACTGCTTTGTGGAGATAACAAATACATTGGTCACTAGAACATGGAGGGATATGTGCTATGGTAGGGACATTTCTGGGATAGGGGCCCTGCAATCGGGCTTGGGGGGCAGTGGTGGTAAGGGAAGGCTGGACAGTAAGAGAAGCAGTTATGTTAGAGTAAGCAGGGAAGGGGAGAGAGTGCAGAAGCATGCAGAGGGAACACGGCACTCAGGGAAGCTGACATGTGTCCAAGGTGAAAATATAGATCCCATCCTTAATCCCACCACCTGGAAGTTACCATGATTCTATTTGGTACCTAGCCTTTCAAAGCATGGTATAGCTCTACAGATACCTGTTTTAAGGGGAGAGTGAGATCTAAGGAAGTATGCCAAGCAGAGAAATGAGAACGTGGCACACCCGAGCTGTTCCCTTGCAGTTCAAGTAGGGCAGTTCCCATGGCTGTCCCAGATTGCGCACTCATTTAGTCATACATCACCTATGTTCAGAGCACATCCTGTCCCAAACACTGACACGGTCACAGTAAGAGTCAGAACGCGTCCAGTCCACCTAGGACTGACAATCTTAGTGAGGCATGAAACGCTGGCCAAGTATGTCATTGTTCTGAAGTGTTGCTGAGGGAAACTCAGGACGCCGTGGGGCACAGGGAACAGGCTGACACACTTTGAGTGTGCGATGGGGGAGGTATGTGAGAAAGTCCCGTAGTGCTCTGCACGGACTCCTAAGGAGAATCATTTTTCACTCCAAAGTCTCTGAGCACGTGGAGTTCAGACTGGAGTATTGGCTGAGTTTCTGGTGCTAAGCCTGACTCCGTTTTCTCTTCTCACAGCAGAAGGAGCAGGAGATATTTGAGAGGTGAGTACGGCTTCCCTCGTTTGCTTGGGCATCACAGAAAACGGGGCCCACAGGCCTCTACGTAGTCCATTGCCTTCAGGTGCTGCTGCCCCTGGGACAAGCCCAGGGTGTGCGGCTGAGAGGCTTCCCTGAAGCCACCTGGGCGGACAGGGCTCTTCCAGCGCTCCTAGCTTGCAGAACTGCTGTAGACGCACACAGATGGTTAGTGAAATAAGCCTTTCTTCATCAGGGGCCTGCCACAGATTTTTTTTCTGGTTTTACTGCAGCAAGTTCTGGAGGGAGGTGAGAGTTTTCTCCACGAAGGATGGTGGAGTGGAAAAGACTGCCATACAGGGCTCAGGAGGCCCAGGTTCTAGTCCCAGCTCTGCTAACTTTCTGAGAGACTGTTAGGTTGCTTCTGCTGCAGACTCTCCAAGGGCTAATAATGGTACCACGTATTTACCTTCCTGTATACCACCCCTGTCTGCCTTGCTGGAATTAAGGTTCCCGTGGGAAGGGGAGGGAGGTGCAGGTACATCTTCCCTCTTGGTTCAAGCCCCTTTGGTCTCCTGCGGGGCCTGGCTGCCATCTTGGTGTCACTTAGGTGGGAGGTGGATTTTACTTGTCTTCTTCCCACCCCCTTAGATTGATCCAGATACATTTCCAGAACCGTCCTGAATCTCTGTTGTTGTTTTTCTCCCCGCTGCATAAGGACCGAGGAAGCAGAGGGCATTTTGGATCCCCAGGTGTCGGAAAAGTTAAACTTCAATGAGAAGTGCACTCGGAGTCCACTACTGAGTCAACTCTGGGCCACCGCTGTTCTCGCGTCCCTCTCAGGTTAGACACAGCTAGAGTTTCTAGCTAACTGGGCTTCTCTCTGTCTGTCTGTCTGTCTGGGTTTGCTGGGGACCGGTGTGTCTGGGATGGCAGTTTAAGCAGCCTGCGATGCTGGATGCAGTGGAACCAGAGGTGAGGCTGTGCCGGGCTCTCCTGTTTCCAGGCCAGCCTGCCATGTGGTTGAGTGTAGGATACATCCTGTTCCTCCTCACAGCCTCTCTTACAGTTTAGCATTTGTCCTTGGAAACCTAGCTTCCCTTTAATTAGATATAATCGATAGCCTGACTGGAGAGCATCTGGACTGAGAATTGAGCTGCCCGGTTTCATCTCACTTACTCACTTAACAAATATGGACTCAGGCCGACTGGCCTGGCTCCAGTCTGCATGCTGGGATCACAGAGGAGAATGTGACATGGTCTCCTGTCTGCAGGAATTCCCATGTAGCCTGGGGGTTCTCAAAGCAAGTTTCCCCCAAGCTGGATGGAAACTTCCATACTCCCAGGTATGGAATCTTTTCATGATTCACAGAAAGTTCAGGTTGATGGGTCAAACTTTTTTAACCCTCCCCAACTGCACGCTCTCCTCAAGATTCTGGTATAAGCTTGTCTACTCTGGATGGTGGTGCCAGTATCTGATTTACTGGTTGGAAGCTGCATACCTGAAAATCCCTAATTTCCAGAGGCTGTATCTCCAGGACAAGTCTAATCTTGAGGACACAGATAGGCCCACGCAGAATGCAGTATACTCAGGGCTAGATGCAGGAACAAAACACTGGAGGTGGACTCTGGGACACCCACTTCTCTCCAGGCTTCATTTCCATCAGCTTTCAGATGGGGGTCTTGGCCTAATATGACCTGTTGTTATAATGGCTGCAATTGATTGAGCACTTTTCCATGATCACCTCATTTGTTCCTCACACCCACCCTGTAGGAAAGTCCTACTTTGATTCCCATCTTACCGATGAGGAGACTGAGGCTCAGGGAGAGTAAATGGCTTGTCTGAGGTCGCACCAGCAGTGAGCGGTCGGGAAGTGTTTTGCTACCTGGCAGGACCAGGTTAGGAGGGCCGGTCAACAACTCAGAATTCTTTCTGGCAGACATGGAGGATGTGCGTGTAGACGAGAGGACAGTCAGCCCGTTCCTGCAACTGTCAGATGATGGAAGGACCCTGACCTTCAATGCCAAAAAGTCCAAGGTCTGTGCAGACGGCCCAGAGCGCTTTGACCACTGGCCCAATGCCCTGGCGGCCATCTCCTTCCAGACTGGGCTGCATGCCTGGATGGTGAACGTCCAGAAGAGTTGTGCCTATAAGGTGGGCGTAGCCTTAAGGCAGCTGCCCCGCAAGGGGTCTGGCAGTGACTCTCGGCTGGGCCACAACGCCTTCTCCTGGGTCTTCTCTCGCTACGACCAGCAGTTCTGCTTCTCGCACGGCGGGCAGCATGTGCCCCTGGGGCTGCTGCGTTGCCCCGTCCAGCTGGGCGTGCTGCTGGACCTGCAGGCGCAGGAGCTGCTGTTCTACGAGCCGGCCTCGGGGACAGTGCTGCACACCCACCACATGCCCTTCCCTGGGCCCCTCTTCCCAGTCTTCGCTGTAGCTGACCAGACCATTTCCATCGTCCGTTGACCTTTGGCCACCAGGAGGCCCACGTCTGCCTCCCCACCATCCTTTCAAGCCATGGGTCCCTTTCTTAGAAGTTGTCTCTGCCCAACAGACAGCTTTGGGGGGGGCGGGGATCTGTTTCAGACCTGGTGTATTTTAAACTGTTATTTAAATTGTTAAATGCTGCGAGTCTGTGGAGGAACCTGCTATTCCCTGGCCTTAGTTTCCCAAGGTCACCATGCATCTACTACTCTGAGGGTGTCCTGTCCATCACTTTATCTCCAGCATCTAGCATGGTGCCTGGTGCGTAGTAAGTGTGCAATAAATTATGGATGGATGGATGATGGATGGATGGTTGGATGCATGGATGGATGATGGATGGATGCTGAATTAATGGTTGGATGGATGACTGGACGGATGGTTGGTTGGTTGGATGATGAATGGATGGTTGGATGGACAGAAGAATGGATAAATGGATGGATGGATGGATGGATGGATGGACAGGTGACTGGGTGCATGTGGTAGACTCTACTAGGGAAGTACTGCCTCAGCCTCCTGCCCTCAGCTCCCAGGGTGTAGAAGTGGCTCTTTGGCAGTAAAACCTATGGCCAAAGCTCTTCTCAGTTCTGTGCTTCAATCTCTTTCATGACATGGCATGCAGAGAAGATATTTTTCTGGAATATAAGGACTACCTGAAGGAATCTGGAACTCCTGCCAGGCTACTCCTGGTCAGAGGACTCTCTGATCTGGGGTCTGTCTGTCCTTCCCCCGGTCCTGTCTCACCACTCGGAAGATTCAGGAGACGCTCCCTCCAGGCAACCTGACTGCAACGTGCCATGGTGGCTCTGCCTCAGAGCTGGCAGCTGAGCTCCAGCCCTATAGTAACAGGAACACGTTTTTCCCTGATGGCAGCTGATGAGAGTCCCTACCTAGTGGCCCCTCTGACATCAAGTGGAGACCTGAGGTGAGAGTCTCAAGCCAGAAGGAGCTGAGGGAGTAAAAGAACTAGTCTTAGGAAAGAAGCACATTATTAAAGGTTTAAAGTACTGAAAAAATTCTTCATGTTCTTCGTTGGTAATTAGGCAGATAACCTATGCTGGCCCGTCTTCAGTCTCCAAGTGCCAGCTCAGGTCTTGGAGGTGCATTTGCTGGGAAACTGATGTCTTCTGTCATCCATATTCCAAGAAATAAAGGGATGTCAGCTTAACGCATAGACCCCAGAGAGCCTGAAGACAGGGTTCTCTGTGTGGTGGGACCAAGGGCAAGTCCTTTCCTGTCCTCTGCAATGGTCTTCACATGTTTGTTTTGTGTGAGATCCAAGTTCCAAGGCAATCTTACAGCTTCAGGCTCCTGGGCCCAAACATGAGGGCCAGAGTCACCCCCTTACTCTTAAGTTGCTCAATAATTTACTTGAAACTCTGGGCTGATCCAATCTAACTCACAGACCTACTGGCAACTTTTCTGGTAGATATTTCTGAGGTCTTTACAGCTGAGGCCACAGCTCATGACCTATGTGTGTCCTCACTGCCTGGCACTCACAGGACACCAGGTCCAGAGGAGTCTGGGCCAGCTCCGCCAAGACCTTCCCTGCCTTTGCTTGGGCACAGCCTCTGCCCACAAGCCTGGGTCAAAGCTGAGATCTACTTGGCATCTCAAGGCCCCATGCCATGCTCCCCCAAACCACCAATCTAACTTCCCACAACAGACATAGTTCCTGGACCTGCTGCCAAAAATGCCCCTTATCCCTCTTCCCATGCAAATGTCACCCCCAGTTCAAGGCCCACTCCAGGACAACTCCATGGCTGTTAGTACCAGAATGTACACTGTATGTGCCTCCTCTGTGCTTGCCCCTGAGGGCAGTACAGGAGTCCAGTAAATACCATGTAGAAAGGTGTGTGGGGATAGGAAAGGCAGCACGAGATGGAATTTTAGAAGTCCAGCTACTTTATTCTCCAGCGATTCCTGCCACCCCACTCAAACCCCTATGATGTGGGTGCTCTTTAAGACTGACACCCTTTGGCATACCACCCCTACTCTCCCAGGGCCTCCACAGCACTATGTGACATGTGAAGGAAGGGGGCTTTGGAGTCAGATGTGGCTGAACTGGCATCCTCTCATGAATGGCGACATCAAGCAGGGTGGCTAACCTTGAAATCCTTCCCATTTGTCTCATTTGTGGGGTCACACCACCTACGCCCACTCAGTAGCTTTGAGGGTATGTAAAGGACCAACACAGCACCTAATGTGCGGCAGGCATCGACCAGGTTTCTTCTGTCACGAAGGGGTTCCTTGTCTAAAACTAGTTTAAAACACATGGTCTTAGGGACGCATCCCTACAACACAGCTTGGCACCCTGATTTTCACAGTAAGCTGCTTCAAGGCGTCAGGGCCTGAAAGAGGTGTCCTGGGATCTCTACTTCAAACCCAGCAGTGTCTTCATTTTCTCTTTTGCAATTTGGGGTTCCACGTAGGCGCTCCCCTAACAAAAGGGTCCTGCTGTGAAAAGACAATTGGAAAGTACTCGGTTTTTCAGACAGTTGGGCCCCCTGTAAATCTTGTTGGCAGTGAAGGGCATTCATGGTAGAAAAGGTGTGTGTGTGATGAATGAAGCATCTCAGAGACCAGAGGCTGAGGGGTGGGAGTAGGGCTGATAGCCCCTCGGTCTCTGCTTTATAGTCAGATGACACTGGGCCCAGCCCCTTCCCTCTGTGGATTCACAGTCTAGGAAGTGAATTCTCCACGTGGTCCAGGGCAGACAGGAGGTAGGGCAAAGAGGGTAGGATGTGTTCCTGGGGAACAGAATCCTTAACCACAGGGTCCAGAGGCTCTGGACCGGTCACTAGGAAGCTGTGCATGCCTACAGCCCGTGCCCCCTGGTAATCACAGCGGTAACTATCCCCAATATGGGCTGCGGCTGCCGGTTCCACACAAGCAAGCCGCAGGGCCTCGTGGAAAATGCGGGGGTCGGGCTTGGGCCAACCAGCAGCCTCAGAGGTCAGCACAAAGTCAAAGTGTGCCCGCAGGCCAAGCCCCACCAGGATGTTCTCCAGTCGCCGGTCAAAGTTGGAGACCACTGCCAGCCTCAGACCCCGCTTGCGGCAATCCCTTAGGGTAGCCTCGGCCCCCTCTAACACCTGCCAGGTGCAGGGCTGACTGAAATCCTCATACAGCTGGTCTGCAATGAGGGCCACAGCCTGGGTGTCCCGGACACCCGCCAGGTAGAAGGTCTGCAGGACCACATCCAGCCACCATCGGTGGGAGGTGAGGCCACAGCTCAGGCCATAGTTGGGGAAGCTGTGGCTCTGAGCCCTGTATGCCTGCCTGAAGGCTTGTCCCAGGGCCTTGGCCTCCACCTGCAGCCCGTAGGCTCGGGCCTTGGTAGCATATTCCTCCCCAACAGGGCGGCAGAGCCTGAGCAGCGTGTCCTTCACGTCCCAAGTCAGCAGTCGTATCTGTAGCCGGTGTGCCATGGAAGGGGCCAGGTCCACCCCAAGTCCCGGGGCTGAGGGGAAAATGAGCTGCACAAGACCACCCGTCAACAATGGAAAGCTCTCTTTCCAGGCCTTGTGGGTCACATTTGCTGGCACCTGGGAAATGACTTCACAGCACACGATCCTGGAATGAGAGACAGCAGGTAAGGTGGACAAATTCAGGCCGTGAAGGCAGAGTCCAAGCTTCATGCTGACGCTGCCAACCCCTGGTGTGGCCCTAGGAGGGGTCACTCTCCAAGTCCGTCTCCTTGTGTGGAACACAGTGACTTAAACACAAGGTTGCTGGGCTAAAGGAGATCACCTAATTTATTCCACAACACAGTTCTGAGCACCTACTGAGGCAGGTGCTGGAGAAAAGGACAGATTTCCAGCCCTCGTGACATTTACAGGCGTTAGAGAACAGGATACAGAGATCAGAGACAGAACTATATGAATGTGCTTTAAATGTAATGAAGGCAGCATGAACCACGAAGACAGGAATCCAGTCTAGTCTCTGTGGCTAAGGCATTTCCTTAAGTTAAAATGTCAGTGGCGATCTGAAGAAACACTATACGGGAGCCACACCCTGGTGGAGCAGCGGCTGGGCATAGTCCACATACATTCCAAGGACTGGGGTTCATGACCCAGTCTGGGGGGAAGCACCAAGATGTACAACTAAAAAATTAATAAAATGCTTCCTCCTCTCCCTGCCTGCCTGCTTGCCTCTCTCTGTTCACCTCCATTCCTGCCTGTATCTTTCCCTTAAAACAAAACAAAACAAAACAAAACAGAAAAAGACTACATGAAAAAAGAGACCCTTTCCCGACCCTGAAAACCAGTGCAGAGGCCCTGAGGCAGAGCAAGAAACTTGGTGCTTTGGGTAGTCAGTCTAGATCTGACAAGGCCTTATTAGTCAACGTAAGGAAACTATTAGGATTGTGATTACTATTTCTAGCAATGCAGATTGCTGAAGGATCCTTGCTGACTCTCTGATCAAAAGCCTGTTTTTCAGGGAAGGCAGAGTCAGAGAGAGCCAGATACTTATCTACAGCCATAGTCAGCAGCACAGCCAGAACTAGAACCCCAGCTTCCAAACTCTGGCTAGTGCTCCTTTCCACTGCTGAGACATATAAGGACTTAAAATATATACGGCTGATATTGGTGAACCTGTATAACACAGGACAAAAGGCAGGTCACAGCAGCCTCTTCCTGTGTCTAAGCCTCTGTTTCATCTTCATTGGAGGTAACAATGTCTTCCTGGATAGAGAGCCGAAAATAGAATGATTAACAAAAGGCACAAATTCCAAAGTCTAGGGCTGGCCTCGGCATCTTCACCCAGATAAGAGTTGGTTCCAGACAGCCCAAAGGTCAGAGTGCAGTTATGCTGTTGCTGGAGAAGAGACGAGGATGGTGACTCTGGGGTCAAGACTTTAAAGGGCATTTGTCAAATAAATGATTTTCGGTCATTCTGAACCTAGGGCGACCCACCCAGAGACTCTCTCACTTTGCAGGTGCGTGACGGCGGCCCAGTGAGTCACCCGCACAGCTAAGACGAAAACGAACGCTCTGGCCTCCCACCCACAGTGTTTTCCATTTCTAGAAGCCTGCGCTGGGTCTCCCGGCTGCAGGCCTGAATTGCTCACCCTTCCTCCCCGCCTCCAGGGCTCGGCGCGGCAAAGTCCAACAGACGCGCGGTTAAAGCGAAATCTCTACGGTGCCGTCCATAGCGCGACTTGGGGAGGAGGGTTCTAGGGACGTTGGCCACGCCTGCGGTCGGACGGCTAGGTCACCTTCCCCGATCGTTCGGCGCGGGGCCCTGGGGCCCAGGACCCACCAGGGCCTGCCTTGCAGGGAAGCGGATAGCGACGGAAACCGCAGCTGCTCCCCCGCTCGGCGGAGGCGCGCAGACGCCGGGCCGGGACCCGGAGCCGAGAGCCCGCCCCCTCTGCGCCCGGCCCTCCGCCCTCCGGCGTCCCTCGGTCCCCGCGCCAGGGTGGCTAGCGCTCACAGTGCTTCCCCGTGCCACCGCGATCCAGCCTTACCAGCTTTGTGTCCCTACCTAAGACCACCACCACCTTCCCAGTTCCCGGTCCCGCGCACTGCCGCCCCGCGCAGCAGCTCACGGTCCCTGTTCCCTCCCCGCAGATACCCTCCCCCTCCTCCACTTTGCCCACCTCTCGGCGCCCTCTCCGCTGCTCCGCCTGCCCCTCGGATCCAGACACCCCTGGGAAGATCCCAGGCTGAGTTAGGAGGGTATTTGGGTTCCGTCTTGCTGAACGCTGTGTGCACGTGGACCGGGCTCTGCCTCTCTCTAGTCTGACTCCAAACGAAGGGATTATTATTATTTTCTTTTTTGAAGGAAAAGTGCAGGCGGGAATGAAGGCGAGCAAGGGCAGGCAGGCAGAGTGGAGGAAGCAGCATTTGTTTATTTAGTTGTTCATCTTAGTTGTTTGCCCTCTTCCCCCACTCCCTGTACAGGTACCCCGTCCTTGCGGTGTATGTGGACTGCCCTCCTCCAGAGGCAGCGGTCCTAACCGCTACTCCACCAGGGCACACCCGGAGGGGATTACTTTGAATTGGAAATGTGTTTAATCCGAACTGTTTGCTGAGGGTATGTTACCGACCCCCAAGGGTCTGGTAGCCTCTCCCCGGTCTGGAGCAATAAAAATTGCAGAGGGTCAGAAACATTCCTCAGACAAGGCTTTATTGCAGAAGTCAGATATGAGGGAGAGAGATGCCTCTATGCATAAGGAGGACTTTGCTGTGCCCGTGCCCCTGCCCCTGGACTCGGGCTTTTAAGTGAGTAGGCTAGACCAGCAGTTTCAGAGGAGGGTACACTGTAGTCATTTGGTTTCTTTCCTTCCTGGTGGGTGTAAGCAATTGCCTCCTCCCTACCTTAACCTGGCACTTTCCAAGAAGCAATTGTAAGCATCACCACCTTAAGACTCTGAGAAAGTGTCTTACCTGATCGCACCATAAAAGAGGGAAGACAGACTTCGAAAACATGCTGGGGACTGTCGCCACCACCAGCAAGGCTGCTCTGCTTCAGGGTCTGGCTTCTCAGTAATCACCAGGCTTTTCCACTAACCTTTACCACCCCCAACCGGAGGTATAAGAATGTCGCCTCTGAGCTGGGGCGGCTGAAGTCCTACTTCAGTTCCCACCCAGCTGGTCCAATAAACCTTTGGCCTGTGTCAGTTCATTTGCGTGCTTTCCTTGGACCCCTCCCCTGCTTTCCCCACCTGACGGGTGAAGAAAATACTCAGGGGCCTGAAAAATGTACGTTACACAATGTCCCTTTTCTTTCTGCTTTCCATCCAGGGGGCTTCATCGTTTAGTTGGTCTTAAACCATGAGGGTACTGGGTGGTGCAGCCATCTTGAGGGTCAGGATGTTAAGATTAGGGTTAAGATTAGGTAGCAAGCAATGTGCTAAGCAGTGTCAGGCATGTAACTTGAGATGCTTGGGACTTGAAACTAGGGTGGGGTGAGCCACAGCTGATGTGTACTGGGGACAAGAAGGTAGAGTCCACCATACTTACCTGTCTTAGGGACAGTCTTCTGTAGTAACCTAGCTGCTCTTTTTTTTTTCCTTTTAGTGAAAAAAAAAAAAAAAAAGTCACCTGAGAAATGTTTAAAAATGCTAACTGCACAGTTTTAAAAGTGAAAGCCCTGTCTCCTTCACTAACTACTTAGCAAGCATCCATCTACTCTGCCTGACTGTGCCCTTCACTGAGGCCCTGCTGGGAAACAAGACAGTTTTGCCTTCATGGAACATGAGCGGGCCAGGCAAACATCACACAAGTTAGAAAGTCAGCCATGTAGAGGCACAAAGACAGCATGGTTTCGTGAACAGGGAGCCTCCTGTGATGAGGTGGGGAGTGGGGGAGCAAGGTGTGAGTGGTGAAGCTTGAAGGACAAAGCACTGCAGCTGAAGGACTGGCAAGTACCAAGGTGCTGGGCCCCCCACTACTTACTGAGTGTGGGAGTGGGGAGGGGGGCCACGCACCCCTACTCACTCCCCAGGGCTTGCTGAAGTGACAGTTTTAGTTAGTATGCTTTCGGACATTTCTTCTAGAAACACGCAAACATGCATACATTTTTCTTTCTTCCTCCCTCGCTGCCACCCACCTTTTGTAAACAAGGCTGTATTCCAAGGCTGGTTTGTTCACTTCTGAGCTGCGGAGTCTCATTGGGCTCAGGCCTGGCAGGAAATACAAAGTGCAGAGTCACAGACCTCCGGCCTGCAAGGGAGAGTCTGACTTCAGGGCCTCGCCAGCAAAACCGACTTTGTCAAGATAGTTTCCCCAGAGTGGAGGAGGGAAGGGTGATGGGGGACAGGGGTGGGGAGGTGTGTCAGAGATACATCTGCATTTCACAGAATCTGAGAATGTCTGAGATTGTTCACTTTTTAGAGTCACCTAAAAACCCAACCCCATAGGTTTGGGTCCCAGTTTTCACCTGGCCCTCTGTGAACCATCCCTTCGATTCTCTTTGTAGCTGAGCCTCAGTCCCCCATATGCAAAATGGGGGGATTGTATGAAATAACCCCCAAACCAAGTCCAGACTTTCAGGTTACTTTCCTGGGTAATTAACTTTACCCGTGGAATTGGTTCTCCAAATGTAAATAGAACATGTCCACATCAAGATTACACGAGATGGTGTGCCCTGGTGGAGTAGTGGTTAGGTCAGTCACCTCCGAAGGAACAAAGACCACATACTCACCTGGTTCAAGTTCTGTGTTGTGGGGAAACAACCAATGTGAACGGATAAATAAGAAAATGAAATACAATGCTTCTTTCTCCTGTCTTTTCCTGCCTGCCTGCTCATCTTCATTCCTACCAGTACCTGGCAGGTAGGCCAGGGTGGGCAAAGAAGATGATTCTTTTCAGATGAGAAAACTGAGTTTCCTGAAAGATTAATTTTTGTTCCAGGCCACTTATTTTAGCCCATTGCATAAAGGGAGCATCTCCTTTATAGTGTATACCACTGTGGCTCTAAGTTAACTGTATCTTTTCTAGGCACTGCTTTTCACTTCCTCTGAGTCACTGTTTTTTACAGAGGAAGGCAGGCAGGCAGGAAGGAAGAAAGGAAGAGAAATAAAGAAGCATGTTTGATTTGTTCATTTTGTTCCTCCTGGCCCCGGATCTTGAGTGCTGGTCCTTGGACTTTTCATGACCTATGCCCCAGCAGTTGGCTTAATGCCTGAGTCACCAGGGTGGCCTCTCTGAGTCACTTTTTTAGCAGAGGAAAAGAAACATTTTTTATAAGGTGCAGGCAGGAATGAAGACAAGTAGGCAGGCAGGCAGGAGGAGAGAGGAGGAAGAAGCATGCCGTTTATTTTATTTAGTTGTTCATTGCTCCTTGCCTCCCCGGCCCTGGAGGTGAACCTGGTCCAGGGATGGTACTTGGCAGACACATTCACCAAACCACTAGGGCTCACCCAAAAAGAGTCTTTCATTTCACAGAAGAATCGATAAATTCTGAAACAAACTACTATTTTGAAACAAACTTCTTTTTGAGCTGCCAGTTCAAACATGAGCAGTTTCCTCCCTAATTCAGATGGCAGATTCTCAGGTTTCTTCCCTTGATGTGTGGACTCTGATCTGCTGATTGCACCTGGAGATACTGGGCATGACACCACACCGGACACTGGCTTCAGTTATTTCTCTTTGAGAAAGCAAGTTTGCTACATGAGAGCTTTTCTCTGGAGATTCTCAATACTGAAAGTCCAGAGGGGCCCACCAGACGTACCTCCCTCTCCTCTTAAGTTACTTTTAGTTATTTGTTTCATTTTGGACACTTAGTCCTTGGCCTTGACCTGGCCCAGGCCCCAGCCACACTCAGCCCCTTGAGCCATCCAAGTGCTCCCTCTTTTTACTTTAACATTTTCACTTACTATTTTAAAGTTAAATGCTACTAAAATATACATAGAAAATATGCAAAGAAATGTATGATATCCTTGAATTTTTTAATAAAGTGAACACACCTATGAAACCAGCACCTAGACCAAGAAAAAAATAATTCCCAGAGTCCTGTAACCCCTGTTCTCTCCCAGTTGCTCATTCCACAAAGGGTCACCGCTCTTTTCCTGACTTCTTTTTCTTTTCCCTTTGGACAAGCCAAAATGCATTTATTTGGGAATAACAGAATTGTAATTAGAGTACACAGATTTAGGCAGAAATCTAAAACATCTGAAGGAAGGATAAAGTTAGGGAGTTCTTAGAGAGAAAAAGGTGGGGTAGTGGGGGAGATGAAGTAGTGGTCAGATGAAGGAGCCACATGGTAAAATGGTCAGGACAAGTGGTCATGCGGTAAAATGGTTGGGTGAGGGATCACAAGGTAAAAGTACCATATTTTGCAACATAAAATGGGCACTTTTTGCCCAAATTTATTAGGGAAAGAGAAGGATGTGTGTTATACATGAGTAGCACTAATTCTGTATCTATGGAAATGTCTTTAATTCTTTTATTTATGCTTATGAGTTAAAAGTCTAACTCTAGAAATCAGTAACAATATCTGTGTACAAAATGATACCCTGAAATATGATCATCGGTTTTATTGCACTTATGACGAGCTTGCATGAAAAGCAGTTTGGATAGCAATTCAGTGAAATGAAACAGCGATGTATTATTGTCCACAGAGTAAGTGATGCTGACTTGGTAAGATAGGTGATGCCGACTTTATTATCGTAGGATGAACAGCACATTTGTCATTGTGCACTTCAGGTGGGGCCTAGAAAACGAGCTGATGTCTTCACAAAAATACAGACACTGCTATCTTTAAGCTAATAGTTATTAAATATGCTAAAGAGCAGGCAACAGAGCTGCCGAGAGACACTTTGGACCTTCTACCAGAGAGTGTCATCAGATTGTGGAGCCCACAGGAAGAAAAGCTTCTTGTCCCTTGTAGCTGTTCTAGTGTTTTGTCATTATTTGTTACATAAAATTTCTTATATCATAATGTTCAAAATAAATGCTAAATTTTCTTCGTAACACAAAAAACAAGAACCTAAATCTAAATGAAATTTGAATAAAAAAAATGAAAGCGAAAGCTTTTTCTTGAAAGTTCAGGACAAAATCGTAGATGCACAATACTCATGGAAGCGCATTATACAGGGCAAAATACAGCATGTAAGTCTCACCCCGCACCTTTCTTTTTTTAAAGATACTCTCGCTGGGTATAGAATTCTAAATTCACAGTTATTTTTCAGGTATTACTCTATTTTTAATTTATTCATGTATTTTTTTATAAAGAGCAAGGGAGGAAGAGGAGAAAGAAACATCTTTATTTTAGTTCATTTTGAAGGTTTTTCACTCCAGTTCCGAGTCTCAAACCTGGGTCCTTGGGCTCTAGGTGGCCTGCACACCAATATCTCCGCTGCCTAAACCACAAAGGTGCACCTTAACAGTTCTACTTATGATTTCTTCAAACAAGATGACATTCTTTGTTGACTGCTTGGCATGGTAGTGATTTGGCCCAGTGCAAGGATCAGATCCTTCCCACATGTTGGCCATGGTAAATGACAGATGAGAATGGGCCCTCGACTCCAGAGATAACACATGTAACCAATATTCTGTACTCCCCTCCAACAAATCATCATCCTGCTGCCCTCTCAAAGGAAGTGGCCACCACCAAAGAGCAAGGCAACACCCAGGTGTGTTATCTGAGGCATGCTTCAGCCTGGGGCCGAAAGCATTAGAGGGAGGACAGCCACCTCCCCAAAGTTTTTGGAAAAGAAGCTCTTCCTTAGATGTCCAGCCTGGGCAAGCAGCTTCAAACTCTGAAGAACAGGAAGTCTCAGATATTCCAATTCTGCTGCCCAGTAGAAACTCAGCTCTGCTCTCTCCCTTGTGGTCAGAAGTGGGCGCTCCTTCTAATTCTGAGGGTCCTCCGCAACTGATGAAAGGCAGTTGTCCCAGAAGAAGTGGGTTTACTCTACCCAGATTGCTGAATTGTAAATTGAGGAAGAATCACTGTTTTTCATTGATGCTTGGAATTCCATTTTCCTGCCAGGGCAAGTGACACGACCACACTCTATGTTTCTCATGATCTTTGCTGTGAACCTAGGAAGGCTGGGGATGGAGGAGCCTGGGCTGCTCTCCCAGGGCCTATCCTGACTTCTAATTGCATAATTTTACTTATGTTTTAATTGTATATAAATATATAAATGGGATAATTCTTGCTTTTGCTTTTTTTGCTCAACATTTATTTATAAGAGTCACCCATGTGGCTATGTATATGCCATTCATTCTCAATAACTGTTAATATTCCATTATATAGAATACACCACCTTTTATTGTTGGTGGGCATTTTGATTATCTCATTTTTATTATTACAAATATTAGAAAATGTTGCTTTTATTGAAAAAGAGACAGGCCCCACCATGGTTCCTGAGGAAGACCTAGTACCTAACCTAATTACTATTTCAACATCTCTCAAGAATATAATGTTTACATTCAGGTAACCTGACATTTCCTGGTCAACACTACCAAGAAAATCTCTCAGGAGACCCATCTGTCCCTCAGGAAACTGATAACCAAGATAACATAACTTCAAACAATTTCCCCCTTTTTTTTAAAAAAAAATCTTGCCTTCTGTCTACAAAAGCTTCCACTTAGTTATAAAGACTGGCTATTATCCAAAAGTCTGGAAACAACAAATGCTGGTGAGGATGTGGAGAAAAGGGAACACTTTTGCTCTGTTGGTGGGAGTGCAAATGGGTACAACCTCTGTGGAAAAGTTTGGAGATTCCTCAAAAAACTGAAGATGGAAATCCCATATGAACCTGTCATTCCACTTCTGGGCATCTTCCCAAAAGATACTAAAGTGCCATGCACAGAGATGTATGTGTCCCCATGTTTACTGCAGCCCTGTTCACAATAGCTAAGAACTGGAAACTACCTAAGTGTCCAACATCAGATGAATGGATGAAGATGTGTTACCTATACACAATGGAACACTACACAGCCCTTAGAAGAGATGAAACCCTGTCATTTGAATCAACATGGAGGGAACTAGAGGGGATGATGCTAAGTGAAACAAGTCAAGAGAAGAAAGACCAGATGACTTCACTTATAGGTGGAATGTGAATAGACAAAACAAAGGAACAGATGAAACATAACCAACCCTGAAACATCTGCAACAGAACTGAGGTGACCGACAGGGAATGGGGCGGGCAGGGGCAAATGGTTGTGGAGCCCACTGGACAGTGGGTACGAACACTTGGTGATCTGGTGGAGGGCATGGTGTGTCAAAATATATCTAAGAAATGGGGAACCTACACATAGGAAATGATTTTAATGTGTAGAATAATTACTACAATAAAAAACAAATTAAAAAAAAAAAAGCTTCCATTTAGTCCTGCTCCTCAGCATGTCTCTCTCCTTGCTAGATGGGATAATGCCCGATTCATGGATTGGTGAATAAAGACTAGATCTTCAAATTTACTCAGCTGGAGTTTTGGATTTAACACAGGAACATTCTTGAATGTCTTCTGGTGAACCTATGTGCACGTTTCCATTGGGAAAACGCCTAGATGTGGAAGCATGGTTGAGGTAAGCCGATGTTCAGCTTCAGTGGATGGTACTAGAGTTTTCTGAAGTGCTCTTGCCAGTCACGTCTCAGGTTACAGTTTTCCGCATTGTCAAGAGTTGACATTATCTATCTTTAAAAAATTTTAGGGATTCTGATGGGTATATTTTTTATTTCATTGTGGTTTTAATTTCAATATCTCTATTGACTAATGAAGCTTTCACTTTTTCATAAACTTTTGGGTCAAATTTTCATGATTTTATTGACAGAAATAACATAAATATACCCTTGTTAGAGATAACACGACTATAAAGATGCATTTGAAGCTAAGGAAATACATAAAAAGCTAAAGTTCCTCTAAAAGCAATTCTTCACCTTACCCCATCACAATCCCTTCCCCAACTGTGAGTACTGGGCTTCGAGTTAATCCTGGTTCGTTCTTGGTCTGCTACTGCCTTGTGTGAAGCTGGACAAACCTGCTCTCTGGTTCTTTCTCCCATCTATAAAATTAGTGTTTAACGAGATGGTGCTTAAGGACTCTTGACTCTGATATTCTGACCAGTTGCTGTGATCACAAGAAACCCAATGTGGCATGGATGGCCATGTGCCTCTGTACCTTTTCTCCATCTTCCTTGGCAATTGAATTGAGTTTGAGCTGAGAACATGGCTGTCCCATAAAACTATTTTCCAGACTATCTTCCACAACTAGGTGTGGGCTGTGACTCAATTCAGACAAGGGCATATGTGCGGACAAGGTGTGTGCCACTTTGGGGTTGTGTCCTTATAAAGATGGGTCATGTCCTTCACTTTCCACTAGCTGAAGACAGGATGTGAAGGTGGGAACGGGACCCACAATGTTTTATCATGAGGGAAGCTAGGATACGCTGAGATTAACAGAACAAGACAGGAGCTAAGTAAGATCCTCCACATCCTGTAACAGACAGAGCCTTGAACTATTTAGAGCAAAATAGATGTCTATCTTAAGTAAGCTATTGCTATTTCATTCATTATATCCACTGGACCTGAATTCTGACCAATACAAAGTGACTGGGAAATGACTTGAAACTGAGTGTCAGGGCAGGGGTCTCTGAGGAGGTGACACTTAAACCAAAGTTTTAATAATACATGAGTCAGCCATGGATTTGGGAAGAAAACACTCCAGAGCTACTGGCACAAAAGCTCTGAGACCTGGGACTTCTGCAGCACAAGGCAGACCTACAATCCCACCTGGCATATCTAGAGCGAAGAAAACAAATCCAGTCTCATTGAGAGGCCCTTAGTGCTTAGCAATAGGCTGTGATGACTGGGCTTCTGAAAATAATGTCTTGGAAATTGTGAAAGCCGAGTTCTCTGCTCAAGGATAACATGAGTACTAGCAAGAGTAGGACATAGAACAGGAGACAAGGACTGTGAAGTCAGATCCCTCAGGACCACCCAAAGGCCTCTAGTTATCTGCCTGGTCACTATTGCTTTTGTAGACAAAGCAGCTGGAGTAGACACCAGGCTGGTATCTTGAAGGGGGACAGGAAGAACAAGTACTAATACCAGAAGACACCACTCCAACACCACAGTGCCCGAAGGCAACGCAGCCCCTTGGTCTACACCGTTGCTGAAATTTAAGAGCATCATGTTAGATTCCTAATTTTGCTGTTTATGGGAGATGGCATGGCACAACAGTTAAGGGTAGAGGCCTTTGAGATGGCCTTTATGGGCTCAATTCTGTTTCCAGTGACTGGGGTTCTAGACCCACTTCTTCCAGACTTGAGTGAACTTGGGTTAAGGCATATAAGCTTTCTAGATAGAGCTTCCTCATTGCAAACTTAGGCTCCCCTTAGGGTTCCCCGTCTACCCTAACCCTCCTGCAAGTTTCCCTATCTCAGTGATGGCCCATCAGTCAACCTAGAGCTTGTCAAGTTCATCCTTACCTGTCTCCTAAATCCTTTCCCCTCTCCATGCCTAATGTCACCCTTCTATCAGGATATAACATCTTCACCTTATCTGCACTTGTCACAAAACTGTCAAAATGCTTTTATAAAATGCAAATTAGACACAGTCCCACCTAAAAACTTTCAAGCCCCACCCTACTCCCCTTGGAATAAAATCTGAAAAGACTACCTTCCTTAAACGTGGTCTTTGAGTCCTTGCAGGGCTTGGTCCTGTTTCTCTCTACTTAGTTTAGGCCACTTCTTCCTACACCTTTCCCTGAGCTCATCAGATCTGCCTTTATTCTTCCAGTTCATTCTAGCCCCAGGGCCTTTGCACAGTTGTTTGCCCAGCCTGGAATGCTCTTTCCCAAACATATTTTGGCTTGATTGCTCATCTTTCAGGTCTAAGTGTGAATGACAGCCATTCAGGGAAACATTTTCTGATCCTTCAAACCAGGCCCGAGGTCCATTCCTGGTGAGCTTCACAGCACCTATCAGATGACTGATATATCTGCCTCCCAGTCTCCTCAAGGAAACTCATCCTCAACCCATTTCATTCCATGTTTACCCCCAGTGGGTTCTGGAAACAAGGTTGTTTATAACCCCCCACCCCCCACACCCACCCCAGGAGTTTGTACGTGAAGGGAAATGTCTACCTACTCTGTGCAACTAAAGGAACAGGGTCCCCAGTGTGCCTGTCAATGGAGAGTCTGGCATGATGGTGAGAACCTTTCCTTTCACACTAACCAGAAATGAGCTCAGAGGCCAAGGGCCAGAAAACAGGAAGTTAAGAAGTTAAGATGGTCATGAGTTCTAATTTGGTCTAGGCTGAGGTCCATCGATGACTTATCTCCAATGTACACTTCAAACTGTGCCCTTACACGGTGGATCCAAGATCAGGCTCCCTGGAATGTGATGTTTTTTTGAATCTGCACGAAGATTCAAATTTTGCTTTTGACTGGTCAGACGGAAGACAATGAAATCAGGTGAGCTGGCTACCCTGAGGAAGACTACCAGGGAATAGCAGGGGACGTTGCTAACTAAGAGCCACTAGGAGCTGATTCTACATTTAAAATGGGCTGGATTGCTTTAAGGTCTGAATTGAACTGCTTGGGCTCTGGAACCGGGATTCCTTGTCTCTTTGGGTAGGCAGACTTGCCAACTGGCCCCTCCTGAGCGGGGCCTTACCTTTCACAAGGGAAACATTATGTCGTGTCCATTTCTGAGGAAGTAACTGAAACCAGTCACTCAGCAGCTCGAGCTAGAAACGCCTAGAGGTATGTTTCCTTAACCCTCAGTTCCCCCAGATTGAAAGCATCAACCAAACCTGTTTCTAAAACACGTCCTGAATACGCTTGCTTCCTCCATGTGACTACCCTGGTCCAGGCCACTGTCATTGCTGACTGTGGTCTGCAAGTCTCCCAATCAGGTTCTTTCTCTTTTTAATCCCTCTATATTTTTTTTTTCCATAGCAGCAGAATGTGGGAAATTAGCACACAACTTCCGGTGAAGATCCTTCAAATGGCTTCTGTCGAATGGCTTCTATCAGATGTAAAATAAGATCCAAGCTTCTTACAAGGTGCAGGACTTACCTGTTAGCCTCCAGTCTGGTTATCCCTTCCTCAGCTCACTCCCAGAAGCTCTGCCAAGTCCCTTCGATCACAGGTTCTCTGCAGGCTTTCTGTTGTACTCAAAGCTGCCAGGGTGCTCCCCTCTGCTCTCTGGAGGGGTCTTTGCTTGTACGCTCTCAACCTGCAGGAGGGCTTCTCAACTCCCCTCTCGTGAAGGTCCTTCCTCTGGTATTCTGTCTCAGACCCTTTCTTTCCTTTAAAGCACTTATTATAATCTAACTGTGTTGTCTGTTTTCTTGTCTGTCTTCCCTGTTCTTGTACGAATTTCACACTGACAGGTAAGCTGAGGTCTGTCCTCTTTACCCCCGGCAACAAGTACCACACCTGGGCACAGAGCAGTCTCAAAAAACATCTCTTTAATAGAGAGCCTTTTCAGTGGCGACACCTCCAACAGTCAGGAGTTCTCTTTTGGTTTCTGAATTTTGATCTTTCAGGCAACGTTTCACTAGAGAACAATTCTTTGGGCTTATGGCTCAGAGCAGACCAGGAGAGCTCAAGTGGCCAGGCCACCACTGGCCTGTGTGCAAATGGCCGTCAGTGGAACTGCAGCAAATCTCAACTCTACACCAGTCTACGTGTCAGCCCCAGCACCCAGCTCTGTTGCTAGAGGCCTTGGGATTTCTAGAAATTTTTAGGATCCCAAATTCAAATGCTCTTCTTTTCCCCTAATGCTAGGACCCACCAGGCCTCTGTCAGTGACGTCTGGTTGTTTCCAAGCTAAAGTTGCACCAGAAGACAGAGCCGGGGTGGGGGTGGGGTGGGGGTGGCAGAGGTGAGCCTCGGGGCTGGCCCAGGGGAGGGGTGGGGGAGACTGAGAGCCCGTGAGGCTGAGGCTGTGAGTAGAAAGAGCTGGCATGCTGCAGAAACCACCCAGGGCTGGCACCTGACAGCATGTGAGCGGCAAGAGGGCAAGAGGGCATAGTTTTCAAAGCAGCATTTACTTTGGTTTTCACTCCTCCAAGGTCCTGGAACTATAAAACATTCTAGTTCTTGAGTCTCACATACTCTCTCCATCACTCCTTCAGCCACTGCAGTAGCTGAGGTGTGTAGTAGGTGATAATGACGTCGGCACCTGTGTTGGCAGAGAAGTGGGACACAGGGGAGGGGTGGGCGTTAGCATCGAGCATACCTGGGAGACGAGGGTGACCATGAAGAGGCGTAGCCCTCGGGCATCATAACATAAAACTGAGCCCAGTTCTGGTCGGCTCTGGCGCCGCACAGTGTGGCTTTGAGTAAGTCATTTCCTTTCTGGGCCTCGGTTTGCCAGTGCACAGAGGGCACAGCAGGGAAGCAGTGCAGGCCGCCAGTTCTGTTCCCATGCTGTGTGCTACCTCACACCCCAGGTCCCACTCGTGGAGGGACAGGCACATGCCGATTACATAATCATCTCTTGACAACCACGTACCGCCGGGGGGCTTATCCCTAGTTTACAGATAAGGACACAGAGGCTCTGAGAAGTGGCTCAGTCAAGGTCTCCAAACCAAAAAGTAACAGAGGTCTCTGTTTTCTTCACTGTCCCACGTTATTTTTGTCTTTCCATGTCCCTTCCTCCACCTAGGTCTGTTTAAATCACTGGCATTTCCAGGGATAAGACGCCAGGGTGTCACGTGTTCATTTCCCTATCAGGGCCACCTGCCGATCGGTGGCGCAGATCAAAAAACCCCACCCCTGCCTGCTGACCTGCTCTGCGGAAGGCGGTCATGACCTCCAGGACCGCGGCCTTGAGATCAAATGCCCCGGCCTGGGCTCCGTGCCACAGCATGGCGAACTCTCCAGAAACGTGGTAGACAGCCAGAGGGTGCTCAGGATGCTGCAGGGAAGCAGCGGCGGGCAGACTGATCGAAGCAGGGTCGGGTGGGCGGAGTGCTGCCTCTGGGAGTGCCCCTCATGCCCGCCCAGTCTGTGACCATTGCGAGCCCATGCCTGAGTCATGGCCCCGAGTCACTGCCCTGGCAGCCTGGCCCATTCTTGAACAGTTTGGGCAGAGCTTCCCAAAGGCCCTCCTGCGAACCCCGAAGCAGAAGCCCATGGGGGCTCCTGGGCAGGGACAGGGAGGGGAGGAGTTGTGTTTGGGGGCGTTGTGTTTGGACTGAGATTCTGCAGTCCCTCCATCTAAGTCCCCGGCCTCTGACACTAACAGACTCTGTCGGCACTCTCACCTCCCAGAACCCGCTCTGGTCTGCCCTGTGCTCACCCTGCCCTTGACCTCCCGCACAATATCCAGGTAGGGCATTCCTGGCTTCACCATGAGCATGTCGGCTCCTTCTCGAACATCCCGGTCCTGAGGGAGAAGGTGTGGTATGAGCAGTGCCCAGGAGGCGAAGTGACAGGCGGACAGGCTGGGTGGGGCTCAATGTCTGGTCACTCACCACTGCTCGGAGGGCCAGGCCTCGTGCTCCGGGTGGCAGCTGGTAGCAGCGACGATCTCCAAAGGCTGGGCTGGACTGAGCTGCATCCCTGGGAAGCAGAGCATCAGGGTGGGCTCCAGCTTTGGGCTAGTGGCTCAGGGACTTAAGAGCAGGGATCCAGCTTTGGGCTAGAATCGGGATCAGGGATTTCCCCACTCACCGGAAAGGTCCATAGAAGTAGGATGCAAATTTGGCACTATAGCTCATCACTGACACCTATAGGGAGATAGTGGGGTTCGGTCTAGGCTCTGCCATGCTTTCCACTTGTCCAGGGTACTATAGCAGGGAGAGAAGGGACCCAGGCTGGAAGTAGAGGGCCTGTGGCCTAGTCCCCTCGGGGCTCTGGGTCTGGATCTCCCTTCTGAGATGCAGAGGTCGAGGTGGATGCCAAAGGCCTTTGTCCAGAGTTGCCTTCACCACTGTAGTTCTTGGCAGCTCTGGGGACAGGGCGGGTACAGGTTCCCTCCTGCCCTCCCCACACCCCTCGCCACACTCCCTGCCCTACCCTGTTGCCAAATCCATGTGCCATGAGAGCTTCCTTGATGGCTTCCACACGTCCATCCATCATGTCTGACGGAGCTACCACCTGACACCCTGAGGGGCACAGCATGGTCTTCAGAACACGGAGACCCTCTGACACCCTGCCACCTCCCTAACCCAGAGGTGCTCAATCCCCTGGTGGCTCACTCACCTGCCTTGGCATAGGCCAGGGCCACCTCTGCCAGTCGCTGGCGGCTCTCCTCGGCCTGGAATGCCCCGTTCTCATTCAGAAGCCCTGTGAGACAGATGGCTCAGTAGTTCTTTTTTAAAGGAAAGGTGCAGGCAGGAATGAAGGCAAGCAGAGGCAGGTAGGACGAGAGAAGAGAAAGCAGCATTTATTTTTTGTAGTTCCTCTTGGTTGTGCCCCCTGGCCCTGGGATGCACACCCAGGTCCTTGGGATGTATGTGGACTGTGCTGGCCAAAGGTGGCTGACTAAACTGCTACTCCAGCAGGGTGCGTCCCGATAGCTGAGTTTTGAGGGGCACCGGGGCCTCGGGCCTGTCCTAAACTGGGGGAGGCCCGAGCAGTGGAGTGCAGTCGGCGGCAGGGCTAGTGGAGGGAGGGGCTCACCACAGTGACCATGGGAGGTGTAGGGGCACAGGCAGACATCACAGGCCACCAGGAGGCTGGGGAAGGTTTTACGCAACAGATGGATGGCCTCAACCGTCGGGGAGTCCTCAGAATCCGCCGCAGAGCCCCGCTCATCCTAGGGCAGAAGAAGGGCAAAGTGGTTTGTCTGTTATATGGAGCCTTCGAGAGGCACCGTCACAGCCCCCAGATGAGGAGGAGCAGTGAAAAGTGCCCATATTCTGCAGAGTTGACTAGACTTGCCCAGGCCCGGTGCCACAGTCCTGCTCAATTCCTGCCTCTGCATGGGAGCTGCCTTAAGGAGCCAAGGCCATTCACCTGTGGCCGCAATGCTGGAGGGGGCGTGCAGTCAGTGTGGAACCTCAGCCCCCTCCTTCTCCCCTCCTGCTCCCCTCTTCACCTTGGGAACCTTGCTGGGGACACCAAAGATCAGGACGCAGCGCAGGCCGTCTTCCACCAGGGGCCTCAGCATCTCTTCTAGCCGGTTCACACCATACCTGCATGGAAGCAGGTGGGAGGGATGAGGTAAGGCAGGGCCCAGGAAGCCCCCAGCCCATGCTTCTGGTAAGAACCAAGCTACACACAGCACCCGAAGGCCTCAAGCCCTGCCAGCCAAGGAGGGGCGGACACGTGTCCACCAAACAGATGGGAAAACCCAACGCGCACGTAGCAGAGCGATGGACCCCTGCTGCAGAAAGCCCACGGTTCAGGTCTCCTTTGGAACACCTCTGGCCATGGGTAGCACATGACTTTGTGAGGCTGCCTCTTCTGCGTGGAAAGCCTCGGACCCCGAGGTGAAGTCAGCCTCGCCGGATGCTCTGCCTCCTAGGTTTGCTTCTGCTTCCTGGCACCTCCACCTGTGAATTCCCTCCCTCTCCCACGCCCTGCCCTCCCACCGCATCTCTCCTACCTGGCTACTCCTGGGAGGCTGGCGATAGGCTGTACGTCCTCAGGAACATCCCTGCAGGGGGGGGGGGGGGGGGTGGGCCATGGATTGGCAGTTGTGGGAAGGGCCAGTGGTGCGGGGTGGCTGTGGGAGGTGGGAAGGAGTGTGGAAGTGGAGACAGTGGGAGGGGGCGGGGCCAGTGTCTGGTACCCCTGCCTGGCCAAGCCCGGGGCCTGACATACTAACAGGAACAGGTAACAAGAGTAACAATGACAAGAGTGACTGTACTCACAGAACAGTCATCACTGGAGAGAATCAATTGGTTAAGCACTTGGACTCACTTGCTGGCCCAGCCACTTACTGAATAGGTGACCCTGGCTAAGCAGTACCATCTCTCTGAGCCTCAGGCCCTTCATCTGTGCTTTGGGTGAATTGATTGATTGATTGATTGATTGATTCATTCATTCATTCAACCAATTTTACTGAGCTTTTGTGATGGGCTAGGCACTGTTCTGTGCTCTGGCGATACAGCAGCGAGAGAATAGACGAAAATTCCTGCCCTCTTAGAGATGATGCTCAGGGACAACAACCCTGCCTTCCTCATGCAAATGCTACCAGGACTGAGGTCATATAGGGAGGTGCTTAGTATCATCATCCCTGTATGTACTCAGCAAGTGTCGCTGCTGCTCTTAATAATCACAGCTGCCACTTCCCACGCGTACATAGTAGAACGCCATGCCGGTTCGTCTTACTGCAAGAGGTCGGGTAAACGGTTTCCTTATTTCCTTAATGGGAAGATGGAATTCTTTCCCAGCTTTGTTGGATTCCTAACATAGCTGTCCTTGATCAGGAGACTACTTCTCAGATCCTGAGCTCCAAGCCGACAGGCCTCTTTACCAGACCCAACACGGCAGCCGCCTGCCCCCGTCCCGCCCACTTGCTGCAAAGCACCGGCCTGACTCCTTGCAGACTCACGTGACAAAGACGGGGTAGATGAGGTTGGAGGCGTTAAGGGTGGCGGCGGCTGCCTGCCAGGTCCGGAGCAGGGGGTGGAAGTAGCCGCTGTGCAGGACCGACTGGGGCTGCATGGTGGGAGCGGGAGCGGGGCAGCTGGCTGGTTGGAACTGGGGCTGCTGTGTGCGCTCAAGTCTGTGGGGCAATGGGAGGGACATGAGACAAGGTCCGGTATCCGCATGAGAGGGTGACATATCCCTGGGCGCCTCCGGGTTCTGCTTTTTCTGCTTTCACTGCTATTCCAAACGCGGTTCCCAAATTCCCACTGGTCTTTACCAAGGGAGTAGAGAAGCGCAAGTCGGCCTTCAGAAACTTTCTTACCATAAAAAGGACTGAACAGAATTGACATCTAACATGATTTACTTTCACTTATTGACCGTAACGACTGATCTTTACATATATTAAGTGACCACCTCAGTAAGTCTAGAGGATCTTTCCCATCCTTCACCACAAAGTGACACATTTTCTCTTGAGATGAGAACTTTTCAGATCTACCCTCTTAGCAACTTTCAAATGTACAAACACAGCGTTACCAACGACAGTCACCATGTTATGCGTGACATCACCAGCACTTACTAATTTTATAACTGCGAGTACACCTTTCGACTACCTCCACCCACTCCACAGATTTATGCTCTCTCTTTTGAAAAATTTCTCTAATAATTGACTTTCATTTAAAGAATTTACAATTGGCATATAGCTCAAGAGGCTAAGGTACAGGTCATATAAAGTCTATAGACCTGGATTTGAGACCCATCAATGGCAGTAAAAACAAAACAAAACAACCACAAAAAAGAAGTTACAACTGATTTCAAAAATCGACCTGTGACAGATTAGAAATTACTATGAGCAGTACCAACTTAGCCAAATTTATGCCATGAAAAATGTTCATGTACATGGGAGAAGTTCTAGAAAAGTATAGAAAGCAAAAAAAGTATAGAAAGCAATAATTCTGTTAACATCTTGTCACATGGACTTCTTGTCAGGCATGACGCACACTAAGAGGATGAAGTAGCACCATGCCTGACAGACACACAGACATACATACACACAGAGACACAGAGACACACAGAGACAGACACACACACACACAGACAGACACATAGACACACACAGTCACAAACATACACAGACATATATACACACACACATAGACAGACACACACACACAAAGACAGACACACACACACATACACACACACAGATACACAGACACACAGACAGAGTGGTCACGGAAGCTGATTTCTCCAGCCCCAGAGCCTTCTCTGCTTCTCAGGCACAAGTCACTCTTGGCCACATTCCAGCCACCTGTTCCCTTTACCTAAAAGTTTGTGCTTGTTCCATAGCCTGCCGGCCCACCCCCAAACCCTACTGGGTTCTCCATAACATAACCCCTCTTTTCACCTCTCACGAACTTTCCTTCTCATCCAGATCACACTCTCCCTGATACAATAGCTCTTCTTATCTCGCCCAGCAACGAGAGCTCCTGCAGGGCAAGGTCCATAGTTCCTTTCATCTCCCCCACAGCACTCTGCCACACGGTAAATATTGAATAACATGAAGTATAACACAATTTTGCTCTAAATGCCAAAATAGTGATCTATGACAGAAGGACGCTGGGATATTGACATTCCAGAAGGAGTACCTAGTATGTGCCCAGCCGTGTTGGGCTCCTGCAAAGGTGAGTTCTCATGGAGTTGGCACTAGAGTCCTGGAGGGCAGGGTGACTGAGTGCCTCTCAGAGAGGAGGGGCGCCCCAGCGACAACCAGGAGTCCCCACGTGAGCCGAGTCAGAAACAGCTCCTGGGTAGATGATGGGACTTGAACTTGGTTTTGATGGATGAATGAGCTCAGCGGAGGGAAAGGGGAGAGTATTTTCTCAAGAAGGGAAGGAAGGGGCAGAAGCAGGGATGGACGGAAGGCTGTGGACTGTTCTGAGGAGCTAAGGAGGCAAATGAGGCTTGAGTATATGGAAGGCATGGGAAGGCAGGGTGACGGACTGAGGACAGATTTCTGAGCAGAGGATGGAGGAGAAGCCTGGTCAAAGCCTGGTTTTAGGGGACCTCTAAAACACCACACTAGTCACAAATACACCCATTCCCCACACCCGTTCATTGCAGCCTTACTTACAGCAGCTAAGAGCAGGAAACAACCTACGCGCCCAATGACGTGAGTGGATAAAGATGTGGTCTACATACACAATGGAATACCACTCCGCTATAGGAAAAGATGAAATCCCGCCATTTACAGCCACGTGGATGGATCTAGTGGGGATTATGCTTAGTGAGATAAGTCGGAAGGAAAAAGAGAGATACTATGTGATTTCACTCACATACAGTTTACAGGAAAAACCAAGCAAACGAATTACTAAACCAAACAAAACTAGACTTTTAGTCTATAAAACCGAATTAATAGTTACGGTGCGCCCTATGAGTCGATCACCTCTGAAGGAGCGCAGGCCATCTACCCCTGAGTTCGAGTCCTGGGTCTGCAGGGAGACACCAGGGTGAACGGCTAAATAGAAATAAAACAAAAAATACTTCTTTCTCCTCTCCCTTCCTGCCTGTCTGCCTACTTGCCTTCATTTCTGCCTGCTCCTTTCCTTTAAAAAAATTAATGGTTATAAGAAGGAAAGGGGAAGGAGGGGGGCAAATTGGGCAGAGGGATATCAACTGTATGATGAGGGAAGAACTGCAATAGCGGTAGTAAACTTAATGTATTACATGCAGGTGTTGATTTACAGTGATGCACATCTTAAACCTTTACATTACGATGCAATGTTCCTTCAATAATATTAACTTAAAAAGGGGATGGGGGCAGGCCTGGTGGAGTAGCAGTTGGGTCAGCCATCTCTGGCAAATGCAGTCCACACACATCCCAAGGATCCAGGTTTGCATTCTGGGGCCGAGGGTATCGGCTGAGACGAACAACTAAAGAAAATAAGTAAACTGCTTTTTCTTCCTCTCTCTTCCTGCCTGCCTATGCTCATCTTCATTCCTGCCTGTACCTTTCTTTAAAAAAAAAAAAAAAAAGAAAAGAAAAGGAAATTCTTGCGGCCTGAGCAGAGTAGACAGGAAGCAGAAGAGAAAGGAGGCCAGGGACCTGAGGGGTGGAGAAGGGTCATCCTCAGGTTTAAGGTGGCCAAGAGGTGGGTGGTGGTTTCTGCAGAGGCTCAAGCCTGCTTGAACCATGGCGGGGTTCAGGGACCCAGAAAGAGAGCTTGGAGCCAAGCTTGGAGAGATGATGGAGAACTGTTTTAAACACTTTCATTTACAGGTGCCTGGGAGAACACCGGAGAAAGCACAGTAGTCAAAAAAGGAGGGAGAAAAAGGAGTAGGCATTCTCTCCTTGTATGAATGGAATGTCAAGAACCCAAGAGAGGCCGGGACTTACCCAAGGTTACACAGCAGCCAGAGTCTAAAACAGCAGAGCAGGAACCCTGGTGAGGTGACGACAGGCGGGGTTCTTTAATACACTGATGATGCTCTCCTCCCCACATTCTCCTAGGCCCCTTCAACTCCCTCCCAATGAGTGCAGGGGCCCATTTTATCCAATCTTCCTCATGGTGGGGCTGGGGTTATCAGAAGCCACACAGGGCCCCACCCTCGCATATCATCTGACACAGTTAAGCCAGGCCTCCCCAAAGATGTCCCAACCCTTAAATGAGTAATAATGCAGCAGATACAAAGTCCTGAGTGCCCATATTGTACAAGAGTTTGCTCTTAGGTCTGCTAGGGATCAGTCTAACTCAGAGAGGTTAAGTTACTTGCCCGAGATCACACAGCGAATTAGCTTTACTGAGCCAGAATGTGAATTTGTTCTACACAGTTTGTTCAGGACTTTAAACACTTGATTCAGTGGGTGATTCTGCTTGTACCACCTTGGGGGTGGGAGAGATGGAGAAAACGAGAAAAAAATTGAGTTTAATTTATGTGTGAGGCACTGGACTAAGTATGATATATATGTATATGTCTATCTAATATATCTCTATATATCTATATCTATATATACATACACATAATCCCCCCTTTTTTTTAATAGCAAAGACTTGCTCTAACTCTTAGTGATAAGAAAACAGGCTCAGTGACATTAAGTGACTTGTTCAAAGTTGTTCTGGAGCATCAAATCAGATTTAGAGGTAGGTACTTCCCAGAGAACAAAATCCAAAGCTGCCTTCTATGGCCCCAACTCCCTGTCTAGAGCTAGGAGGCCAGAGAGCACATGCCTCTGCTTATCAGAAGTAACAGGGTCATGACTTCAGAGGAGCTTCATAGCCCACATTTCTCAGGAGACACAGGTTGGGGCAGGGGAGAGGAGGGGAGGGTGAAAGTGTGAAGGGGAGGACTTAGCTGGACACTCGAGTATCTGTTTTACTTATTTTTGTATTTTTCAATTTCAAGACTCAGAAAGAGATTTGATTTGAAAAACAGGTATCCGTGCTGAAGAAATTAAAAAGTTGAAAACTGCCAATCCTGTTTAACTTCTCTCATTCTGATTTCCACATCCTGAAGTGAGGTACAGTCAGATACAGAGCTGGGCTTGACTGGGGATCTCCTGACCTCTAGTCGGGTGCCCTGAGACCTGCACCACACTTTTTATATAACAGGTACATAATTTTATAATAACAGGTACATAGTAAATAACTGTGGTGTAGAAAAATACCCCCAAGCAACAGAGTTGAATCTTTGTTTGCAAAGCTAAATCCAGGTGGAGGTTGTTGCTTTGCAAAAAGCTCCTCAACGACTGGGAGATTTTTCACACACTTGGGAGGGCATTTCTCCCAAGCGAAGGGAGACTGCCAGCTCTGCTTAAATCCTGTGCCACCACAATGAAGACAAGAGCAAGTCACCGGGGCATGCGGCACCTCTGCCCACCCACATGAGAACAGCTCGCTGAGCAGGAAGGCAGAACAGAACCAAGAGAAAGTACAGAAGAGCCATGCTTCAGGGTCAAACAGTCCCAGGTCTGGCCTATGCTCAATCTTCCTTTCTCAATCTATTAAAATGAGCACTGGGAATACGATCAAACTTGCAAAGCAGAGATCAGATAGTGAAAGCTCCTGCCTGGCATCAAGCAGCCACGCAGTAAACATGGAACTACTTTTATTATTGTTGGGAAAGAACAGAGCTGGAACTGGACCCCCTGTGGGACCATCACAGTTGTGCCTTTGTACCACCCAGAAGGGAGGACTTTCAACCAGTGTGGGCCACAGCCACAGGGTCTTCCCTGCCTTCGAGTAATTTGTGTGGTAGAGAAAGAACTGCCACAGACCAGTTGCTGTGGGAGAGCCCTGTTCCTCTGGAGTAAAGGACAGCTTTGTGGAAGAAGGGGCATTCCGGAGATGCAGTTTTTCTTTTTTAAAGGAAAGGTGCAGGCAAGAATGAAGGTAGGCAGGCAGCAGCAAGAGAGAGGAGGACGCATTTTAATTTATTGCCATTTTAGTTGCTCACAGGGATTGTGCTGCCCCCTCCCCCCCAACTCAAGGGTATGTAGCTTGTGTCCTTTGGAGGCAACTGTCTGAACCACAGCTCTGCCAGGGTGCATGTGATGTTGTTTTTCAAACTGATCATGAAGGTATCTCCTTACTTAGAAGGCAACTTCCCCAAACTAGGGAGCAATCTAAGTGGAGGAAGTTGCCTTCTGAGAGCTGATATCAGAAGGGGCTGAAAGAGATACAAGGCCTGAACCCCCATGGTGTGCTTCCTTGAGGATTCCAGAGGCTGTGGTCTTGGCACAGGAGTTGGAAGCTGCTGCCAGCTCTGCAGGGCTCGCCTACCAGCGGAGGAGGCAGCAGCAGCAGTCAGGAGGCCCGGCTAGGTAGAAGGCGGCCAGGGCTGAGAAACCCAAACCCTAGGAGGGCCAGGATAGCAGCTGTTAAGCAGTTCTGAAAAGGCACCAACTGGCTGCAGGTTTATTCAACCCGAATTTCCTGAATATCTACTCTCCACCTGCCCAGTGCTAGACACAGGGATTAAAGAGACCCAGGTTGGGACTAGAAGCCAAGTCTATGGCAGCTCAGTCCTTAATGCCTACTATTACCCCTTGACACTTTAAGTGCAGTTTCCAAAGCTTCTTAGCAGTAGAACTGCGCTATTGGAGAGTTTTGGGTGAAGCAGGTAAGGGAAAGGGAGAGGTAGAAAGGAGATTGCATCCGGCTGCAGCCGGCAACAAGATGGTTAAATGTAAGGGTTTTGGAGTCTGACAGCCTGGGTTCGAATTCTACTTCTGTCACTGTTCAGCTGTGTGACCTCGGTTTGTTCATTTGGTGAATAGGGGCTTGAACTGACCTCAATGGGCTGTTGTATGGACTGAATGGGTCAGTGCAAGCAACGTCGGAACAAGCCGAGCACAAAGCCGCTGTCATTGTTCCATCTCCCTCCGCTACGTTGCAAGGCACCAGCGACTCCGCACCTCGGAGGCTAACCCAGCGGTCCGCGAGACGGTGAACCCCTAGAGGAGACGTGGATCCGGAAAGCGGACCCCCAGGAGATATGGCCCCCGCAGTCACCTACCATTTACCTCTAATGGCCCGAACAGGGGCCTCGCCCCCAGCTGCACGACCAGCGCTTCTGGCGCAAAGCACAATCAGGGTCAGGAGGCGAGACTCGGTGCAACAGCTCCCGCCATCCAGTCCACGATTTCCCCGAGTCCCGCCCGCTTACCTGCTTGCCTAAGAGCTCCAAGAGGCCGCTCCTACTAGGACAGCAGCTCACTCCAATCTCCCCCGCCCACGTTGGGGATGGGTGGCCCGCCCGGAAGCAGCTCTCCCCACCCCAGGGCCGCCCCCATCAGCCCCAGGCCACGCCCCCTGTAGGCACGTTGCGGACTGGTTGGTCAGCAAACCGCAGCCCCGCCCCTGAAGGGTTAGCCAATCCGGTGTGCGGAAGGGGCTGTCCTGCTTGTACCTCCAGGCGCCGCGGCGCTGAGGAGCCCACGTGGTCGCGCAGAAACAGCGCCGGAGGGGGCTCGACGTGTGAGCTTGTTTGGGAGGCTGTTACAGCCCTGAGGCTCTCTTCTCAAATCCTTTTCCCAGTCTAGCGAGCATTTGGCGCTGGTTAGTTATTGGAAGAGAGACGGAGAATTTGATTTGAACTGTATAGGATGCCAGAGGGTTTTATTACACTTATTCTCGGGTTTTATTTATCAAAATCAGTCTCCACTTCCGTTTCTATGTCTTTAAATTTCAAGTTAAAGGGGCACAGAGGATTAACCCTAGGGAAATACTACACTGCTTACTTCCCAGCTGCTAGATTTCTGATCTGTGTTCAACTAAAGAAGGAGATAATGCTTTTTGTGCGTTTAAAAAGAGGCGTGCGTTTAACAATTCAATCATCTAATTTTAACGACAAGTATCCTCATTTTACAGATTGGGAAAACAGTTGCCAGCGACATTAAGTAACTTGGCCGGTAACGGTCTTCCTCTGCAGTGCCTGCTAACCATGCTCCTTCAACTCAGTGGTAATTGCTGTTCATTATCCCTCCCAGTTTAGAGTCTCTACCCAACATCTCTTTCATAACACCTGTTCCATCTGTTTATTGATAACTAAAAATAAAAACAACCGTCTACCTCTGAGTCCAAACAATGAAAAAAATATAAATGTGACTGTAACCTACTTTTCCCATCTTATTCTTGACTGAAAGAGCTGTTTCTACTCCTCTGCCCTTTCAAAAAAATTGAACCTTAATATTTCACTCATCCATCAAAAGTACTGTGAATGCAACAATATGAATAACTCTGAAACATGTTGAGAAAAATGAGCCAGACACGAGTACGTATTTCATGATTTCATTTACATGAAATAAAAAACCAGGTAAAATTAACCAGGATGGTGGTTACCACTGGGGAGTTGGGGAGTGACTTGGAGACCAAAGGGGATTTTTAGGGTGCTGGTCATGTTTATTGATCTGAATGTGAGTTACATGTGTTTAGTTTGTAAAAACTTATCAAGCTCTATTTGTATCTTTTAGTATGCATATTATGCTTCAATAAAAGCTAAACACACACACACACACACACACACACACACACACACACAAACCACTAAACTATTTAAACTATTTTGAGGGCTTTCTAGGTAGGTACACGGCCTTATGCTAAATGCCATGAAGAATAGAGTAAGAAAGAGAGATTGTTGGTTTCTAGGAGCAGGGGGAGAGAAGCATCCGATTAATGGATACAGGATTTGTTTTGGGGTAATGAAAATGTTTCGGATTTTGATAGAGGTGGTAGTTGTATAACATGAATGTGCTAAATGGCAATAAATTGCTCATTTGTTTATTTTCTTTTGTTGTTTATTTGGTTGTTCCCTAAGCCCCAGAACATGAACCGGGATACCTGGCTAGAGGTGGCAGACCCAACTGCCACGCCACCAGGACATGCCAGAATTGCTCATTTAAAAATGCGTAATGTTTTGTGAATTTCATCTCAGTTAAAAAGATAATTGATTCACCAAATGCCATCCATGTAGGTGCTTGCTTTGGCAGCATGTATGCTTACATCAGAACAATACAGAGAAGATTAGCATGGCCCTGTGCAAGGCTGACACACAAGTGCCGTGTGGTATTCTAGACTGGATCCTGCACGGAAAAAGGACATTAGTGGAAAGACTGGTAAAATACAACCAATTTGGCATTTGATCATTTTTCTTTTAGTTTGTCAAAAGTACCATGGTTATGTAAGATGTTATCATGGGTGTGCCCTGGCAGAGTGGTGGTTAGGTCAATTGCCTCTGAAGGACACAGCCATATACCCGAGTTCGAATCCTGGGCCCGAGGCAACAGTGTAGACAGCTAAAATGAAAAATAGATCAAGTGCTTTTTCTTCTCTTTGCCTACCTGCCTACTGCTGCCTTTATTCCTGCCTTTACCATTCCTTAAAAAAAAAAAAAAAAAAAAAAAAAAGTCAACATGAAGGAAAGTAGGGTGTTACTAGAATTCTCTGTACTCTGCAATTTTTCCGTATATCTAAAATTGTTCCAAAAATCAAAGTTTATTAAAAAAAATCAAAGTCAGGAACAGGATAGGATCCCAGTTTTCTCAAATTAATGGTAAGATCTTGAAAAAAATCACTTCTGAGAAAACTGTTTCTCATTGGTAAAAATGGGTTAGGCCACACAAGTAATTTTGCTTAGGTAAAGATGGCAACCTTCCCACCTCCCACCTTCCAAATCCAGAACACAATCTTGTCATAAAGGGCTGTGGTTATAAAAAGATGAGAAGCATTGCCTTAGCCTAGTAAGGAACCTTAAAAATTCAAATACCCTGCTGGGCCATCAAGCTGCAGTGGTGGCAGGGATGGCGACTGCTGGCAGTTTGCAGCGTCAAATGAAATGCATTACTCTGTGCAAATTACAAATGAAAATTAATCACAAACACCTTACAGTAAATGGTAGAGATGTGGTTGGGAAAACCTATTAGGTGATCTCAAAAATTCTAGCCAGTTATTAAATGCTATAGTTTTAAGTTATAATCTCCATTCTCAGAAAACATGATTTTCCTTAGTCCGTTTGGTAAGAACGAAAACCATGTGGAAGACCTCATGGGAATGCATTCTTGACTGGAGTCTTACGTTGGTGTAGAAACAGATTAAATTCTAAGGGCACCCTCCTTAAGCAATCTTGGAATAACTGGCGTAAGCTTGGATTTCACTTAATAGGAAGCAGGGAGGGACTAACATATTTCAGGAAGATCCACTTGGCAAGCAATACACAGGGGAAGCCAGGGGAAGCAGAGATGAAGCAGGTAACAGCTCAAAGGAAATCACAGGAGTCCAGCTGGAATTTTAGGACTGAGCCAAGTGGTGATGGGAATTAAGAAAGGATGTCTGTTATGAAAGAAAGTCACTGGACCTAATGACTGTTGGGTTGTAGCTTTGTGAATTATTTGTAATTTACAATTCAAAAAAGCTACATAGATTATAGAGATAATACAGTGTTAGGGCTGAAATCACAGAAGTAACAGCAGTGTTCCTTTATAGAGTTTGAGTGAAACTTCAAAGCATTTAGAACAGTGCCAGACAGCCAGCAGGTAGTTAATAAAAGTTTGAAGTTACTGAGTTTCTAGTATATATATATGGGCCTAGCAGAGCCATGGGAAGCTCTTGAGGTTGAAGAGCATAGTCCTTGGCTATGAACCAGCAGCACTGTTGGTCATCAGGGCAACACACCGTCCCCAGTTTTACAAATGTCTGGCTCAGTGCATACCTCCCAAACTGTAGAGGGATTATCAGAGGGGCCTCTTCAAAAGCACACATATAAAAAATGAGTCATCACTTTTAACAAGAATTTTCTTTATTTGTATAAAGCATTATATATTTCTCAATATTCATTTATCAACAAACTTTTCACTGTATTCATTTAACATATTAACAGTATCAACTACAACTCACTACCTGTCAACCTCCAAGCACTCAACTCAGAGACAAAAAAGTGCTTGGAGCACCAACTGGAAAAAGATCAGGGAAGGTCTAGAAGCAGTAAAGGGGATGGTTGGAAGGAGGGAGGATTAGAATCCTGAGCACCATCAGATTCCCCTTTAGGTTCAGAGAGGCTTTACAAAATCATTTTAAAAGTCATGAGATTAGAACTAAGGAATCAGAGAACCCATACTTTTATGATTTGAAGCAGGTTATCAATGTTCCTGGATTGGTAGAAGACAAAGCAGGAATGGAGAGCAGAGGTGAGGCTGAAGAAGTGAGAGAGTAGTGAGAAGTACAGACAGAGAAGTTGTGCGTAGAGGAAATAAAGTTTGGACTTGTCGAGAATTGAAAAATGAAAAGCCACAGTCACAAGTCTGGAAAATGGTCTGCAAGAGCAGGCCTGGAATTTTACACCTTCCGGGAGGTAATGATACATTCTAAAGCTGTTCAGTGGCAGGTAGTAAGGTGCAGCAAAAAGGAAACCATCAGTTTAGTAGGAGAAAAACACCCTTGCTAGACGAATTCCACTTCACACTACTGATTTAAAAACATGCGCCCACAGTGCAGACACCTCAGCAGGTCAAACACTATCAGCAACCGAGGAGGGCTCAAGTGGGTAAGTAGATACCAAAATGCAACTGTTACTGTCAAGTGAGCAAACAACAGACTAGATTTTGTTCTCCCACAGCCTCTTAGTTTCCTAAAGCTAAACCATCCGGACCACTTGTAATAAGCTAGTATTGCCAAATACTGTACAATAGAACAGGCTGACCATGGCCAAAGCCCCAGGTTTTCCTGAGGCTTGACTGTCTGTGATCTGAAACACTGCAGACAGCATGGAAATTATTACTTTTTGGGGTGGGGGTTCTAGAGGGGAGGAAGGGCCCTGGGGACCCAAATCTGCCTAGCTATATATATCAAGCAAACAGATCACACTGACTAATTTAGTCGCTCAGAATCCTTGCCAAACTCACGCCCTTTAGGTGTTTAAACAAGAGTATTCTGCTACTCAGATGCTCGGAGTCTGGAAGCACTGATTTGGATAACTCTAGTCAGTTTATATTCTGATCCTGATTTTTAGGCTCTTTTGCCTAAGATAACTGCCCAACACAGGAAAGCTTCACAGACGTGTGTACCATGTGTCAGAACAGAACCTTCACTGGCAAGAGGCCAGTTTCTCCTCTCCCCCATTCAATTGTCTACTTCCTCCTCTTCATTTTGTTCTTCTTCTTCCAGCCTTTCCTCATCTTCATCGTTGTCTTCATCCCTGCTCTTGTCCTGCTCTTCTGAATCATTTTTTTTGTCTTTGTCCTTCTTCTTTTGCTCGGAAGCTTCCTTCTTGCCTTTCTGTTCCCTCCTATATGCTGTAAGGAGGAAGGAGGGGGTTAGCAGAGGGGGCTACAGACAGGCCGCAGCAGCTCTAATGTAGAGCTGGAACAGGACGCACACAATAACCTCACACAACAGATGTGAGGGGGTGCCACCTGACCTGGGTTCATGCTTACTGGACTCAAAGGAACCCAAGCGGAAAGAGATTCAGGGCCAGGTGAGCAGGACACACAGGTTAACAATCTTCCACTTGGCTGAGAAAAATGAAAGGATCGTTACCCTCCAGAGCTTCTTTTAACGGGGTAATAAACCGCTGGAACTCCATCTCCTCCATGGCTGAGAGCACATCACTGGCATTCAGTGTCTTGCGTTTCCCTTTCATTGCAAAGTTGTTGGCACTGAAAGAAACGAAAGATGAACGGCCCTCAGAGGCTGTCCAATCTTCTCCTGCCGTGTAGAGTAGATGGGAAAGGGGGCTCCCAGAGGTGGAATGGACAGCCTACATCTTGGATGATTTTTTTTTTTTTAAAGGAAAGGTGCAGGCAGGAAGAAAGGAAGAAGCGTTTCATTTTATTTTCTATTTAGTTGTTCACATTATTTGTCCCGCGGCCGTCCCGTCCGCGTACCCCCACCCCACCCCACCCAGCGCCTGTAACCCAGATGTAAATGGCGCCCAGAGTGTATTAGGCAGCTAGGTCACCAGAACAGCGGGATGGATGGGTTTTTGTATGACATGGGCAAATCCCTCCCCAAAGAGATAAGATAGTCATTTGGTTTTATTTGCTTCAGAACTGGATACGGGCCGTGAAGCTCCCTCCACCCGGTTCTAGGCCACGCGCTCCGCGCGGGGGTGGCTGGTCTCTGCGTTCCCTCTGCCTCAGCCCGCTGAGCGCCAGCTAGCTCGGCCAGCCTCACCAGGACGTGGCGTACAGCACGAAGACGCTGGCGGCGCGGGAGATGGCGCTGCGGGCCTCCTTGGAGATGTTGACACCGTCCGGGAGCTGTGAGAAGAGCGCGGGTGAGCAAAGCTGCCGGCCCGGGACCGCTTCCCGCCTGCCCGCTGCTCCGCCCTGGCCCGTCCGTCAGCGCAGCTGCTCACCGCCTCCTTGATGATCCTGGTAATGACGGCATTGGGCAGGTTGAGGTCCTCGGGCCGCTCCGCCATGGCCGCCGCCGGGCCCCGGCGCCCCCGCAGGCCTCCTCTTAGGGTCGCTACAGCGTCCGGACTTCCCGCGTCGCCCCGGTCTGACCCAACCAGGCTTCCGTCCCACCCCACGTCGCCACACTGTGTCCCACAGTGCCCCGCGCGCCCAGCCGCCCTTCTCTGCCGGCCCCACCTCCTTCTCGTCGCCGGTGCATCTCAATTTTCCTAGCGCTGGGGCTTTGGTCCACCCGGGCGCCCGCTGGCCCTGCCGGCACGCGCGCATCCCTTGCCAGGATTGGCTTCTCTACTTTCCTCCAGCACCGCGTCCGGCGCAGTCTCACCAACTTAAGTTTGGCTTACTGGGCCTTCCGTCTCTTCCCCATAGTGCTCCGCGCCGCTGCCTGGCGACGGAGCCGTCTGGCGGCAAGCTGAGGAGACAAAGGCGTCGACGGACTCGACTGGGCGGGGCTTCTCGGCTCGAGAGGCGGGGCCTGACCCGAGGACTCGTCCGCGCGCTGGAAGCCGCGTTTTCCTTGTGGGCTGCGGCCTCCTAGCGGTGTGGCTTGGTGTTTGTTTCGGCGGTCCCAGGCCGGCGGGATGGCTCCGCTGTGCCCTTCCGCGAGGAAGCGGGAATAAGTTTTCAGCTCTTCGAGAGCTGATGTCCATACTTAATTTTTTCACCCTTTCCAACTCTGTGACGCGTATTTAAGGATAAGTATTACCTAGAATTTTTGAACACAGCCTACTTGGCAGCACAGCGCTAATGCTGGCGACAGAGAGACGAGCTGGCTAGACCTTGGGGCTGACTTCGGGCTAGTCAGGTAACGACGGGCAACAGGTAGCGATTTGTAGGAATAACACAACATTGCATTCGCATTCAACCACAGACCCTGTTCAATTTGTATTTCAGTGCATTGCTTTGCTCATGGTACAGCTTTCTCAGTCGAAAACGTGACAGTGGTCTTGCAGTGGCTGTTTAAATGGTAGCGAATCCATATCACAGAGGCAGAAATTGTCCTCACTCGCCTGAGCACGGTGCTTTTTACCTTGAAACATGCTCTCTTCAGTTACTCCGTTTTTTATTTTTGATAGAGACGTGCGTGCAAAGAATTATTTCCCTGTTATGAAAAAGATAACAGTAAATGCTGTCGGCAACTGAACTTGCTTCAGTTAGAAGGTATAGAATGTGGTGAGGAAACGATCCTCTTGGATAGAGCAGACCTGGTTCAAAGATGTCAGGAGCTGCTTAATTGCCATCTGATTGGAACTGGGCCCTCTGCTTGTCGGATATGTTGATACGTATGAGGAGAGGAAATCGGGATGTTATGGGCTATTTCCATTGGACAATAAGAGCGCACAGTGCAGGTCAAACAAAACAAATCATACATTAGATGAAGTCACAGGTGAATAGTTTGCAAGATTTGTTCTAAATTATAAGCTCTTAGAACTATTTCGTTTTGGTTTTGAACTTGGTCTGTTACTGTTTTCTATGCCCCAAATAATCCCCTCACATAGTTGGCAGTCACTAAATGTGTTAAAATGTGACTAAAAAATAAATGAACACTAACCTTAAAAAATCTTAGGCATCAGGTAGCAGTGAATGCCTAAAACACAGCTAAAGAAAGATATTTATTGAGCGCCTATGATATATCATCTTATTTAATGCTTCTACAATCCTGCGCCTACTTTATATGAAGAACTTTTAACTGCTTTTAACTACTGGAGAATGGGAGCATATTGAAAAATGAAACATGTTCTCCCAAGGTTTCAGTCATCCAAAGGACTTCTGTAACTACATTAGTTATAATTTGATACGCCTTTGGAAATGGTGGCATCTTTACTGATTAATAAAGTAGAAAAGGAAATGATGCTAGTATTTATTATGAATTATATGCCAGATATTTTAATGGCCACTAACTGATTTCGTAATGATCCTGTGAAAGAGGCAGTTATTAAAAAGCCAATTAGGAGGATTTCCTAGTCATCTGCTGCTAAACTCTTGTCAGTCTACTTGATACTTGCTTGTTACCCAATTCTTAATTATCCTTTGACCATCATTTACCTATATGCATTCAATAGAAATATTTTATGCTTTGAGTCCAAATTCAGATCTGGACTGGGCTCACCGTGGTGGTTCAGGTGTCAAGCTGGTGCTAGAGCGTAGACCATGTGAAGCTCAAGGACCTGGGTTTGCAATGGGGTTGGGGGAACAACAAATAAATAAATTAAAAATGCTTCCTCCATCTCTCTCTTCCTGCCTGCCTCTTAAAAAAGAAATATCTGGACTGCATGGCTAATATGCAGTATTCTGTAATTACGTGGTGGTTGTTCCTCAGAAGACTAGAAAGCAACGGAATTGTTTTTTTATCCTAAATGTAGCTATGGACTTGCCAGATGTGAGCCAGTGGGATGAAACTACCTGCAAATTGGCTCTTTGCCAGCATCCACAATGCTGGGCAAGTGTCCGACGGATTGAGAGGGGCCACCCTCGAATCATGGGCCCTCCTTGCAAAGCTCTGGAAATTGAAGGTGAATTAGCCAGTCCTAGTCTCCTTTCTAACAAGATCCTTGAACTATTTATGTTTGACTTTTGATTTGTTACCTGTTTTCTTTTGGTTTGTTTTTTTCAGACAGACTCCCAATGCTCACCATTGTCAATGTCTCAGATTCCTGTTTCTGGCCCAAGAGATTTGTCCGTCATCATTTTTCAGGATTTACCTTCACTAAGGCTCACTCTGTATTGTCTCATGATTCAAAGTTTGCCTCCAAATTTCAAGGCAGGTAATAATCCTGGAATTTTCCTTTAAGAGTTCATTATTTCAAAATTCTGAGTTGACATCCTTTATCCATGTAGTAGATTTCGGGAAAGCTAGATTAAACATAAAGCATCCATTCATTTAACAGAGTGGTGAAAGGCAGGGAGAAACCGAAAGAAAGGCTTCATATTTGTGGACTAGGAGTTGGTTTAAGTGGAGGGTGGGTGGTATTAGTTTGCTAGGGTCACCGTAACAAAGTACCACAGACTGGGTGGCTTAAACAAAAGAAATTTATTTTCCCACAGTTTTGGAGTCTGGAAGTCCAAGATTAAGGAGTTGACTGAGTTTTTTTTTTTCTTCTGAGCTCTCCCTCCTTGGCTTGTAGGTGACTGTCTTCTCTCTGTGTCTTAACATGGTCTGATGTAGCTTTGCCCTAATATCTTCTTATAAGCACATCAGTCAGACTAGGACCCGCTATATAATCTCATTTTACCTTAATTAGCTCTTTAGAGATTATAACCCCAATTACAGTCAAATCAGAGGTACTGGAGTTAGGACTTCAGCATAATGAACTTGAAGAGACATAATTTAGTCCATATAGGGCGTATCTCATCAGTTCCTGTAGGAAAACTGTGTCCATACATGCTTTCTTATCTTTTGCTTCTAGATACGAAATTATCTGTAAACTCCTGAAGGTGGAAGCATTGGCTTTCCTCTCTCTTTTTTTTTTTTTAAAGGAAAGGAGCAAACAGAATGAAGGCAAGTTGGCAGGAAGGCAGGAAGAGTGAGGAGGAGGAAGAGCTTTGTTTATTTTTATTTAGTTGTTTGCACTGGTTTCTCTCCCCATTTCCCCTCCCCACCCCAGCCTCTTAACGCAAACCCAGGGGTATGTGGCTTTCTCCTTTAGAGACAGTTGTTCTAATTCCTGCTCTACCAGGGCCTGGCTTTCCTTTTGAATCTTCTACAAAGATGATACCCAGTTGGTACTTGCTAATATATGTAACTAAGAGCACTTTCTTCTGCCCTGTCTTCTAGCTCACTGATTCTAGTGGAGACTTCATCCATTCTGTTCTTGAGTCCCTCTACTGAATTCTTTAGATTGGTTGTTATGTTCTTTATTTCTTTGACATCTGTTTTGAGCTGCTTCATTTCATTTCTTCTCTTTTTTTTGGTCGTTCTCTTTTTTCCCCTCTATTGTTTTCTTGATTTCCATGAGTATGTTTATCACGGTTGCCCTAAATTCTTCCTTAGGTAGTTTGCAGACACCTGTTGTGTTCAGATTTCCCTAGGTTTTTACTTGGATCCATCATTTCACATATATTTCTCTCTGTCTTTCCTCTGTTTGGCATTCTGTTTATGTTTCTGTGGATTAGGTTTCTCTGCAGTGGTGGCCTTGTGTAGGGTACTGAACTTGCATGAATAAGCCTGGGTTTTAGTTTGGACATGGGGATTTCTTGAGTTTTGTGGTGGTATCACTAGTTGGATTTGTTGAAGTGCTTATGTGATACCTCTGTTGCTACCCGAAAGTTCAGTCTAAGGGGTTGGAGTTTGTGTGGGGGATGCAGAGCCTTCCCCATGTGTCCCAGCTCCAAACCACAATGACTACCTTGCTGTTGGCCCACAATCAGCATTCAGGCTGCAGTTTCACCTCCACCCACAAGGCGATAGTGGGTGGCATTGACTCTTTCTCCCCCTGAAAGCTCTCTTCTTCCTTTAGCCTGAGGACAGGATTTCCTGTGGGTGGGTCCTGTGGTTCTAGGGCAGTATGGTAGGAGGGGTTGAGGGTGGGGAATTCTCCTAGCTGCCTTCTGGTTATGGTGGTACCCAGTGTAATTTTCTTGACAGGACTCCCATTCAAACCACTGGGGCACTGGTCCTCCTTCCACCTATGTATAGACTCTTCCCCCCTACTCCGTGTCCTGGTCCCCTGGCCAGACTCTCTGCTGCTTTCACAATTACTGGGAGGGTTGGTTTTTCCCTGCAGTTCCACTCCCTCTGTCAGGGTTGGAATCCTGAGTACAGATCTGAAGTGTAGCTCTGAACCTGAATGTTTTTGCCTACTCTTTGTTGTTGCAATTGATGTTACATCTCTACAACCTCTGTGCCTGCTTGTCCTCAGTGTTTTTTTTTCTAGAAAATAGGTGAATTACTAGTTGCTCTGTGGGGAGGACATGAGTCTTGCTCCTACCTGGTCACCATCTTGACCGGAAGTTGAGATTTCTTTTATTATGAATATATAATCAGTTAGACATAAAATTTGCCATCTTGATAGTTTTTAAATGTACAATTCAGTGGCTTTAAGTACATTCACAATGTTGTGTATTCATTACCATTATCCATTTTCATCATCTTTAAACAGAAACTCTGTATAAAATTATACACCAGTAGCATTTCATTTTCTTTTTCCTCCAGCTCCTGGTACTCTTATTTTTTTCTGTCTCTATGAATTTGCCTATTGTAGGCATCTCATATAAGTGGAATCATATAATAACTGTTCTTTTGTGTCTGGCTTACTTAGTATGTTTTCAAGGTTCATCCATGTTGTAGCATGTATCAAAATTTAATTCCTTTTTAAAGGCGAAAAACATTCCATTGTATGTAAACATCAGATTTTGTTAATTTAGCATATTTTGAACATCTGCGTCAAAGATACTTAATAAAGTTTTATTGATAGTGAGTATCTGTAGCTTTCTGGAAAGAGAGAGGTATGAGCTACAAGTTTAGTTTGATGCAACCAATAGTTGTGAAGTATTTTCAGTGTGCAATGACTGTTTGAAAACTGTTCTAGGAAAACAAAACTTGAGGTGGTGAGACCCTGCATCCATTTGGTAAGTATTAAGCCAAAGTATTTTGTAGCTAAGTAGAAGACTTTTCCTTATAATACTCACTTTATCATCCCATAAGCCTTTTGTGTCTCTGTTTCATGTTTGAAACTCTCATTTTTTAGGCATTGGAAATATTTACCTGATAAAGATTTAATCAACCGTACTGGTAGATCTCCGAAAGTAAGTCACAGATTAAAAGGTTAACCCCAGCAGTTTCCCCTACTAGTAGAAATAAAATATTTGCTTTTATTTAACATTATTCTTTAGGATAACTATAATCTGAATAGTGATGATGATCATGATGATGATGATGGCTACCTAATACTGGGCCCTTACTATATGCTAAGTTCTCTGCTAATATCTTTACATGCTGTACTGTTTCCAAAAGTCCCAGGCACCAGTGGGACTGATTTGTGGCAGTTCCATATACGTGAGACTTTCCTGTCTCTATCCTATATTGTGTTGAGCTGCTAAGTAAATACTGTCATTTTAGAGTATAGGGAACTAAATGCTGGAATTTCATACATAAAATGGCTGTAATGTCATCAATTCTGATGACTTTCAAAATATTTTTTTAACTGTGACCTATGACAGAAAATACATTTTATGGGTGCTTCCTGGTGACCTCGCAGTCTAGTACACCTGGGGGCAGTCCTACATACATCCCAAGGCCCCAGGTTCAAGATCAGAGGCCAGGGGCATCAACCAATGTGAACAACTAAATAAAAGTAACTAAAGTGCTACTTCTCCTCTGTCTTCCTGCCTGCCTGCCTACTCGCCTGCATTCCTGACTGCACCTTTCCTTTAAAAAAAATCCCCACATTTTATAATTAAAACACGGAACAATTATTACCTTAACAATCGGTGGTATATTGTGACATTTTCTGTTCTATTTCATTCAATTTTATTTTATTTCTTTTTAAAAATTTCTTAAAACATTTTTTTGTTTCGACTTTAAATTAAATTAAAATTTTTTTCCCTAGGAAAGGTGCAGCAGGAATGGAGGCAAGTAGGCAAGCAGGCAGGAAGAAACAGAAGAAGCACTTTATTTCTTTTTATTTCGTTGTTCATCTTAGTTGTTCCTCCTGATCCCGGGTTGGGAACCTTAGTCCTGTGCGAACCTCCAGTATGTGGACTGTACTTGACCAGAGGCAGCCAACCTAACCAGTACTCCACCAAGGCTCACCTCAATTTTACTTTTAAGCACTTAGACTGTGATTCAAAAAAATTTGATTTCATGACCTGTGAATAAGGTCATGAACTTGCAGTTTGATGAAAATTAATATCACGTATCTCATATCTTACAGTTAAGGAAGCGGAGTCATAGATATGAAATAATTTACTAAAACACATAAGGGTAGTGTGAAATTCGATTTAGAAAGAAAAACCCTTTGACTTATTAACAATAAAGATATTTGTTATTCTTTGTAGTTCTACTGGACAGCTGATTTTTTTCATGAACTGGCTTATTTTTCAGTGTCATGTGGAGAATGTAAGGGACTAAGAGAGGGTAGATGGATTTGAATGGTTGAATGAATAAATCACTTACCTTGACCTATTCAGAACTAGAGAGTTAGATTAAATTAATTATTTGAATTGATTTTCACATGGTTCAAAATTCGAAGACTTAAGAGGGTTTATAGGGCAAAGAAAGCTCCCCTGTTCTCCCTACCCAATCAGTTTCTTTTCATGGGGAAAACCTTTTTTTTTTTTAATTTAAATAGCTCCTATCCAACATAACAGAAGATAGGGACTAGGTAATTTCTAAGATTGTTCTATTATCCTAATTATCTAAATGTTAAAAAGTTAACACTTTAACTTTTATAGATGCCTATAATTGTAGACTGGCAGTCAGTGTAGAAAAATTGCTTCTGTTATCAATTCTCTCTCTGCTCCCAAATTATATTGTTTTATGTGCAGGAGATCTAAGTCTTTGGAGTGGAGTGGGCAGATAAGTAGTGCCTCCTAGGTACGTCCTGTGGAGGATGGCATTGGGAGTTGCTAAATGCCACCCTCGTGTCTCAGGGAGGTAGGAGAGTCTATTAACTTACAAATGCTCACTCTTTCAGAGTTCCTGTATTGATTTCTGGTTTTTTGGAGGAATATTATGAAGACATTTTGAGGATGGGAATGCCTTTATACCCTTCAAGCTATATGTAGGCTTTATAACTTTCTCTTAGCTTTCAGTGCTAAATTTGAACGAGATACAACTTCCCCAAGATGCTAGAAATATGGTTGTAATCTGGATCCCAGGAAAATCAGACAATCATGTTAGGTGAGTGTCATATCTAGAACTTGGAAGTCTTCCACTCTCATTTTTTACAAATCGCTGCTGTCCTCTGTGGGTCTCCTTTTGTGCTTTTTTTTTTTTTTTTAAAGGAAAGCTGCAGGCAAGATCAAAAGTAAGAAGGCAGGAAGAGAGAGAAGGAAGAAATATTTTATTTTGTTATTTTCATTTAGTTGCTCACACTGGTGGTTTTCCCCTAGGACCCAGGACTTGAACTCAGGGGGTTGTGGCATGTACTCCTTCAGAGGCAACTGACCTAACCACTACTGCCTGTGCTGTGCTTTTTAGCTACTTTATTGCAAGTAGCAGTAAGTCAAACAGAGAAAAAGTTCACAGTCTCTTGAATCTGCTCGCTACATTGGAATAGACATCAAATTCTACATGGCAATGATAGCATAAAAAATAGGATCCAATGTATCTGTGAGGTTTGATTAAGAAACAAATACTTTCTTACCTTCAATTTTTCTTATTAATCATCAGCAACTAGTGAAAAAGTTCTCTGTGAAGTACCTGACTCTTTGGTCTCAACCCCAAGAACTAATACAGTGGTACAAAATAAATAGCTTATCGAACTTGTGTGCAGAGATCATTTGGTGACGGCCCAAAGACTTGCTAATATTGAAAATCTTTGGGAGAAAGTACTTGGTTTTTCTTTCGTGACTGCTGAGGCTTTCAGATTCTCCTTAATTGACTGTTTGGAGATGACCAGACACATAGATTTATTTTTTAATTTCATTTTCTTTTTTAATCATCCTAAGAATGCTTCTTTATGCATGTGTTTTGCGTGTTTATGTATGACATAAGTTAAAAAAAAAAACCCAGGCATTTATTTCCTGTCATGTAAAAGAAGCTTAGAGGTCAGTGGGCCAGGGCTAGTATGTTAGCTCCATGAGGTAATCAGAAACCAGGGACTTCAACAGGCTCCCCCTTTGGGTTATCATCTTCAGCGTACAGCTTCTAAGATGTTTCATGAGTGCTTCTTTTTTAAGAAGCATCTTTATTTATTGATTTTGGTTTTTCACCTGGCCCTGGGTTGTGAACCTGGGTTCTTGAGCTTTACAGTGCTCTCACACAGGAGTGCTTTTAAGGACCAAGCTGACCGATAGTGGTCCAGCCATTGTGTCCATATTTCCAGGCATGAAGGAGGAAGACAATATCAGAGCAAAAAATACTTGACCATCTTCCCTGTGCTAAACAGTGAGAATTCAGGGAATATCAAGTAGGTTGGTCCCTGTCTTGGTGTGCGTGTGGGATTTAGACCACACTAGCATCACCGGACCTAAGTACATAATTACTAATTTGATTGAATCCTATGGGAGTATATAACAAGATTGTATGAGAGCCTGGTGGGAACCTGATCTAGATCTGAGATGTAAGGGTGGGGCTTTGTTTTCCATAGCCACTGTTCTGTGGGCACCACTGGGCTCCCAACCATCTAGGGATCTTGAATACTGATTAGAGGAGAGAAATCGTGGTGGTCATCATTCACACATGTGTTTGGTGATTCTGATTAGATGTCTGGGAATAAGTTGTGGTTATTCTTATTTCAAGTCCAGCAGAGAAGAAGCATATTGTTCCCAGCCAGGAAAGAAAGAAGAGAAGAAAAAAATTTCCAATGGTGAGCTTGAATGAAATCTCAAGTGACCAAGCTTTTGGGGTGTTACCCTAAAGGTTTATTTTTGCTTTCCTTTTAGATATCTTTCCCTTCTTTCATTCCCTCTCTAAAGGAACAAAATCTGCAAAAAGAAAACCCTGCTTTAGGCATAATTACTAAACCATTTTCTACTTAGAGACTCTTTCCCCCATCTCCTCCCTGTACAGAGGTGATAAGCACCTTGAAATGATGTTAGGAGGAACTATTGGGTGACCCGTGCGATGGGAATGGAATTTCATTGTATCGGGAATTATACCATTTCCTCACAGAGCTGGGAGATTGTGACACCTGTGTGACTAATGTCCCGGTCCATCTCATTCATTGCTCTGTGCCTGGCAGATTCTTGATCAATCATTATTTGTTCAGTTCCGTGAATAAATTAATAACCTTTTTTTGGGGAAAAGCCTGAAACAATGAATCCCTGTGGAATCTGAATTCAGTTCTAGGCTTGGGGAGCCAGAAAGGGGGAAAATGTGGTAGGCCTCTAAGCACAGAGAAAGTGGGAGCTGCTGGAGGAGGTCTGGAAACAAGGAGTTTCATGTGCTCAGATTGTGTTGGGAGACTGGAGTATCCATGGGAAGACAGTGCTTCCATTGTTTCTCTTTTCATTGTTTCTTTTAATGTTTCCATTATTTATCCAGAAGAACGAAACCTCTTTGCATCTGTCCAGAAAGCCGTATACAGGTACACAGTTGAGACTTCCAGGGATGGCTAGGCCTCCTCCCTCCCCAGCACACTTATTGCAGCAACGAAGTTCAGAACCTGGACCTTTCTGGAACCAGTCTGGCATGTTGCCTGAAGGTCTGCTGAAGAAGTAAGTATCACGTAAGCCTGTGGGAAAGTCAGAGCACTCACGTTTTCTTTGAACTGAGAAGTGTCATCTTTCTGAATAGGCGTGGAAGAAAACTGTCACCTTACTTGTTAACTGAGACCTTAGACTTACTAATAGGCAATGATGACAGTGATTATCACCATCACTTATCATCTGCTGAACCCTCTGCTAAGCACATTACATGTATTCTCTCACCTAGACCTTTCCTAGGAGAGGCAGACACTCTCCTCTTGTTACGGATGAGTATGGGTAAGTGGGAGGCAGAATGGACATGTGGTTTCGAGTGAGACAACTTTTGGATTTTGTATTGAAAAATACTGGTTTTACGAAGCTTTTTTTTTTTTTTTTTTTTTTTTTTAAGTTTCATTTTCCTCATTTCAAAATGGGGATGAGAATACCTGTTCTTGGGGAGTATTGCAAGAATTTAGTGGTATAAAACATGGGAGCCTGGGTGCTCCCTGGTGGAGTAGCAGCTGGGTCAATCTCCTTCGAAGGATGCAGGCCACATACCCCTGGGTCCTGGGGGTGGGGGGAGAAACAACCAGTGTGAACAACTACAGTGGAAATAGAGTGAAGATGCGTCTTCTTCCTTGCTGCCTGCCTGCTCGCCTTCATTCCTGTCTGTACCTTTCCTTTTTTTTTTAAAAAAAAGCCCCTCAAAACAAACAAACAAACAAACACTGGAGCCTGACAAAGAGCATGCACTCCACACTGCTGTAATTGTACCTAAAATGTGTTAGGGAATGAGCAGCTATTAGTACGAGATTTTCCAGGCCCTATTGTGGAAATTTATTGAAATTTGGAGCCCTTTTTTTAATCTCCCTCTCCTCAGTCACACTCTCTGGGAAGAGCTATTTCTGACTGTCTGACTGTCTGTGTCCCTTTCAGCATTGGGCTAGGTGAGGGGAAGTCCATGCCTTATCCAGAGACGAAGACACAGTTGCTTGTCGTCAGATGACCTCTTCCCCTGGAGGAGAGCCGGCCTGACAGGGCACTTTCTGCTAAGATGTTTTTATCTGTACGCTGTCTCACCCTGCAGGTGAGAGCTAGGGGATCTCAGAGGAAGACTTCATGCAGGTGCAAACTCATCTCCCTTTAAGGCTGGACTTTCTGTTTCTTCTTTCTCTGCTATCCTTCCACTCTGGACCCAAGCCCTGCCAGAAGACCTGGGCTGTATGTTGGTGAAAGCAAATGTACAGGGAGGGGTTTGAGGAGAGCAGTGTTCTCTCTTTTGGCACTTTGCCCCCATGTCTTTCCCACGCAGAGCGTCTGGTATGATGCTGCACACAGTGGAGTCTCCAAATGTGCTTGTTGGCTAAGTGGATAAATGTGTTTGGGGGATACATGTTGGGAAGGAGAAAGACCCACAGTAGAGCTTTTCTTCTTTCTTTGTTTAACCCTTGGAGACCAGCATTGCAATACCCTGAACGTTTGAAAAAGCTGTATTCTAATCTGAAGACAGAAGGTAGATGTTTTGCCAGATCTTAGTTCTCCAGGTACTCCTCCCCCATCCCTCTCCATTTCTCATACTTGCTGTTGGTCCTACCTCAGTTATGTTTGTGCCGGGTCCTAGAGGGTCAGCTGTAGAACTCAGGGAGCTGGAATTTCAGGAAGCAGCACCCCTCCCCCTTCCCTGTCTGCTTCGAGAGACAGAGAGAGAGACAGAGAGAGACAGAGAGAGACAGAGTCACTGTCATGGAGCAGGACACAGCAAGCAGCCTGAGAGAGAGTGGGGGCTGTTGGGAAAAGAGGATTATGCAGACTCTCTGGTCATCAGATCACAGAAAACAGCAGCAGGAGGATCAGCAGCAGCAGCAGCAGCAGCAGGAAGAGGAACAGCAGCAGCAGAAGAAAGTAAAGACACCTACTAAGAAACGGATGGAGCGGCAGTGACCCCTAGGACTTTCTGGGTTGAGAGAGGCCTGGAATGGGAAGGGATGGAGAAGAGGTGGGATTCTCCCCTTTCTCTGTCTGGTTGTAAAGACTCATTCCTCCCTTTGAACTCCTTTTGAAAAATTCTTCACTTCTAAAAGTCCTAATTCAGTCCCTCATGTGGATTTCAGGAGGCTAAAAAGAAATTCAAGAATAATCCAGTGAGTCAGAACACTTCGTATAAACATTCAAGTGCCATGGCTTATGACCCACATGGTGGTAAGGAGATTATGGGTTTGGCAGAGATGGAATCCCAGGACATAGCTGAGGGCAAGAAAAGCTGAACGTGTTTTTGTCATTTTGGGACCTGCCTTTGTCAGGTACTCAGAATCTCCTTGGAATGCTTCTGCCTGGCTGAACTACTATGTATCATCATTCCATCAAATATTTACTAAGCAAGTATGCTGGGGCAGATGTCTGCTACAGATGGGGATTTGAGAGATGATCCTGAGTATGAGTCAGTCATTTTTCCTACTTTAGAAATATCAGAGCAGTTTTAGTGTCAGGAGCAAACCCAGGTTACTGAAGAGAAGATCCCCTAGGACTCATTGGCCTAAAGGCAGGGAAGAGCCAGGGCCCCTCACTGGAGCCTGAAGAGAATTCCAAGGAAGCATAGTCCAGGGCTCTCTATTTCCCAGCCACCAGTTAAAGTTTCTGGAATTTTCAGTTGAAGTCAACATACCTTCTAGCCCCATGCTGGAGGCAAATAGCCTAATCTTTAGAGTCCTTTTCCTCTAATGTTCATGCCAGAGAGGAGAATGTGTTTGGGAATTCTTATCGTGCTGAGTTGAAGGATAGACTTACCCTGGTCCCTTTTTTAGTTTGAGTTCAGGATGGGAGGGATTCCCACTATATCTTAGAAGATTCTTCTGTCTGCTTCAACTGGACACTGCTGACTGTAATATGAAAATAACTGTTTAATCATCAGAAATTACAATCTGGGGCACTGGGAGGGTTCTGGGGAGATGTTTCCTGAGAAGGATGCTGTTCCTTGGTCTGTGGTCCATTCTACTAAGCTCTCTGACACCAACAGCGTTCTCTAGCCTCAAGGTAAGAAGGTCCCTAACCTTCACGTGGGCAGTAGACAGAACCAGGGCGGCTATGATCTAGATTGAGAGGTGACTGGTCCAAGGTTAGCACCCTATGTGGGGTGCTCAGCACTGCCCTAATTTCCGTCCCCTTGTTCCTCTCCCTGGTGCCTCCAGTAGGAGCAGTTTTGCTTAGGTGAGGGAGGTCCCCCTTTGATTCATGTTTTTAGAGAAGTGGCCCCCTTACTGAATTGAGAAAGTTCTTGTTGAAGAGGTGATTTTTCCACTGGATCTTGAATATGTGTGAGAATTTTCTTTCTGTGAAGAAAATTCCTGGAAGTGGGAAGAACCTGTGCAAAAGGCATCTTGAGGAGATGGCTGCTCAGGGAACATGGAGCGACCATTGTGGCCATGGGGCTGGACATTTACAGGAGAGTGGCAAATGAGGGCGAAGTGGGAGGTGGTACTAACTTGCAGAGCCTGCTGAGATGTTTGACCTTCACCATCCGGGTTGGCGGTGCTCCATCTGGACGGCACAATGAAATCAGTGGAGGGGCTTTGAAAGCACTAGTATGCAAGTTGGCAATTTCTGACGTTGAGACCCAGGTCTCAGTGGTTTTCAGAGTTCCCTACTGCCTCTCGTGTGCAGTGAAGGTGAGAACCAGTGCTCGCAGGAAACTGACGGGAGTGTTGAGTGAGGGAGTTCATTTAGAGAAAGACAGGTTGAGAAAGCAATGAATGGATGCATTTAGGGATTTAGTTGGGGGCAAAAGCAGCAGATGTAAAAGATCATAAAACTAGAGCTTTCTTTTTCTGGGGTGCATTTGGTTTTCACAAGCCAATATGGGTACATCAGGGGTGGTGTTAAGAAGGTAAGAAGAATATTCATAAGTGGAAAGGTTAAGTTAGCATTTCTTTGGCTGCTATGATATACAGGTACCTGCCCCTTAGGTCTCTTGGAGGAATCATGGGTATTTTTAACACATTTAATCTCTAATTCTGTAATATATACACATAGAACTGCGAAAGCCTGACTCCTTTTCCTGGCTGGGAAATCACTTGGAGACTAGGGATCAGCTAGAAACCCAATACGTCAATGCCAACAAGTCAATAAAAATGGACTCTGTGGTCACTAGGTCACAGCACTCTACCAGGTCAGGAAAGTAACAAAAAGCAGCGACAGTGGATGAAGACAGTAGGACCCACATTGAAACAGGTGAGAATGTACCTGGGTCTTTTTGCCAGGGTCCTGTTTCGGTTATCTATTTCTAGAACACAAATCACTCCAAAGTGTACACTAAAGTTGTTTGTTATTTCCCATGAGTCTGTGGGTTGGTTGGAGTTTTTCTGTCGTTGCTTGGTGTCACGTAGCTGCATTCAGCTGGAGGCTGGGCTGGGGCTGTTCAGATTGCCTTAGTTCTTTTCCATGAGACCCCTCCATGTGACTTGGGGCTTCTCGACAGAATAGTAGTCTCATAAAGCACTTTGTTAATGGATGGGCCTGAAACTGGAACAGTGTCACTTCTGCCACATTTTGCTGGCCAAGAAATCACAAGTCCACATTAGATTCAAGAGGAGAGGACATTGACTTTGTCTCTTAATAGAAGGAGCTGCGTGTTCAGACAGGAATGGGAGGAATTATTGGCTTCTACCTTTGGAGACACTTGACATCTGGGAGTGGGAATAAGTGGATTCTGTCTTTACCTGGTCAGCTTTCAGGGTAGAGACTGTGTTATACAAGTTTTTCTCTTTAGTCTCAGGTGATGGTTTTTTATCTTGCTTTAGATGTTAATTTCCCCAAGAAAAGCAATGAAAAAAAATTCTTTGTGTTTCCTAAAGTCTTGATTCAGGTTTCCTTACACTTACTCTAATGATTTTCAGGATTCCACAGAGAGATCAAAGATGGACTACTCAGAGAATTGCCTGGATGTCTTCCTCAGCAAGGAGAGTAAGTCAGTAGGATGTAGGAATCTTAGTAAGTGACAGAGGACCGGGAGGGCTGAACCCTGGGTGATTTACCTCTCTGGAGGCTATACTCCTCATCTTTCAGAAGGGTCTTAAAGATACCTCAGCCCTTCCTTTTCTGTCCTCCTTTTAGAAGTTATTTGGGAGAAGGCTACAGTTATGATTAATGGTTGGATATTCTTTTAGATCCTGAATTATCCAGGACAGAGTCCACTAGCAAGGACATCAGTGCTCAGACAGAGTTTTTAAAAGTCCAAGAGAGGAATCCAATGGACCTTTCAGCCAATGAATCTAAAATAAGCTGGAACCCTGAGCTTAAACTACTGAGGATTCTTCAGGCCATTGTTGATGAGGAAGAGGAGGACCAGCCTTTTGGGGCAGAGAGTGAAGAGTCTCTAGAGGCAAAAAATATCTCCAGAAACCCACCTTCCAGATGAGGATGCATGGAACCCAGAGTATAGCGATGTCGGACATATGGGCGGGAAGAAGAGGGGACTTCTGCTCCCTGGAACTTTTACAGGGTCCAAGCTTAGGGATCTATTTCCTTTATTTACTTCTATTTGCCTCTAAAATAAATGAGGGAGAAAATTCTCCATTCCTTTTAAACATAGTTTGTATCTCTTTCATTAGAGTGGGAATAATTTTGGTGATCAAACACAGCCATTCTCTGTTTCTTGGAGGAGGGAGAGATGTTTCTTGGTATCTATTTTCCTGGGTTATTTTTATCTCCTCTCCGAAGTTCTGAAAGATTTCCAGTTGTAGCAAAATAAATTGGGCCTGTGAGAATACTGTGTTCCTAGTTTTCCCTCTCATTCTCTGGAAATGGTCTCTTTTGGACATGGCGTCAGCAACTTAACTGGTATTCCTTTTGTCATGTGTATTGTGTCATGTGGAATCTTATGTTTGTTGTGTGGACTCAATTCATCTGAAAGTGTTTGAGCTCCAGTTTAAGTTATTGAGTTTGCAAGAAAGTTTTCAATGATGCTCATAATGTCTCAGAATATCCGAGTCTCAGAGGGCCTGAAACTTTGTTTTTCTTCACTGTTGGATGTGAGGTGGCTATTTAGAGGGGCATGTGCCCAGAGTTGGGACATGTGGACTGGGTTATCTGTATTTGTGGCTTTTCCCAATAAGGGTGGGATATGGGGCTAAGAAGAGAAGAGTGGGCCATGGACTGGGGCTGGTTCTTCTCAGGCTGCAGCCCCACGGTGGTATTAACATGTTTCTGTTTTTATCCTACAAATTGTTGCTGAGATCTGGGGACTAGAGCTGATACAGGTGTGTGTGTGTGTTTTTTTTTTGTATGTGTGGATATTTTGGCAAGAAAACTTCATAGATGGCATGATGTGCTCCCAGCAGGAGCCCTATAATGTTTGGGTGTCTTTTCTCTGATCTTAGCAGCCAGTGATGATCTTGCTTAATTTTTGTATACTGGCTTTGTGTCCTGCAATCTTGTTAAACTTGTTTACTAGTTATAATAGTTTTTCAGTGGTTTTCTTAGGATTTTTTCTGTATAAAAGATGCCACTTATAAATAGAGATACTGTCAAGTCCTCACTTAATGTCCTCAATAAGTTCTTGAGAACTAAAACGTTGTATAAAGCAAGCAAGGCTTTGGGGGACTTGATGGCTCAGCAGTTAAATTTGCAGCTCCAAAGGCATAATCCACATAAAAGTCCAAGGACCTGGGTTTGCAGGCGGGACCGGGAAAACCACATAAATCACTAAATAGATGGGTAGAATCTTCTCTTTTCCTGCCTGCCTGCCTGCCTGTCTACTTGTCTCCATTCCTACCTGCTTTCTTCCTCTAAATCAATGAATAAATAATTCTGGGGAAAAGAAAAAGAAAGAAAGCCTTCAAATAACATTTTGTTTGATATCAGGGATTTTTAAAAACTATTTTCATAAATGGTATTATGTTCTTCCTTAATACTAGTTCATAATATTGGTTTTTGGTATCAGGACCATATACAATGAGTTAGACACTTCCTTTTTCTTCCTTTTTTTTTAAGAGAAAAGTTTGTGAAGAATTGGTATGAATTTTTTAAATGTTTGGTAGGGTCCACCAGTGAAGCAATCTAGGGATGATTTTTTTCTTTGTGGGTAGTTTTTGATTACTAATTCAATCTAATTATCTTTAGAGGCTTGATTAGACTGCCTATTTTTTCCTGAGTCAGTTTTTGTAGTTTGCCTATATCTAAGGATTTGTCTCTTTAATCTAAGTTGTCTAATTTGTTGGTATACAATTATATATAGAATTCCTTGTGATCTTTTTTATTTCTCTAAGCTTGGTAGTAATATCTCCTATTTAACTTCTGGTTATAGTAATGTAAGGCTTTTTTCCTTAGCTAGGTAAAGATTTTTCAATTTTGTTAATCTTTCAATGGGTCAGGCTTTTTTTTTTTATTTAAAAAATTCTCTATTTCTACTCTGCTTGCATTAAGAATAATCTCTATCTTCTTTTTCCTATATTTTAAGGAGGAAAGTAGTAGGTTGTTGATTGAGGTTTTTTTAATATAGTTATTTACAGCTGTAGATTTCCATCTTTAGCTGGATCCGTAAGTTCTGATCTGTTGTGACTTTATTTTTATTCATTTCAAAGTACTTTCTCATTTCTTTTTTTTGCTATCTCTTTTGGCCCATTGGTTATTTAAGAATGTTTTAAATTTTCACTTACTTGTGAATTCCTGAAATTCTCTGTGTTATGATCTCATCTATACCGGGGAAATCTCTGAGCCCAGTCTCTGCTTCTGGGCGTCCAGGCAACGGTGAGCTTCTCTGGAGTGCCTGCGTTAGGAGCTGCTTGCTCAGGAGGTGGAAGGGCATCGGTCAGCTGTCCTTGGCTTGCCCTTCTTGGCATGGAGCCCCATGAATTGGGACAAAAGTATTTGGGGCATAGTGTTCTCAGCAGCTCTGTGTCCAAGGTTGAGCCTCTTTCTCAAAGGAGTGCCTGTGTGGAAGAAGGGAGACCTGGCTATTGGCTGTACTCAGAACTTAGCCTCAGCAGTGGGTAGTGGGGGACAGGGTAGGAAATGATATCTTGTCCCTTCTGACTTAGAGCTGCTGGGAGAAGGAGCCCTGTGTTCTTGGCTGTAACTGTCTGGAGTAAAGTTTGTGTCTCATTGTGCTGGAGACAGGGAGGGCATACGCCTGGGGTTGTATACTATAGACTCATTATTATTTTTTTTGTGTGTGGATTTTCTTAAGCAAATGTTTATTTACTGTGCTTTTAGGGCCATTCCCAGAGATTTAAAAAATTAAAAGTTTATTTCCGCCATGGAATGCTACTCAGGCATAAAAAGGTGAAACCTTGCCTTTTTTGACAACATGGAGGGAACTCAAGGGTGTTTTTCTAAGTGAGGTAAGTCAGAAGGATTATAAATATTGGATGATTTCACCTATATTAGGAATATATGGAAAAGTAGTGAAAATGAATTGATAAAAAGAAAATAAACCTCTGGACTTTGGCAGAAAGGCTGAGGTTGCCAGAGGGGAAGGGAGTCTTCTAATTATTTATACTCTGCTTCCTTATTTAGGCTTGTTTGTTTTGTTTAAAAAACAAACAGAAAATGTCTCCAGCTGCACCGCAGGCGGTCGGTGGGGCACTCCTCACACGGTTAGTTCAGAAGCGGAGCTCCTGCTGCACTGGGCCTAATGACGTTTCTAGAAAGAAAATCGTCCCTGTCAGTTATTTCTTACTTGTGTACACCTCCTGCAAGAAAGGCAGATTCAGTGCCCAATTCCTTTTTAACACCGTTTCAAAACAGACCAAATTGGAACGTCAAATCTGCTGCCTACCCATTCCTCCTCCTTTCCAAACCAAATCCGAGTTACATGACATCATGTGTGTTGCTAGACCGATCTAAACTTAGCTGAATCTTCCTGGTGAGAGGATTCAGAGTGTTATGTGGGCTGATTTCCTGAAAATTAGTTCCCAAGTGAACATTACATTGCAGAGTGACTTCTGTGGGCTAACGTAAAGATACAACCTTTTCCACTTCTCCTTAGCTCACCCTCAGATCTTTCTGTGCAGAGCTGACTTCCAGTGATCAGCAGTGGGGTTGACGGTGGGGCAGGGCTTAATTTTCATTTGCTCATTTTATCTAAAGACTCAGAGACCGTGATGCACCCTTCGAGCTATAAAATGTTATGATGCTATTTTTCTTCAGTTAAAAAAAAGACTCAGAAGAGAAGGTTTAACCCTTTTGTAAATAATTCATCTGCTTAGTAAAGTGACTCAGGAATTGGCACATTCTCTGAAGGTTTGTGGTTAAGTATAAATTTATCTTTGGAATCATGACATTTTGCTAGAAGATATTTGCTTCCATTTTCAAATGGTAAACAAATGTTTGCAGGCTGAAACCTCTTTCACTTTAGTTATGCCAATTAATTAAATTTGGATAATCGCACCAGAATTTAGGTCACACCCTGGTGACTCAGGTGTTAAGTCAGTGGCTCCGGTGCAGTTCACATAAAGCTCAAGGGCCTTAGTCTCAAACTCGGGGCCGGGGACCAAAATGAACAACTCCGTAAATAAATGCTCTTCCTGTCTGCCTGCCTCCTAGCCTTCATTCCTGCCTGCTTCCTTCCTCTTAAAAACAAAATAAAACAAAAAACAGAGTTTAGGGAAATATAATCTATTACATTTTTCTATAATCTGTCAACAGTTTTCAAGGTGCTCTCTTTTGATTGGTTCTATGGCCAATTTTATATATAGATGTGGATTATTTCCATTTTGTATATTGGGAAACTGAAGCTCAAAATACATGGCTGATTGTAACCCATTTGTACCTTTTGAGTGAATTTGAGAAAAACACTCCATTAAGATAGTTTACTACCATCTGCTGAAAAATAATCTCAAAGAATTCACAATATACAATGCTTACAATAAGCACAGCACCCTGACATTGGCCCACAACCTTAGTGCCAGTGACCTTGCTGGAGAAGTTAAGTACTTTGTTAGAAATCAAAAGTCATCAAGTGAAGGGGGCTGGGTTTAGAACACGAGTCCCGTTTTTGTTGTTCACTGTGTGTTCCGGTGCCTCTCTGATTCCCTCACTTGAATGCACAGCTAAGATGGACACAGACTGAGGCTGTGTGAATTGGCTAAGGGGAAGAGCCCTCATGAGCCCTTTGCTTCAGCCTCCCAATGTTCTAAGAGGGGGAGCCAGGTAACTGTTGCTAACTGCCATTCCCCCACTATCTGGGTCATAGGAATCAGGAGAATTAAGGCCTCTAACTGGCCTCTTTCTGGCTCCAGCCAGAATTGCTTGAAGATCTGCTTTATACATTTAAACAGATAAGAGGACCTAAAATTTAACCTTTTGGAATATTGTTCTAGGTGCCATATATTTCCAAGAAGCTAGTCTGTTGTTTCTTTTGTTCCTTTCTACTTTGTGATCCCATCTAGGGATAGGCCACTTGGCTTGGGTCACCATGGTGTCTGAGCACACTTCCCAGTGACTCCAGGGCCAGTTTGCCCTGTGTGTAGAAATGGGATCAGTGGAGGCATCTTCAGACAGTCTTCATCTCTACTCTCCTTGCAGAACCAGCTTGTTTTTGTTTTTATATATTTTGTATTTATCCTGATATCTGGGGTCACAGACTCTATTTTTCATTGTCTGGGGATTATAGAAAGCTCCCTTTAGTGGGAGGGAGGCAGGGTTTCATCCACAGTGGCTTGACACTTAAATCAGTTCATTCAAATTATTTGCTAAATTAGAGATATAAATGCCTCTGACCTTTAGACAGAAATGATTAGAGACTCTAGAGTTTAGCGAAATCTGGGAAAGAATTTATAAAATTTACTCTTTCAGGTCCATAGGATGCCATAATTTGACATTGTTTACACATTTATTTAAGAAATATTGAATACCTCTGAAGGAGAATCAACCCCTAGATTATCTTGACAGAGAAAGAAAAAGTTTTGGATAGGTGGTGGAAAGAGAGTCTTTACCAGGAATATAGCTAGAACGTTTCCTGAATCAATCTGTAATGTTATTTGGGGCCACTGGGTGGTGATATGACATTATGAAAATGTATTCTTCAAAGACTGGAGGTCTCTGGTTATTTCTTAAGCTGGTATCTACACAACCGGAGATTCCTTTGTGTATAAATGGAGAAACCACCCCCTGCCACCCTCTCATTTCACAATTTATATGTTTGCTTCTATTCAAGTGCTTAAGGGGACTGGTAGCTCCTGGAGGGATGGACTGGGTCATTATCATGGCTGAAGCTCAGGTTACAGTCCTAGGACACAGTAGGCACTCAAATAGTTGACAAGTAATGAGTTAGTCTTTGAACAATTTAGATGTCATTGGAAGAACCATTTTGAGAGTGTTGGAAAATTCTGGAACATGCCCAGAAGCTTAGGATTTGGGGAAACTGCAAGCTATTGATAATCCTGACACCAGTTAGGCATATTCTTGGGAAAGTCATCTGAGGCTCTTATACTTCTTTGTGTCTCCTAAACTTCTTGACCAGATATAAACTTTAAAAATACAAGAAGAGCGTAGATGAATGGATTTGGAATTTTTTCCCCTTGAGTTTATATTACTTCTAAGGATGTCTTTGAAGAGATCTCTAAAAGCAATTTGCTCTCCTCTGCCTCTCACTCATTGGTCCACTTCTTTGTTATTAATTTGTTCTACAATATTGAGCACCTATTATTTACAAAGTGCAGATCTATGTGATTACCTTTTCCTTCACGACCCCTTTGAGTTCCATTAAGCACTAAATCCTATGCGCTATAGCATCCAAATCCGTCCACTTCTCTTTGTTCTTTCTGCTCTTACCCTGATCCAGACCTCTATCTTCTCTCATCTGGGTTACTGCTTTAACCCCTCACCTTTACTGCTACCATTCATGCTCTCATCTTTGTGATATGCAAATATGATCCCCATACTGCCTTCCATAAAACTCTCCCTTGCCCCAGGATCAAATCTCACCTCTTTTACAAGCCTTGCAAGGCTGGGCTCTGACCTAGGTCGCCCTGCTTGTCTCTTACTTTCCCGCCTTGTTCTAAGTGCTTCAATCGTGAGTTTTCCTAATGAGCTACGTCCTGTCTTACCTTCATACTTTCCCCACTATACTGTTCCTTTATAGTGTACAATTATTTTCTTGCCTCCTCTAACTCCTTTCTACTAATTCTTAAGTCTCAGTTTACATGTTACTTATTTGGGGGATGTTTTACTGACCACTGTCAGAGTGAGGGTCCCCTCTTTCACTCTCTCACTCATAGCCTCTATGGGATTCACAGCTGTCCTACCAGACTATGAGCTCTGTACATGGCCTCTGTCTCCAATGCATACCTTTAACACTAGGTTGAGTGCGTGGCATGCTCTGTCTGCTCAATAATATATTCTGAGTGAACGAGTGAATAGAAAGCATAACTGAAGATGGCGAACTAGCAAGATCTTGAACTCCATCACAGACACAACAAAACTGCATCGAGATATAAGAACTGAGGATTGGGGGACTAGCATCTCTACACTGCCCAGACACTGTGATATTGAAAGGGACATCAGTGGTGTGGATCCTCTTCCCAGGGACTGAAAGGCTTACTTTCACATCGGGTGTCCCAGCACCTGGGAACTTCCTTTGAGAGGGGAACATGTGCATTCTGGTGTGTGAAACAGAGAGGCATTCCTTGGGAGAACAATAGGACTCTGGGGAGCTGAGAACATAGGAGGAGATGGCAGATGAAGTGTGCATAAATCTAACTAAAGCGTTCTTATTTGTTAAACCAAAACCTTCAGAAAGAGGAATAAGAAACAGGGAGAGCCTTCCAGTGAACAGAGACTCTGCTGGGTGTCCTCTCTAGGCTCTCTTTTGTCTGGGTAGCGCTGGGACTGGTGGATGCCATAATGGAATAGGATCAGAGGTCCAAATCCCTGTCCCCTCACTATCAGACCATTAGGGCAGCACTCACTTAGGATAGAGCAAGCAGCTAGAGCTGGCGACCCCAACACACGTTGCACAATTTCCCTGCAAAACTTCATCTGTGGAGCTTTCTGCTGGGTTATGGCAGTACTCTCAGGGAGGTTTGAAAGAGACTCCAGTGGTTCTGCCAAACAGCTCCCCACCCCCCACTGCTGAACCTGCCTGCCTGCTTGCAAATAAAGGTCCTAGACCTGAGCTCTTGCTCCCAGGCCTGTACTCTGCAACCGGAAATCCTGGCATAAGGTCATTACATCAAGACAGGGAAAGAAAGCAGCTTAGCCTCGTTCATAGAAATAAATACAGACTATCAAACAAAATGAAGAGACAGAGAAAGTTACCCCAAGTTATGGGTCAAAACAAAATCCTAGAGAAAAATCCTAATGGAACAGAATTAAGCAAAGTACCTGAAGAAGATTTCAAAGCAACAGTCTTAAGGATGCCCACCGAAACAAGGAGAACCGTGGGTGAGCAAAATAAGATTTACAACCTACAAGAAAGTTCTAAACAGAAATCAGAGCTGAAGAACACACGAGAGGGGCTCAGCAATAGACTGGAGAAAGTTTCTGATTAAATCAGTGAACTGGAATAGGACAGTGGAAAGCATCCAAGCAGACAAGAAAGAGAAAAAGATAATTAAAAGAAAGGAAGCCAGCATAAGGGATTTAAGGGATAGCATGAAGAGCAGCAACTTTTATATCAGAGGGATTTCAGGAGAAGAGAAAGTGAAAGGGGCAGGACATTTAATTAAAGAAGTAATAGCTGAGAACTTCCCTAATCTGAGAAGCAAACAGACATTCGGATCCAGGAATCTCAAAGAGTTCTAAACAAAATAAAGCCAAACAGACACAAACCAAGACACATTATAATTAAAGGACACGAATTCAAGACAGAGACTTTTAAATGCAGTTGGAGAAAAGTGAGTCACACATGAGGGAACCCCCATTAGATTGTCTAAAGATTTCTCAGCAGGAACTTTACAGGCCAGAAAAGAATGGCACAATAGATTCAAAGAGCTGAAAGAAAAGGACTTCCGACTTAATAATTCTCTACCTGCTAGGATATCACATAGAATCGAAGGAGTGATTATGAACTTTCCCGAAAAACAACAGTTAAAGGAATTTGTCACGACTAGACCAGCTTTGTAAGAAACACTGCAGGGATTTCTATAAAGAAAATAAATCCCCACCTGGAACAGCAAGCACAAAAAAAATAGAAAATGTGAGAGGAGAGGAAAGTGAACATGTAGACAGAATGATGCTGAGATTAACTGGCTTTCAGCTTAAAGTAGGTTACAAGTAAAATAACAATGAGATGTCATCTCACACTTGTGAGAATAAATATTATCCAAAAGACTGGGAATAACAAGTCTTGGCAAGTATCTGGAGAAAAATGAATCCTTATGCACTATTGGTGGGAATGCAAACTGGTGCAATATGGAAAATAGTATGGAGATTCATAACTTTAAAATAGAAATTCCATACAATTCTGTTGTTTCTCTTCTGGGTATTTCCTTTAAAAACACAAAAAACACTAATGTGAAGAGTTATAGTCACCCCTGTGTTCATTGCAGCATATTGACAATAGCCGAGAGCTGGAAGTGGATAAAGGAGAAGTGATATGTGTGTATGCATGTTTATATATACACATACATGTACTTACACACATATAACACATATACATGTATATATATACACACACACAATGGAATACTAATAGAAGAGATGAGATCCTGCTAATTTTCAATAAAATGGATGGGCCTGGAGGGAATTATGCTTAGTGAAGTGAGTCAGAAGGAGAAAGGCAAACATCACATGATTGCTCTCATGTGTGGTATATGGATCAACCGAACAAACAAATGAACCGAATCCAACAAAAATAGACTTTTAGTTTAGAGGACCAAATTAGCGTCGGCCAGAAGGGAAGGGCGGGTGGCAAATCAGGTAAAAGAGGTCAAGTATATGGTAAAAGATAGGACTGGACTATTGGTGGTGAATTTAATGTATTACATTATAGAAGTTGATTGGTTGACTTATGATAATGTACACCTTACACCAATATAATGTTATGATGCAATGTTCCTTCAATAAAACTTTAAAACAAGGTTGAAACCATCTGCCACGTCTCCTTTCTCTAGTAGTAGGAGCTGGTGGTGTAGAAAGAGCTATAGTGATGAGAAGGAGGAGGGGTACTTTGAGTGTTACCATCTGAGGTTCAGTTAGGTTTGGGCAAGTGGAGATGTTTTTGGAGGTGGTGTTTGAGGTGGCAGGAAGTCATACAGGTGACAAAGTTTGGGGGACAGGCAAGAAGTATAGTGTTCCTGCCTGAGAAGAGTGGATGCAGGACTAGAGGCAGCTTGAAACTAGATTGTTCAGGACCTTGAATGTCAGGTTGGAGAGAGTGGACTTTAATGAAAGCTAATGGGAAGCCATTGGTGGCTTTTGAACAGGGGAGCAATAGAACTAAATCAGAGCTTTAAAAAATGCTAAATCTCTGGGCAGTGAAACATGAATTGGAGAGAGACCAGAAAGACCGGTGAGACCCGTTTGGAGGCTGTGTGGGATTTAGGGTGGTAGGTGATGAGGGCCTGGGTTATGTAGGTGGCAATAAGAACAGAGATAAGGGGCCATCATGCAAAGAAAGAATTCACAAGAAACTGGAAACTAAAAAGATAGAGTAAGGGAGAGGAAAGAGTTAAAGGAATGTCAGCTTGACTCAATGAGATGCTGTTTGTCAGGAGCTGCAAAGTCATAAGGAAGAACCACTCTAAGGAAAAAGAAAATAATTCATCAGATCTTTACAATGGCTTCCTAGCTACATGTGCTTTTCTCTATGGAAATTCAATCAATGTATGGGCCACAAAAGGAAACACAAGTGTGAGGGAGTGACAGAATATAATGCAACTAGTGGGGGCTGTCCCAGCTCTGCCACTCAGTAAAAATATATCCCAGAGGGAGCGCAAGACGGAAGAGGTAACTTTGCTATTCCCCTGTGATTTAGAAAATCATGTGTGCGTTATGAGTGTCTGAGCAGCTATTTGAAGGTAATCTTGGCTACTCGCGGTCTACACCTTATAAGCTGATTTTAGGTCTGAATTCCATGTCTAGATCTGTTTTTTAAATGTGTGCCAGACACTAGGCTGGACAGCAAGCTTCTGCTAAGATGACACACCTCAGTCACTGCAGTAGAGCTCACAGTTCTGTTGCGTAGAACGACAGAAGGGGCTAATCAGGGCTACAGTGTAGGTGAGTGGTGAGGGAGAGGCTGGTACATAGATTGTGGTTTGGTGCATCAAGTCAGAGACAATTCCGACCTCGAGTTGGAGAGATCTGGAAGCCATCTTTAGAACACTTGGGAGCAGCCATAGGGCTGGGTGAGATCTCGGAGAGGAGGAATAGTGAGGAAGGAAGAAGTGCCTAGCTGGGAAGCATACTCTTACTAGAAAGCAAGAAGGATCATAAAAGAGACAAACTCAGAGAAGTGGGAGGAAGACTAGAGCCAGGAGATAAGGACTAAGAACAGGCATGTGTTTTTCATATTTAGGAAGTCAATGGTGACCTCTGGGTGAATGGTTTTCAGTAGAGTGAGGCAGGCGGAAAAAGGGAGCCAACAGTGATCGGTAAGAATCTGAAAGCATAAGGAACCCATGCACCTCCTTCTGTGACAGCTCCACTAAGACCAGTCTGGAGATGTTTCCGAGTTTCCAGTGAAATTTCCCTGGAGAATATGTAGGATCTCTGAATGACATGACCTCTGTCCCTTGGTTTCCTAACAGTGTGACCTGGAGCCACCCATTGGAAGGACAGTCGTTATCCTGGTACTCTGATCCAGAAAAAAAGTTTGGCTCCGTATCAGCCTGATATTTAAGCTGGAGTGCAATCCAGCTGAGCCACAGATCTCAGCTGTAGTTGTTGCATTTTACACTACACACATCTATCATTTTCTTCCATAAGTAGACTCCTCATTCCCATATGACTGCAGATGCTAACTTGTTAATAGCTTTCCTGGAGTTCGCTACTTGTAATTACCTCATCAGAATTTAGACAAGGCAACATATAACAATTTATTCCTGGATGCTGGGGACTCTGGGTGTTTTTTAGTCAATGGTGGATTATCCTGGTTATATACATTTTTTTTTTTGAAGAGATTTAAATAATAAGAAAAACCTCTTTTGTATAGTTCCACAGTTACTTCTTCTTGTGTTCTCTTATTCCTTTGCGTAGATCCATAGAGTACTATTTTCCTTCTCCCTGAAAGACTTTAACATTTCTTATAGCACAGGTTTCTTGATGTTGAATTCATCCAGATTTTTTAAGTCTGAGAAAATCCTTGCTTTCACCTTTCATTTTGGAAGATATTTTTGCTGGATAAAAAAAATGTAGGTTGGCAGGGATTTTTTTCTTTCATTACATTGGAGCTGTTTCTTTACTGTCTTCTGGTACATATTTATGATGAGAAGACTAATGCCTACTTATCTTTATTCCTCTATATGTACTGCTTTACATTTTCTGACTGCTTTTAAGCTTTTTATCACTGGTGTTAAGCAATTAAACATCATATGTTTTGGTATAGGTATGTGCATAGATTCATTGAGTTTTCTGGGCCTATGGGTTTACAGTTTTCACCAAATTTGGGAAGGAAAGATTTATGCATTGTTTCTTTAAATATGTTTTCTGTCCCTGCATGTCTTTCAGGAGTTGCAGCTATATATCTGTTGGACTGATGCTACTAGCCATTGTGAGTTTGACCTTGTTGGGTGTTAGATATATTTGTATTCTTATAAACATTCTTGAGGGGTTTTTTTGGTGCAATTCAGTGATTTAGATACATTTTGATTCTTTTCCCAGTCTGGGGGGTACTTTTCTCACCCTCACCAGCTAATTAGCACTTAGCTGAAGATTTGAGGGGCGCTCACCTGCAGTTCTCTGGAGCTCTTTCTTTCAGTACCTCTTTTTTCTCTGGCATTCTGTCCTGTGAACTCTAGCTACTTTGGTCTCCTCAACTCCTCAACTCAGGAGTTTGGGGTTCACTTGGGTCCCCTTTACCTTATGAGGGGTTCCCCCAGACAACAAGCTTGGCTCATCATATGGCTCACCCTGTTGGATTTCTATTTCTTAATGAGCACTTTCCTTCATTATTTTATGTCCAGTATCTTGAAAACTTATTTAATATATTTTGTCCAATATTTAAGGTGTTTCAGGTGAGAGGGAAAAATTTAGTCTCTATTACTCCATCTTGGTGGGAAGCAGCAGTCTATATTATTCAAGTTTGAAAAACTTTTTGAGGACTTCTGGAGTCCATGGCTATGCAAAGGCAAGTTCTCAGGCCAGGAAAAGGGGTGTTTTTTGAAGAGGCTAAATGGGCTTCAAACATAAATACAAGGGCACGGAGTCTTTCTAGGAGAGATTGGGCAGTCTGCTTTTCTTTTCTGACTCTTTTAAAGTCTTTGACTTGAATCTTTGGACTCAGCTTACTATTTCACATTCCTTTGGTGATGAAGTTTTTAGTTTTTTCTACTTTGAAATAACACCTCTCAGCTCACTTGACATCTTGTATTTTTTTACTTGGTTCCTGCTTAGATACTATTTAGTATTTAGGTCACCAAAGGCTTCGGCATCTGAGGCAAATTAAAGTTTCTCAGTGGTATTTACAGTAACTAGCATCTGCTGCTGTGGAGAACCACTTAACCCCAAGATACTGTATTTTACCTTGAAGATGAATTGCAAACATACTTTTAAAAGGCAAATCCTGCATGTCAACAGTGAATAAGATACCTTTTCACCAAGCATTCCAGTTGGTTAGATTTAGGACAAAAAATGAAGAAAAAATGAATAGCTGACTCAAGAATATTCTCTGGCATTAAGCCCAGGGTATTTTTCTTTTTAGAGTAAATCTGGTCCATTTTCATTCATGTGGAACTGTTGCCTCCTAGCATTTCATTCTGGGATGGGAGGCCAACAGTGACTGCCTTGTTGCTCAGACCAAGGGATACTTCCCTGTTATTAACCTACCTGATCTCTCAGCAGCATTTGCCATTATTGGCTATTATCTCCTTCTTAACACACCCCTGGGCTTTTCTTCCTCTGCTGTCTTTTTTCAGTCGATCCTCTTCTTGGGTCTTTCCTGAGCTGCTTTCTCACTACATTCTTATTACCATGCTTACTGAGAATTCCTAAACCTGTATTTCTAGCCTAACATTTTCCCCTGAGCTTCCTTCCAGAATACCCCGCCGTTCACTTGACATCTCACTTGGAACAAAGCATAGGCAACCTTAGCAGGCTCAAGATGAGCTCACGTCGTCTCCCCTCAGTGCAGTCTTTCCTCCCAATGTTCTAAAACTCTCATTTCTTAAGCCAGCATTCCTTGTTTTTTTCTCACTTAATTAATCACCAAGTTCTATGGATTCCGTCTCTTTCTATACCTTGTACTTCTATGCTTGGCCATATCAACTTTTGCCTGGACTTCTGAAGAAGACTTCCTCTAACACAACACACTGCTTCCAATGTTCTTGCTGTCTCCTCTCCCCTCATTCGTCTATTCAGAGTGATCTTTTTTCTTTCTTTCTTTCTTCTTCCTTCCTTCCTTCCTTTCTTTTTCTTTCTTTCTTTCTTTTTCTCTTTTTTGGAAGAGAGAAATAATAATTTCAATTTTATTTTTATTCGATTGTATATCTTTGTTGTTCTTTCTAAAATATAAATTAAATTTTCTGGGATCTTGCTTAACATCTTTTGATGAATTTCCTGTACTCCTAGGATAAAACCCAAGTTACCTTTAGTGGTATCTGAAGACCTGTATATTGTTTATTTTCTTGTATATTATTCTTTCCCTACCACGTTTTCCATTGTTCTCTTTCTCAAACATACAGCACTGCATATTTTGTTCTTTCTACCTATGACTTCCATTATGTCTTTTGTGTGGCTAAATCATCTTTTAGGTCACTTTGTTCAAGACCTCTTTTTTGCCTTCCTTTACTATTTTGGTCTGCCTAGCTCTTTCAGCAAATTGCATCCAGTCTCCCACTAGATTGTAAGCTCCCTCTTCTGTATTCCCCAATGTTCTCAGAAAGGCTCAGCACAAAATAGGTGTGTATCTTAACTATAGCTGAACGTGTGAGCAGTCATGAAGCGCTCAGTCCTACTAGTACCGATAGCCTCGCCACTCTGAGCAGGAGGATTGGTGTGAAAGCGGACTCTCTCCAGTGCTTCTCTTGCTGGAGTCTTCTTTCTCCATTGTTTATATACCACTTCCGGATCCAGTTCCTCACTCAGAACCTTTCTTTCTTCATCTATTAATACAAATGCTTGAAATTTCTGAAGGCAAATTATGGGAGCAGATGCTTTTTTCCCTTTTTATTGAAGGTATATTAGTTTGCCATTATTTAGATTTCACGTGTGCATCCTTTTAACTCCATATCTGTTCTACTACCTTCTGTTTGCTACCACAGTTCTAGTTTCCACTCATTTCCATACAGTTGAACCCTTTTACTGGATTTACCCACCGCTTCCCCTTTCTCTTCTGGTAACGTTTTTTTTTTATTCTTAGAGTCTAAAAGTTTTTTTTTGTTGTTGTTTTATTTCATTTCATTCACGTATTTGTTTTGCTTCCTTATGTACCAAAAATAAGTCACATGTTGGTTGTCTCTCTCTGCCTGACTTCTGCGAAGCATAATCCCTTTAGCTCTATTCATGTTGTTGCAAATGGCAGGATGTTTATTTTTAAGAACTGCGTAGTATTCCATTGTGTATATACCACATCTTCTTTATCTGCTTGTCTGTCCATGGTACTTAGGTTGTTTCCAACTCTTGGCTATTGTAAATAATTCTGAGATAAACTGGGGGTATCTCTCTCTCTGTTTATCTTATCTTTTTATATCTATCTCTGAATTAGTGCTTTCATATTATTTGGCTCAATACCCAAAAGTGGGATGGCTGGATCATATGATATTTGTATTCTTAACTTTTTGGGGATATCTCATACTATTTTCCATAATGGCGACATGGACTTACAGTCCTTCCACAGTGTGTAAGTTCTCCCTTTAGCGTCTTCCTCACCAGCATTTGTTGTTTCCTGCCTTTCTGATTATAGTAATTCTCAAAGATGTGTGGTGATATTGAGTTGTTTTGATTAGTACTTCTAAAATAATAAGAGATGATGAACATCTCTTCATGTGCTTCTTGGCCAGATTTTTTTTTCTTTCTCGGTTACTAGTATTTTGTGCATAAGTCAATTACATTTCCTCTCTGGTACAATGATTATTCATGTTCTTATTGATATGTTAGACTTCTTTGTACATATCTGTCATATATTTTATGCATTTTTTTAAAGGAAAGGTACAGGCACATAGGCAGGCAGGCAGGCAGGCAGAGGGAAGAGGAGGAAACATTTATTTTACTTCCATTTAGTTATTTACACTGGTTTTCCCCCACCCCTGGGCCCAGGACTCAAACCCAGGGGAATGTGGTTTGCGTCCTTCAGAGGTGATTGACTTAACTTCTACTCCATCAGGGTATACCTATTTTATAAATGTTTAAAATTCATTTATTTAATTAAGATTTTTAATATTTTTGTGTTCATAGACAAATTTTTTATTAATTACTTTTTCTGATGTGCCCTGGTGGCCTAGCGGATAAGGCCACTAAACATAGTCCACATATATTCCAAAGACATGGTTTGGAGACATGAGGTGAAGGGGGGTGGGGGGAATGATGACAACCAAGATGAACATCTAAATGAAATAAAGGTATCTTCCTGCTCTCCCTTTCTGCCTCCCTATTTGCCTTCATTCCAATCTGTACTTTTCCTTAAAAACAAGGATCCTCCTATACCATTTTAAAATGCAAAATCCATGGCATGCCCCGATGGTTTAGCAATTAAGTCTGCGGCTCCAGCTGGCATACAGTCCACCTATATCCCAGAGACCCGGGTTTGCATCCCAGGGCTGGAGGAACAAACAAAGTGAACAACTAAAATCAATCAATCAATCAATCAATCGCTTCTTCCTCCTCTTCCTGCCTGCTTTCTTGCCTACCTGCTTTCATTCCTGCCTGTAACTTTTCTTTAAAAAAAAAATAGAAAATTCATTCTTATTTCACTTGCTGTGTGAAAATAGATAGTAGGCCAGATTTAGCCTGTTGGCCGAGTTTGTCAGCTTCTCTCTGATATGTTCATTACATTTGAACTATCTTTGCATTCTGGAGTAACTACTATTGATCAAAAATATACTGTTAGATTTGATTTGCTAATATTTTATTGAGGATATTTACATTCATTAGTTAGGATAGTGTAGTAGAGGTTTCAAACTACTTATAGGCAAAGGTATATTTCATTTGATCTATATAATACTTAAACAGTTTTTCAACTGCTAATATTAAAAATTGGGATGTTTGATACAAAATTTTAGATTTCTGGCTCTTCTTTTAGAAAGGGACATGGCAATATCGGGAGAATGTGCTCCCAGTTTCTTAATTTTTGTTTTTAATAATACATGGTGTCCTTTTTTATTTTTTCTTAAAGGAAAAGTACAGACAGGAATGAAGTGGGGAGACAGTCAGGGTGGCAGGAAGAGAGGAGGAAGCAGTATAATTTTTTATTTAATTGTTCACACTGGTTGCTTCCCTCCGGGCCCAGAATTTGAACCCTGGGTATGTGGCTTGCTCCTCTGGAGATGATTGACCCAATCATTGCTTCACCAAGACGAGCCTCAAATATTGTTAGTAGCACTTCTTTATGTATGTTTTCCATTTCTACTGCATTAATTTCTGCTCTTATTTTTATCTCCATCTTTGGTCTATAGTTTCTGTTGCTAACCTTATCTGGTTTTTGTCTTTGCCTAGTCTTCTACCTAGCAAGACTAACCTTCCAGTTTTGAAACAGTTTAAATTGTGTTTACAAATGTTATATGTTTCTCAAAGATCTTATAAAATTGGGCTCTGAAACTATCTGGGTCTTCTAGAATTTTGTGAGGTAGAATTTTTATATCCTTTTATTATTTATCTGTGGTTAATGATTTATGAAAACTTCAAGTTTTTGTACTAATTTTAGTAATTAATACTTTCTAGGATCATTTTCCCCATTTTCAAATTAATAAAATCAGGTTGCAATGGTTTTCTCTTACAATTAAAGAAAGAAACCCCAAATGTTTGTAGTGTGACTATCTCTCCTTTCTAAACTTTTTTGGTTTTAGTTTTTCTTGTTTTAAAGAGAGGAGGAAGAGGCATTTTTATTCATCTGTTTATTTTTGGTCACTGTTCCCTTGCTCTAGATTGAGAACTTGGTGCCTTATGCTCTATATGGTCCACACCCCAGTCATCTCAGTCACTTGAGCCACAAGGTCACAACAACATTTTTTTTTAAGTTTCTTTGTTTTGCTAGAGTTATATTTGATTTCTTTTCTTTTCTTTTTAAAGAAGCACTTTATTTATTTTTATTTAGTTATTCACATTGGTTGTTACCTCTGGCCCTGAGTCTTGAACCCAGGACCTTGGTATGTATGTGGGAATGCTCCCAGGGTGTACTAGACCATTAAGTCACCAGTGAGCACCTGATTATTCTTTCCAAAACTCAGCCTTTGGTTTTATTGTTGACGTGTATTAAAACAATACGTTTGACTTTTATTATATCCCTTTAGAATTTTCCTCTGAATTAACTTGTTCCTCTTTGAACTTTTTTTTTTTTCCTTTGAGGAAGGCAGGCAGGCAGGCAGGCAGGAAGGAAGAAGTATTTTTACTTATTTATGTGTTTATTTTTGGTTGTTCCCCACCAGCCCCAGGTTGCAAACCCGGGGTCCCTGGACCCTAAGTGGTCTACACCACAGTGGCCTACTCCACGCCTGAGCCAGCAGGGCATGAACTTTTTGAAATGAATCTGTAATTTTTGGAATTATAACAATATTTCTTGTTTTTTAAATCAAATCATTTTTCCGTTGAAACTTCCATTTTGCTCCATTAATCTGTGTCCCTCTTCTGACACGACATTATTATCGTACCTTTCAGCATGAGGTAATCCAAGGATTTCTTGACTAGTGGCTTGGATGATACCTTGAAGGTACAAAGTTTCTTTGACAGCTAATGTGAAAATGCACTCAATCAATTTCTTTAGTTCTTTCCTTCCAGATTCAAGAAGCCCTTGTTCTTCTTCTAGATAGTCTGTCTTAAAAATGCCTACCATCAACCTGTGTATGTGAATGTGGTGTTTTTTGTGCTTGTGTGTATGTATAAGACGCATGGACAGTGTGTGGGGTGTTTGTACGTATGAATGAGGTTGGTTGTTATGTAATGTATTAGTTGTGTGTGTGTAGGGTGTGTGTAAGTGTATGGTGTGTTTGTGTATGCACACGGGGAGTATTATGATACACACGTGTATGTGCGCAGTGTGTGTTTTTATTGTGGATGTCCATGTAAATGCTGTGTGTGTGTGTGTGTGTGTGTGTGTGTGTGTGTGTGAGAGAGAGAGAGAGAGAGAGAGAGAGAGAGAGAGAGAGAGAGAGAGAGAGAGAGAGAGAGAGAGATACCGAGGCATCTGACCAGGGGTGACAGTACTCAGGACATGTCAGAAAGCCAGGCTTGGTCTTCAGATTCTTCTTCCTTCTTGGGGTCAGCAGGGCCATATCTATGACCCTTTTCTGAAACTTGCGGCTATCAGTGCCCATTAATAGGGCCATTCGCTCCTGCACTGCCACAGCTGCTCCCGCTAACTTGTCTTCCCTCTCCTGAGAAAAGTGTCCTGTCGCTTTAAGAGGCAGCCGCTTCCAGCCTCTACTAAGGGACTTTACTGGTGTTGGTGAAGGATGTAGATGTGGTGCCACCAGATCACGATCAAGACCAGGGTGACCTTGGGGTCTCCCAACTAAATGAGTTAGCTGCTGAGGGGGATAGAAGGGGTCAGGAGGACACAGCAAGGCAGTGGGGTGATATGGCCAGCGTAGGCCGCCCTCTTTCTCTCCCAGGCCACATTCAGATAGTCTAACTCCTCAAGCTCTCCTTCTGGGCCCCTCCCAGTGTGACTTGAAGCTTCCTGAGTCTCAGGTGGTCTTTCCTAGATGGGATTCCACATGCTCCCTGGTAGAGCTGCAAAGGGGTCACTGTTGCCTTAGGCACAGACCCTCCCTGCCCTTGTGAACTTCCCTTTGCTCTGGATTCAAAGCTCCATGCTTTCTAGTTCCTACCTGGAGAACACACCCTTGCAGGGGCATCTCAGGCCATGCCTGACTCCTGCTACCCTCCCGTTCCTGCAGGTCTCTAACTCCTCTGGCCTCAGCTCCTGTCTGCATGCTCTGGCTTGAGCCTGAGGTAGCCCGTTTTCAGAGCCTGAAGTGGCCCATTTTCATGGCTGGATGGAGCAGCAGGTTACTTCCCTTCCCAGAAAGGAGGCCTGGACGCAGACTTCCCCAACCAGGAGGAGGATCCGGCACACTCAAGTCCAGGGTGCAGGTAAGTCCATCAGCTGGGGAGTGGACCTGACCCTGCTGAGTGCAGGGCTCATGGGGAAGAGCAGAGCAGAGCTTCTCGAAGTGCCAGGATTTGAATACTCTACTGGCCTCTGTGCACCTCACTTGCATGTGTCCCCAGTTTGCTGATATTTGGGCTCCTTCTCCAGTTCCAGCTCTCTGCTGCTAGCCAGCCCGCCTGGTGCTTCTAATCTCTCACCTGCCACATGAAGGCAGTGGGGCAACCTCCACTTGCCCGTGGAGCAGGTGTGGAGGCCCAGGAGGAGCAGAAGGGAGACGGCCTTTGGCACAGACAGGCCTGAGATCTAATTTCAGCTCTGCCTCATCCTTGCTCTGCAAACCCTGGGCAAGTCACCTGCCCTCTCTGCCTGGGTTCAGCTTTGTCCTGGTAAAGAAGTTTTCTTCCCACTTTCTCTCTTGCCTTCTCCAACCATATCTTGGGTGGATCACAGGGCCACAAATATCCATTTGGCAGCTTCCAACACTAGACATTTTGGGATTTACATAGGACCAGCTTTCCCCCCATAGCAGCGACAGTCTGGGATATGCCGAGCAGATGTCTTGGTGTGAAACTGCCCCCAGGAGGTGTCCTAAGAATGTTTGCAGACAAGCATCGTGGGAGCACAGGACCTGACCTTCCTTCCAGCTTGGCTGCCCCCACCAGGCTTTGGAGACTGGAAGTACCTGCTCCCTCTGGGTCCTGTGCTTATGTGTCCCTTCAGATGCTGGCGTCTGTGTTCCTGTCCCATGACACCAAACTATGCACAAGGGGGATGAGAGGCTGGCTGGAGCAAGCTCCTGTGGCTGGACCTGTGCCAGACGGCTCTCATCCAAGTGATGCTCCAGGGAGTGTTGGACAGGGCTGGGCTGGGGAAGGGGCTGCAGCCTGGTGGGAGCGGCCTGTCCACGTGCTGAGAACACTTCTCCAAATCCCACTGCGATGGTCCAGGACAGTGCACCCCTGCCCTTGCTTGGGTCCAGTGATTACAGGTCTGAGCTTCAAAGCATGTTGCAAACCTGGCTAATTGCTGGCCTGGGGGAGCCGGGCGAGCAGGCCAAGCCCGCCCCAGTGGGCGAGGGGGTTGAGAGCCTCCTGTGCAGCTGGCACTTGCCGCTTGGCGCGGTCCTGGAGCCAGGAGTCCCTGTGTGGCTGCCCAGTCCTGCGGGCTCCTCAGGGAGCTGGGAGAAGGAGCCGCCAGGCTGCTGGGGCAAGGGTGCCTCCTCCTCCTCCTCCATCTCCTCCTCCTCCTCCTCCTTCTCCTCCTCCTCCTCCGGGCCCTGCAGCTGCGCCGTCAGGTGGAAATCTCTCCATTCAAACCGGCGCTGGCCAATCAGGGCCTGGCGCGCCCGGGCCATTCAAACGCGCCTGCAGCCGGGCTCCCGCCTCGGAGACTGGCGCCGGGCGGGTGAACCTGCTGCCCGGGTTACTGGGCGCAACACAGACGCCTCGGGTTACAGGCGCTTCCTCGGCCTCCATGGAGCGCTCCCTGCACCGCGTGTCCCTGGGGGGCCGGCGCGCCCACCCCGACCTGTCCTTCTACCTCCGCACCTTCGGTAAGCGCGGCTGCAGCCGGCGGCCGGCGGCCGGGGCGGCTTCACCGTCTCAGCTCCCAGACAGGTGACCCCATGGTGATGGGGCACTGGGAGCGGGGGCTGTCTGTCGGGGAGCAGCTTCTCGACCCCCCTCCTCCCTGATAGGCCAGGAGGGGCTCGGGGCACAGGCGGCGGCCAGGCAGGTCGCTGGGCACCACCTGCTGCCTGGCGCTGGTGCCAAGTCCGTTGGTTCCGCCTCACTTGGCTGGAATAATCACGCCCCAGTTAATCTTTCAGAGCCCTAGTTTGGCACCAGTGAGTTTCTTTTAGCAAGCAGCTCAGGGTTAAATCTCAGTCTTGTGATGACATCGCTTGAGTCTCTTGGTCTCCTTTCTTTTGGTGCAGAGAGACAGAAGAGGTGCTGGGTCGGCCCTGGTGGCCTTGGGTCCTATGGGTCCCCATGGATGGGACAGTGGGACAGCTCCGGTGGATATCTGACCCACAGCAGAGATGGGAGAATTCTCTCCTCCCGACATGATCAAGCTTGAGAGTCACAGGGCTGTCTTAGGGGTTTGAGATAGAAAGAAATGGGCAGTGACGCCAGCTCCCAAGCGCTGCAGAACTGGGTTCCCCAGAATAACAGCTGGGCAAAAGCTGCCCTATTGGTTTGAACAAACCCTGCCTTCTAGAAACTACAGCAAAGAGAGCATCCCTGTGCTGGCATCACAGCTCTTCCCTGGTTCTCCAACTCCCCGTGCAGTGGGTTGCATTTCCTCTGTGAAGACCTGAGATCCAGAGAGGAAGGTCTCTGATGAACCAGTGGCAGAGGTGGTCTCTGAGTTCAAGCCTTCTAAGACCCCCCGTCCAGCACCATGTTTTGACTCTAGATACAAATGCAGTTCTCTTTATGATGGTCAGGGCGGTTACTACGACATATCTGACGTGGCTTGGATTTCAGAGCTAGGCACTGAAGGGGTTAGGTCCTCCGTGGGGGTCAGACTCTCCTACTCTCAGGCTTGCTTGTCTCAGCCCTCTGGACTCTCCACAGCTTCGCTCCCTTTTCTCTAGGGCCAGAGGGCCTGATGGAAAAGCAGTGGTTTGGCCTGAACAAATGGCCTGTGGTCTGGCACCCTGGGATTCACAGGTCTACTTGGTAACAATAAGTAATGAATGAACTGGCCCATTTGTTGAGCACTTACCATGTGCCATGCTTTGTGCCAGGTGCTTTACCAGCATGATCTCATTTAATCCTCCCAGCCGGTAGAAACAATTCCTGTTAATTCCATGGAGACACGGGACTCTGCCAGACCCTGGAGGTGTGAGGTGAGGGGCCCAGGGTGATCAGGAAATAGTGTTGGAGAGCTGTGAGACCTTGTTCCCTTAGCTGTCTGCTGATTAAATGGTGATACTATGTTTCATTGTCTTTTCCTCCACATTTTCATGGTAAGATATGTTCTTTCTTGAAAGCTTAGTCAAGAAAATGAAAACCACATTATCTGATTTTCTAGAGAAGACCATTATTCACATTTTGGCTTATATCCTTCTAGACTTATTTCTCTGTGTGTATGTAGTGGGTGTCAGGGTTGGGTGTCTAATTTTAATAAAATGGAGATCATATTTAGGTATAGCTTTGGAACCTTTTCTTTATTTTAAGAAGAATCATTTTATTCATTTTTAATATCTTGGTTATTTAATATCTTGGATGTGAACATGAGTCCTGAGGATATATGTGGACTGTACCTGACTGGAGGCAGTGAATATAACCATTACTTCATCAGGGTTCACCTCACATTTTTTTTTACCTCCTATTTTTTTTTTAAAGGGAAAGTACAGGTTAGGAGTGAAGGTGCAGCTAGGCAGGCAGGGTAAGAGAGGAGGAAGGAGCACTTTATTTTATTTGGTTTTCATCTTGATTATTTCTGCCTGGGACCTTGGGATGAATGTGGCCTGTACCTAACCCTTACTCCACCAGGGCTTGCACCTTACTTTTCCTTACTGGTCTGATGTGACTATGTCCTTGTGTCGGTCCATATTCTGCTGAATCAATCTCCCTGCCTGATCTGGAGTTAGGGAGGGTCTAGCCCTGTGAGGGGGTGGATGCCCCGCCCAACCGTGGTCTCAGGGCTGGGGCAGGTGGTATCAGTGAAGGTGGCTGCTTGAACCAGTGACTAGGACGTGAGTGTGCAGGGCGGGACAAGAACCTGGTGGGGTGGGGAACCTCCTGCTGTGATGTATGTGCTCTCCTCTCAAATCTCTCCCAGTACACGGACTGACTCTTGAAAAAGTTCTCTCCTGTTTCCTGCGTTTACTGCTTCTTGACAAATGACAGTCCTCTTATAGGCTGCTGGGCTTCTTCACACACTGAGTGATTTTACTTGTCTGCTCATGAATGAAAATTCCCCTCAGTGGTTACCAAACCTGGCCATTTGTCAGAAGCACCTGGGAGGCTATTAACATGCAGATTCCTGAGGTCTCCCAGAGGTCTGGGGTGAAGTCTGAGAATCTGTAATTTTAAGAAACCACACAAGTGTTTTGAGGAGCAGTCAGGTTTGGAAGTTGTGAATTGAGTTGAGTATGAATCCCTCAATTTTGTTTTTCTTTTTCAAGATTGCTTTGAGTCTCTTGGGTTCCTTGAGTTTCCATCTGATTTTTAAGCTTTGTATTTTAGATAGAAAATAAAAACTCAAGTTCAGACATGTTTGGTAAATAAAGAATATCTTCTCGAAGGGAAGCCAATGTACTGGTTAACTCGAGGCAGCAGATTATGAATCTCTGTTCTGGGGCCTGGATGTGGTGAGTGGTCATGAAGGAGAACAGACAGCCTTTTGCTAGAGTATCTGGTCCAGGAGGAGATGGGCATATTGCAGGAGGAGATGGGCATATTGGGTGGGTTCTGAGGGCTGCAGGTAGCTGTGGACCTGTTACCCTCGATGAACCTGCACAGGGAATTCTGTAGGGAGCAGCTCTTTGCGTCGGGTCTGGAGAAGTGCCTGGAATCTTTGGTCAGAGGGAGTCAGGAAGATGTGATTCTGAAGGCAGTGGAGACTAAGGAATGCTATTCATTTGCCAGGCATTATTTGTGTTTTTCTGTATATGTGTGGCAGTACCATATCGGCTGGGCCCCTGTTCACCCGTCTCTCTGTCTCAGAGATAGAAGGTAGAAGCCACGGAGATGAAAGCTTGGGAACAGATGCCTGCCAGCTCTTAGGTGTTGGGCAGCGTGAAGTCAGGCCCTGAACTTGAGACCTGCAAGGTGCCTCTGTGTGCTGTCCCTGCTGCCCTGAGCCTGAACATTCCCGAGGGTTGGCTGGGGACCCTGTCCATCTGTTTCTTGGGAGCTCGTCACTTGCTGCTGGTCAGGGCCCTTGGCTTCTTCTTGCTTTTCGCTCTTTGGAATCCATCTGCTTGGGAGTTTTTAGAAAGTTCTCAAAGTTTCCGGTCCTTGTTCTGCTTTCCAATTCTGCTGTATAGAGTCTCTTTCTTTCTTAACCTTTGTTTAGAAATTATGAGCTTCAACATATATGCAGACAAGCATCCCTCAGAACAGGTGCAATTCAGTGATTTATCACAAAGCAAATACCTATGTAATGTTCACTGGGGTCAGAAATAGAAACTTGCCAACATCCAAAAGTCTTAAGACTTGTTAGGTAGGGTTTTTTTTTTATTGTTCAGTTCAAATATTTTCTAATTTCCAGTTATTTCTTCTGGAATCCGTGGATGATTTGGAAGCATATTCTTAAATTTCCAATACTGGGGATATGATAATAATTTTTTTTTTTTTTTAAGAAAAAGTGCAGGCAGGAATGAAGACAAGTAGACAGGCAGTCAGGAAGAGAGAGGAGGAGGGAACATTTATTTCTCTGTCTTTTAAATTTAGTTGTTTATCCTGGTCATTCCCCTGACCCTGGGTCTCAAACCTGGGTCCTTGGGATGTATGTGGACTATGTCTGGTAGCCTTATCCTCTTGGCCACCAGGATGTGCCTGTTCTAGTAATACTTTAATTCTTTATTTTGGTCAGAGAGAACACTGCCTCCCTTCAGTCCTTTGATGGTTCAGCATATAGTCAGTTTTGATAAATGTTCTGTGTGTACTTGAAAAAGTAGTAGTGGGGTATCGTATTCTTTGTATATGTCAAGCTTAGGTCAAATTTGCTAATTATGTTGTTCAAATATTCTATATCCTTTCTGACTGGTTTTCCCCATTAGTGCTGTCAGTTACCAAGAGAAATGTGCTAAAATTCCAGCTATGACTGTAAATGTGTCTGTTTCTCTTTGCAGTTTTGTCCTTTTTCCCTTTATATATTTTGAAGCAATATTACGAGCATACGCATTTTGAATTGTATCATTCTGGTGAATTGAAACTTTCATTTTTGCGAAATCTTTTTGGTATGAAGTCTTTTCTTTATTTCCAGTAGAGAGAAAGTCTCCTTTTCCTGATACTGGCATAGTTGCTTGGACTTTTTTGGGTTACTTTTTCGCTGGCATATCTTGTTCCATTCCTTTTCTTTCCACCCCTCCATTTCTTTCCAGTTTAGTTGTGCCGTGTCTATTACAAAGGCAGGCACAGGGTTGTTTTTTCTTCTTCATCCAGATTTAGGATATCTTCCTTCAAAAAGATCGTTATGTGCTTCTGATAGGTGCTTGAGGTCACCAGCAATCTGAGATGACCTTAATTCACATGAGGGACCAAGATTATTTGAAGTAGAGCTGTAGTTCCTGGGGGAGCTGTGTCTGATTATGGCTAATTCTGTTTCTTAGGACAACCCCATATGGTACAACCCAAAAGGTTGGGTCTCAGGAGGACCCTCACTTCTTGGCAGGCCCTGGGCTGCAATTCCTGTTCCTCTAACCTTGAGAGACAGGCAGAAATTCTGCTCAGCTTCAGTCACCCCTCCAGAATATAAAAGTACCCCCAGGAGAAAATTAGCCAGGGAAGATTAAACTTGGTTCGACAGCCCTTCACCCCAGATCCTGCTGGTTAGTTCCCCTCTATCTTGTTAAATCTCCAAGAAGCAGCCTATCATCGTTTTGTCTCTTTTCTCAGTGCATTTCTTATCCCAGAATTGGAAATTCCTTATGTATGTTTTCTAATTTTTCTGGGCTGTTTTTTTCTTTTTGTTTGTTTCTTTCCTTTCTTTCTTTTCCTCTTTCCATTCCTCTTTTCTTCCTTTCTTTTGTCATTTTCAGCGGGTGTGCCTTCTCTGTGCCAGGTACGTCATTAATATTAGCTGTAAAATTTACAGCAAGATTACTAGAACTGTGTTATTCTTCCCATTTTTCAGATGCAGAAACTGAAGGTGAAGTGATTAAGCATCATTAGTGTGGGAACCAGGCTCCAAACCCTGGTTCAAATCCTGTACTTACTGAGTACAAGCCCACATTTTGTTCATAGTACCATGCTTTTAATCTCATATTTTCTGTATGAAACGTTTTCTGCTGGGAAACTTTATTTTATAGTGAAAAAAGACACAAAGCAAGACATACTGAAAATAGATGGATTCTGTTGTGTGTCCCAAAGTTAGCAACAAACAGAACAGACACGCATCATTATAAAATAGCACATTTAGCCATGGAGAAAAAGTTTGTAATATGAAATAGATAAGTATCCTGAGAAATTTATGAAACGTGGAATAGCTGATGATTTGAGAATTAAAATGATCTGACTATACATATGTGATTTAAGATGTTATTACAGGGCGTACCCCGTGGCTCAGGTGGCGGAGATGCTGGTGTATGGACTATGTAAAGCCCAAGGACCTGGGTTTGTGACCTGGGGTCAGGGTGCACACACCAAAATAAGTAACTAAAAGATGCTTTTTCCATTCTTCCTTCCTTCCTTCAAATGCTTCCTCCTCTTCTCCCTTCTTTCATCTCTTTAAAAAATAAAACAAAAAAGCAACATTATTACAATAAATTATAAAAGACAATTGTGAAAGGTAGAGTAATGTGTTTTCTCACATAATAGTATTATACACAAATATGGATGATAGAACACAACTTGTTCTGCAGGCTAGTACTTCATGAATATGCTGCTGTCCTGGGGAATGTGGGACAATTCTGAATTTTGCAATTTAGTGATCAGGAGTATGGTTTGAATCTGTCTAAAGTCTTTATTCAGAAAATCAGACCTGAAAAAAAAAGATCTTCTGTCTCTTTAGTTATAACACACTGGTTTATCTTGGAACTGAATTTGTCTTAATAGCTCTCCAAACTGAAAACTTGCCTCAGAATTGAGATCAAATTGATGTCACCCAACTGTGGAGGGGCTCTGGGTGTATATTACATATCCATTACTTCCTCACAAATGATCCCAGTGTATCTATTGGCTTCACAAAAGCAAACATCGTTATCTCACTGTGTCTGTGAGCCAGGACCTGGGGAACAGCTTCACTGAGTCGTGAGGCTCAGGACCTGTCCTAGGCTGGCGGTCAGGACGTTGACTGACGCGTGTAAGCCGGAGCAGTCTATTCCTGGAAGGACAAACAGCTTGGGAAGCCATGTTCATACTAGGTTTCACAGGAAGCAGAGTCAAAAGGAGGGGGCTGAAGTGACCTGGTGTGAGGGCTTCCCCACCACAGCAGCCCCTGCCTACCAGGGCTCTCCCAAGCTGGGGTGCTTCTCTGAAGGGAACTCAAGACTCTCCCTCCTCACAGCAGACATTTGAAATTCTTCAGGGCTGTGGCCCAAGAGCCGTGTGGCTGTCATTCTCCAACACCGCTGCAGCCTGCCTTATTTCCCTTAGACGGCAGAAAGGGAAATTGATAAGTGCTCAGAATCCTCTTCGTCAGGCTGTGAGGGTGAGGCAGCCAAGGGTCAGGAGAGAGGGGTGCCTGGCAACTGGCTAGTCCCCACCCGCCCCCAGCACACACAGCTTGAGTTACAGACTTGTCCTAACAAACGGAGGGAAAATCTGTGAGTGTCAGTGACCGGTTCGACTCCGTGTGGAACCAGCCTCCTTTGGACATCTGTCCTGACATCATCACCTGTCCTGTGACTTTCGACATACAGCAGGTCTTAAATGGGGAATTGCTTTTGGGGTGAATTGGGTTTGGGGATGATGGCTGTGTCATGCTGGCAGGCAATGCCTCACAGCAGCTCTCTGCGTACCCTTGGTGGTGGGGCCCCGTCTAGAACACATCCTTGCAGACCCCTGAATTCAGCAGGGCCATGCAGCTCCTGTCTTCTTGCTTCGTTTCCTGATGGTGTCCTGAGAGTCAGGTTCGTCTTCCTGTGGCCTTCTACTGAGTAAGGAAGGCCAGGTGGAATTTCTTTAGCTGACTTCCAGACCCCGCTTTCCCACAGGGTCTAGTGAGTCTGAAACCCCCATTCCCGGCAGAATTCGGGATGGTTACTATCTCTGCCCTTTCTTCTCTCTTTTTTAAAGGAATCTTGCAGGAAGGAATGAAGGCAAGTGGGCAGGTGGGCAGGCAGGAAGAAAGAGGAGGAAGAAGCATCTATTTATTTAATTTATTTGTTCATATTGGTTGTTCCCGCCAGACCCAGAATGTGAACTGGAGTCCCTGTGATATATGAGGACTGCGCTCCTTTGGAGGCGGTTGACTTAACGGCTACTCCACTTGGATGCATTGCTCTCTGCCCTTTCTGAAGCACACTGTCATCCATTATTTTCCCTGCCATATAGGACCCTGTCTGTTCTCCCTTTGGTTCTGGGCCCGTTTCCCTGGTGCACTCCTGCAGCCACTCTGGGCATCTGATGCCACCATCCTCTGTAGAAAGAGTGGTGCCCACCTGCAGGCCCATGGGAACCAGGGACATGCCCTCTTCAGGCCCTCTAACATTCTAATGAGGATGATTTCAGGTCTTTTGCCTGAATATTCCTGAACACTCTCATAGGCCACACCGTGAGCTCGGGGAGAAAGTGAGGGTGTTGATAAGACCAGAGATTTGCAGGGCTTTGAGGGGCTTGTCAGCTGAAGACTCAGCCTGACTTCCCTTTTACCTGTGACATTTCCTGGAGCCTGCCCTCCCTGTGGCTTCCTCTGAGCTTCTCGAGCAAAGCTGTGACACCCTATCCTGTGTCTGACGTTTCTCTTTGCTCCTGAACCCCAGGGTTACACTGGAAATGTTCGGTGCAAGTTAGAGGCTGTGTGCTGTAGAAAGCCGGCTCGCTGCTCAGGAAGGAGTGCTGAAGTGGGGCAGAGTTCTGATCTCCAGTTCTGACATGAGGTCTACTCTGGCCATTGCGTCCAGGGCAAGTCACCCTCCATCTCTGGGCCTGCCTCTCTGGCGACCAAACGAGGAGATTGGGCAAGATGACTTCAGAGCCCTTTAGTCTCAGGCATTTGATGAAATGGGTTAAAGGGGAAACAGGCCTGGCAGAGGACAGGTCTCATTCTTCACTGTCCCTCATCTGTGAGCTAGAGGACATGCTGGGCTTGGCTGTGTCCTGCACTGGAGGCCTGGAACCTGGTCTGCTGGGTTTGGTTTCTCCGCTGAAACAGGGTATAGGGCACCCTGTCCCTCCCTGAGGGCCTGGGACTGCTCAGAACTGTGGAGACTCTCTGGCCTTGCCCATCCCCTGTTCTACCCACTGGCCTGTAAGCCCCCCGGCCCGCTGAGACCAGGCACTGGACCATTCAGATCGTCCTGTCCTTACTCCAGGCAGATGCTTGTCAGGTGTATATCAGAAATCCATTCTGATTTCTGGGAAAAGACTGTTCCCCAGTGGTAAGTTTTGTGCAGCAGAGTGGTTCCCACAGATTTGAAAAGCTAAACACTTTGGGGCCGGAGCTGCCTTTGCACTGGCAATAGAGCAAGAAAAGTCTTTTTGTGTTAAACGAAGATATCTTTGGGCTGATGAGATTCGATCCCAGTTTGGCCCTATTTGTTTCTAAAAGCCCCTCTCCCATGCCACATCGGATCAGGCATGGTTTCTCACAGGTTTCTCAGCGCTAGAGGACCCTAAAGTGGTAGTTGCTCAGACCTTGAGCTAATAATACTGTGGATTCTTCTGGCGCCTTTCATCCAAGGTCCTCCTCACCCTCCAGTGTTATCTGATCCCCACATAGCTCGGAGAGAGCTCTAAACCTATTATTAGCTTCATCTATTAGCCATAGATAGTGTAGCTCTGAGAGGGAGAAGACTTGGGGTTTGAGCTGCAAGAGACCTTCTAGGCTTCTAAGATCAGTGTCCCGGGCAGGAGAGCAGCAGGGTTTCTGATGGCTGAGGAGCTGGACCTGGGTTTCTAGGCGTCCGAATGGCTTGGGACTGTAACTTAAATGGCCCGAATTTAAGGAACATCGTGACTGGTAGAGCACTGAAGAGTCTGAGCCTCCAGCTTTTCTGTTTTCTAAACCCTACCTGTCCTTCCTCCAGCCAACAACAAAACCCATGCCCGAGCCACTGTCACAGTTCATGGGGCTTGTCCAGAGATGGACACTGGGTAGATGAGGGATGCCTCACTGTGCTGTGAGGAATGATGGAAAGTCTTTATAAGACTAGAAACTTCAGAGCCAGGTCCTGTCAATGAAAGTTATTGAGAGATCACATTTCTTTCTTTTAAAAAAAATTATAATTTCTTAATTGAAATAGCATTATATAATCACATATTAATTCTAAATGTGCATCATTATAAATCATCATCAGCATTTATTGAGTTTATCACTAAATGTCTGATTCTAACCTTCACCACAGAATTCACCCCTTTTGCTCAATTTGCCTACCCACCTTCCCTTCTGGTAACAGCTATTTTGTTCTTAGAGTCTGAAATTTTATTTCTGTTTTATTTAGCTTATTGGCTTGGTTTTTGTGTTTATCAGAAATGAGTGAATTTATGTGGTGTTTGTTTTTCTTCATCTGCCTTATTTTGCTAAGCATAATATTCTCTAGGTCCATACATGCTGCTGCAAATGGCAGGATTTCACTTTTTTTTTGATAGCTGCATCATATTCCATTGTGTGTCTATACTACGTTTTATTTATCCATTCATCTTTCATGGGCATGTAGATTGCTGCCAGCTCTTGGCTATTGTAAATAATATGGCAATCAACATGGGGATGTGTTTATCTCTTTGAATTAGGTTTTTGTGTTTTGAGGGTAAATACTCAGTAGTGAGATAGCCGAATCATGTGGAATTTCCATTCTCTGTTTTTTGAGGAATCTCCGTGCTGTTTTCCATAAAGGTTACCCAAACTCCCATTCCCATCAACAGTGAACCAAGGTTTCCTTCTCTCCACATCCTCTCCAACACTTGTTTCTTGTCTTTTAGATAATTGCCATTCTCACAGGTGTGAGGTGATATCTCATGGTCTTGATTTGTATTTCCTAAATAAGAACAGATGGCGAACATCTTTTCATGTGCCTGTCAGCCATCTCTGTGTCTTTGGAGTCACTTTGGAGAAGTGTCTGTTCAGGCCCTTTGTTTACTTTTAAATTGGTTTGATTATGTTTTGTTTTATTTATTTTTTGGTGGTGGTTGTTGAATTTGGCGATTTCTTTATATATTTTGGATATTAACCTTCTGTCAGCTGTATGGTGTGTAAATATCTTCTCCCATTCAGTAGATATCCTTCTGATGAGAGTTTCTTTTGTTGTGTAGATGCTTTTTAGTTCTCATTGTTTCCCCTGCTTTTGGAGTTGAGTGGCCAAAGACCTCTCTCAGGCTGATGTCAAAGAACATTTCCCCACAGTTTTCTTCTAGGTATTTTATGGTTTCAGGCCTGACATCCAAGTCTTTAATTGAGAGGCCACTTTTGGGTCAATGAAGATGGAGCGTTGGACAGTCAGATCAGAGCAGCCAAAGGGAAATGGTTCCCCTGAAATGAAGTGAGTTCCCCATCACGGGAGGTGATCAAGCAGAGGCAGATGCCTGTGGACGGGGTTTTCATGAAGGGAACTTTCTAGTAAGGGCTTTCTAGTTGATATGTTTGCTTCCCCATAGTGTGGCCACCAAGTAAATCAAGTCCAATGGCATCTAGAGCTTCCAGGAACAGTCTACTGGACTGAGAGATGTCACAGAGGAAGAGAAGTGTAGTCCTTTCTCTCCTCTCTCCATGCTGAAGGGCCGTTGGGTGTCTCTGAGGATGATCTGAAGTTTGTTTTGTTTTTAAACAAATTGGGAAAGCTTGGGGGAGGGGAACCTCATTCATCCCCTTATTTTTCATGGCTTCCCAGTCCTGATCCTTCTCTGATCTTCATATTCTCCCCTCTCTCCTCCCTCCTTCTATTTTTTCCTCCCTCCATTCCTTTTCTTTTTTCTCCCCCTCCCTCATCTCCTCCTCCCTCTCTTCTCTTTCTCCTCTCTCCCTCTTTCTTTCTTTGTTTCCTTTAGCTTATTTTTAATGATAGAAGTGCTGTAGTTAATAGATATACTTGCATTGTTAAAACAACAATAGACATAGATTGAAATTCCTCTTGACTTCCTTTCCTCCAGTTCCCAGTCTCTTCCCTAGAGCTGATCACTGTTTTTAATTTGTGCCATTTCAGAGCACACACACGCACATATACACGTACACTCAGAGAAATATGTATTTGCTCTGCAATAGGCTTGTTCTATTTAAAAACTTGTCTCAACAATGTTCCCATGTCAGGTCATACAGTCTTCACTGTTCTTTCTAACAACTCTTAGTATAGCTATAGATGATTCATTTAGTTGTTTTCATATTGAGGGACTTTTCAGATGTTTCCAATTTTCCTTTATGTTAAACAGTGCTGTAGATCCAGCCTTTGGGCATGTATGTGAGTTTTTATCTGTGATGGTTACCTAGAAGTGAATTTCTAGGTTCGAGGATATGTACATTTATTTATTATTAAAAAAAACTTTAGTATTTTATTGTGGTAACTTAGTTTCACAAATTAAAATAAACTCATACGTGTAGGTTCCCTATAGGTTAGGTTTCCCCATTCCTCAAATATATGTCAGCACACCTGTTCTCCTCCAATCACCAAGTATTCTTCACTGCTGTCCAGTGGACCCCGCCACCATTTGCCCCCTCTTCCCACCCCTGTCCCATTCCCTATTGGTGACCTCAGTTCTGTTGCAAGGGTCGGTTTTGTTTCATCTGGTCCTTTGTTTTGTCTATTCACATTCCACCTATGAGTGAGGTCATCTGGTATCTCTTTCTTCTTTTGGTTTATTTCATTTAGCATCATCCCCTCTAGATCCACTGATGTCAATTCAAATGACAGTGTTTCATCTCTTTTAAGGACTGTGTAGTATTCCATTGTGTAGGTACCACATCTTCTTTATCCATTCATCTTGATCTTGGACACTTAGGTAGTTTAGCTATTGTGAATAGGGCCGCAATAAACACGGGGATACATACATCTCTGCGGATGAGTGTTTTTGTATCTTTTGGGCAGATGCCCAGAAGTGGGATGAATGGATCCTATGGGATTTCCATCTTCAACTTTTTGAGGAATCTCCATACTGTTTTTCAGAGGGATTGTACCAATTTGCACTCCCACCAATAGTGTAAAAGTGTCCCCTTTTCCTCAGATCCTCACCAACATTTGTTGTTTCCAGACTTTTGGACAATAGCCAATGTCTCAGGTGTAAGGTGATATCTCATTGTAGTTTTGATTTGCATTTCCCTGAGGGCCAGCGAGTAGGAACATCTTTTCCTGTGCCTGTTGGTCATCTGCATAGAGGACATGCACATTTAAATTCTGATAGGTAGTTCCAGAAATTATGTCCAGTACACTCCCTCCAACAGGACCTGTTTTCCTACACCTTACCCAGCATTCGACATTATCTGCCAATCAGATTAGTGGAAAATGGTATTTTATAGTTATTTTAATTTCTCTGGCCCAGATCTCTGTGTGGTTAAGCATTGCTTCATATGTTTATTGTCTTCTCTGAATTTTTAAATGAATGTCCTTTGCCTCATTTTCTGTTATGTTATTTCTTAGTTGCTGATATCTTTAATTGTAACAGACATTTGTCAAATGTTACGGAGTTAATTTTATCTGTCTTTCTCCTTGTGGCATCTGCATTTTGTGTCTTACTTAAGAGGACCTCCTCAGAACTTGGGAACGTGTTCAGAGTCTCTTTTGTGTGCTCCAGCCCCAGCTTCTCCACCTCAGCTGTGTATACAACATACCACGGATCTCATTAGATTGAAGATTCTGATTTCGTTGACCTGGAGTCAGGCCTGAGATTCTGACTTTCTGATTATCGTCTAGAAGCTTCTGACAATGCTGGTTCATGAACCACACGTTGAGCAGCACGTCTTCACCCCCAGCTTCTAGAAAGCCTCCTCAGTTTTCTTTAGGGAGGTCAGGATTCTGTGAAAGTGCTGGAGATGGCAGACTGATTTTGAAGAATCTCTGTCCACAGCTGATCTCTTTTCTTTTGCTTTCCCCCAAACTCACTTGTCCCATGTTTTTGTGTTGTGATTGTTTTCCTGAATGCAGACATCTGTCTGTCACAGTGGGAGAGCCTTGACGGACACCCGTCACCCCCTTCCACCCTCCTCCTTGGACTCCTGACGGGGACCATAGGTCTCCTGACTAAGCTCCTCACAGTGTGGACAAGAGAGAGTGCTTCCAGCTGCCCCACCGTGAGCACGCCCCAGCCCCACCCCAGGCCACCTTGTAAAGTAGTCCGCTCCCCATCTCAGAGGGAGGAATCCTAGGCTGGAAACCACTGCCAGAGGTGCTGCAGGAGGGGCTCCTGTGGTCAGGAGGTGAACCAGGTGACGCGTGAGACCCTGTCCTGTGTGAATCTTTGACTTGCTTCACGTGAACAGGAGCATCACCATGACTCCATTTTCCACCAACAAGGAGAAGAAATGAAGTTATTTCTGTTGTTTCCTTAGGTCAGCTGAAGCTGTCGATTGATGCCCAGGACCAGGTTCTGCTGCTCCACAGTGAGTACGGCTATGTGCCAGGCTCAGGGAAGTAGTGGTCTCCTGCCTGGGGGCAGGGACAGGTGGTGGTGTTACCCTGGGCCCCAGCTGCTTTTCTCGTCTTTGTATGGTGCCCTGCCCTGTGTCCATTGATAATATGTAGTTTTCCCTTCCTTGTCCCCATCCCTAGTCCTGCCCCTGGTGAGGATGAAAGTCCACACAGTGGGCCTTTCTGCTGGGCAGACTGGAGTTACCCCTTCCCTGTCCTTCTTCTCTTCTTCTTTCCTTCTTTTCTTTGCTCTCATTCATTCCTTCATGGTCCCTTTGTGTTGTAGACGTTATTGCAGTCTTTGAGACCAGACTGCTAGAGTCTGAATCCTGACTCTGATAACAGAACCTATCTCTTGGGCTGCTACTGGAATGAGTTCATGCTAATAAATACTAGTGAAGTGTTTGAGGCAATTCCCGGTGTGTAGCAAATCCTCTGTTAGTGGTTGTTAAATAAGATCGAAAGCCATGCATTCCAAAAATAGTGACTGGGCGTGGGCTCTGTCTGGGGGCTGGTGGCACCAGGGAGAAGCATCTATCCAGTGCAGGTGGTGCTGACAGGGTGGCAGGAAGACTTGGCAAAGGGCGTGATGTCTACCTCCACCCTGAAGGAGAAGCAGGCCTGAGCCAGGCAGAAGGGAGTGGATGGGCGGGGTATCCCTGCAGGGGAAGCAGTGAGCACCAGGTTAGGAGGTCAGAGAGAGTGTGAAGCATGAAGATCTAACACGACCGAGACCCTGCAAGGAGGGGTTGGAGGCATGAGCTGGGGCCAGGCAATGAAGGTCCTGTGACCCTCCCAGAGGATTTCACACTTGACCTTTCCATTGACAAATTTGCCATCCTTCCATCGAGCACACAGATAGTTACCGAGCTTCTATCATAGCCCTCACTATCTAGAATTTTCTGTTTAGCTCAGCCTTCCTGGCTCTGGCTTCTAAAGGCACCCTGTAACCTCCTTTTGTCTAGTTACCTGCACTCTCCTTAATGCATCATGCTTGTTCATGCTTCTTTGATTTGCACCCTCTGTTCCTTGTGTCTGGAATAGCCTGCCTTCTTTTTGAACTCCTTTTGAAAAATGGCTCATCTTCCTTCTGATTTTGCAAGAAATATGCCTGTCCTCACCATCATGGAGACTCAGGAAGGAAGACTTCTTTTCCTTCATTTTTCCCCCTCCAGGAATCAGTCCCCTGACCTACCTGCCATGGCCTGAATTTGTTGCTTCCTACTCTGCGACCTCATTACAACCCCGATGACCCCATGTCACCCTGGTCTGTGCATGTGAGGGTGCAGGCTCTGTGTGCCTCACCTCCACCGGGGGCCAGGGAAACCCAGGGGTTCATCCGGCCTGGATCCTGCCCTGAGGAGGGGAAGCATGCAGGCCGGAGCAGTCACTAGGATACCAGGCAGATAGCAGGCGCCTGGGGTCCTCTGGTTCTGGCCTTGGGGGGCCCTAGGTGAAGTTCCCAAGTTCCAGCACAGGGGTGTGCTTGGCCCACAGGAGCCTGACTCCAGCTGTGCAAACAGCTTTTGCAAAGTGCATCTTGGCTTCCACCACTGTGTTTGTCCTGTGCAGTTTGCTTTGGCTTCACCCCAGTCTCGAGCCCTTCGTCCCTTCCAGCTTATTCCCCTCCCTCCTTTGGCCTGGGGAAGGCCTCACACCTTAGACTATGGGAGGGCCATGCGAGCCAAACCCCAGGGCTCAATCAAAACCAAGCATAAGAGAAAACGGCGAAGAGCTTCAGCAGTCAGGTCTGCTGTCTGATTGCTGTAGACCTCAGCCAAGTGGACCGTGCTGGCTTTCATGCCTGGACTGTGCCCCCTTTGTTCTTTGTGAACACTTGGTTCTTTAATAAGAATGCTAGTTAACTGCTAATACTAACTGCTTTGTTTCGAGTTACTTGTTTGTCAGGCACTCTGCTAAGCACTTTAGACATAGTATCTTATTTAATCCTCACCACTGCCACTAACCCATTAAAAATGGCACTTTCAGTCTCAGAGCGGAAGCAACTTGCTGGCTGTAAGTGGGGAGCGGACTCACGCTCCTACTTGTGTTGCTCTGGGTCCCAAACTTTCACCTGCCGGGTGATACTGCCCACTGGCCACAACTCAGAGCACCTGCACTGGACTGGGAGTCAAGAGCCATGGACCTCACCTGGTTCTGAAGTTCCCACTGCTCTGTGACTTTGGGAAGATTTCTTTTCTGTCTTAGGCCCTCCTCCCCACATAGCCTCATCTTCCCCATTTAATGAGGGGTTTGATGCAATACATTTTATATTTTCTTCTCTTTGTAAGATCCAGGGACTTGATTGTACTGTTAATACTTCAGTGAGGGTACTGCCTCAGTGGGAGATGGTGGAATGGACTAGTGTAGAAAGGGGCTGATCTCCAATGACTGTTATGCAGAGTAAGGGTCTGCTAACGAACCTTCTCACCCACCCCCTCTAACATTTTAATTCTCTGTTTAGTTATAGAAGGCAAAGGCCTGATGAGCAAAGAGCCTGGCATCTGTGATTCCTACGTGAAGGTATATGATGAATGAGAGGTGGGGTGGGCATGGATGGGTGGGGGTGGTGAGGGCCCATGTCGCTGGACTGAGTTCCAGCACCCCAGCACCCCAGCACATTGGTGGGTTTGGGGCCATTTGAGGTGGCAGCTACCATCTCATTACTGGCTGACTTATTAGGCCTGGTGATGCATCCCTGAGCTAGGATAGAGCCCTTCCCTTATAGCCCAGAGTGCTTGATAGCCTTATGCGTGATCTCAGTCATCTACATAGGTGAGCACAATGAGTGGTGGATGACAGAAATTCATAGACAGATAGACTCCCACACCCTTGAGTGAAAAGCAGCGTCTTCGCATGTCTTCCATCACAAAACTAGAGGGACGATGATCAGGTGTGGTTGGTGGAGGGGAGGGGTCTCCGAGAGCTGGAAGACACATCTGAATTGGGCTCTGGCAGTGAAGACAGCGGTACTGGGTGCAGGCCAGATACAGCACTCTTCCTGAAGTCCCCGGTGAGTCAGAGGCCGCTGTGCACAAGGACATGGTCAGGAGTGGGAGTGGGAGCCTGTGCAGGTGAAGAATGGTGCTGTGGGGAGAGCACTGACTGGGGCCTGGGTGGAGGTGGGCCTGGAATTTGGTGAAAGGAGCGCTCAGTGCTTCTGCCACTTCAAAAAAGGAAGGAAGCCCTTTGCTTTGAGAAAGATCTCTTTGCTTAGAGGAAGCACGGAGATGGTGATGTCTGGGTGATTTCTGACTGGGCCTGTGGCTGTCCTCTTTGTACCACCCTCGGCAGGGCCCTGTCCTGGCATCAGACTCCAGTGCTTCTGGCCCAGGCCTCCTCCTTCTTCCCCAGCATCTGACGGAGGACTCCACTCTGTCCTTGGCAGAGGCTGGCTTGAAGGACATCTGAGAAGTCTGTAACTTGGAGACGTGCAGTCAGCTGCTGGCTTAGGGGATTACGTGACCCTGAGATCAGCTAACGCTTACTTTTCTCCCATTCAAGATTTCTTTGATCCCTGAAGATAACCGACTACGCCGTCAGAAGACGCAGACCATTCCAGACTGCAGAGATCCAGGCTTCCATGAGCACTTCTTCTTGTAAGAGTCTGGTGCCGTCCAGCCCTTGAGAGGAGAGGGAAGGAGTGTTTATCTGGAAATAGTGCTATTTGCCAAATCTAGAAAGAGATCTAGGCAGAAAAACAGTGACTTCTAAAGGATGTCTTTGTTTTCTCATTCACTTATGTCCTTGCATCCCTGGCACCCGGCCCAGCAGTGAGGTCCACAGTGATAAGGTATCTCTTGGCTGGTTCTCATAACTAAAATGCCCAGTCTGAGGCTGGCTGCCCCTGGCAAGAGTAGACAATTTCCCACTGTGCCTCAGGCCAAGCTTTCTCTGTTAGCAGAAGGAATTTTCCCAGCATGGGAATGTTCTGCCTCCTTGCCTGTCGCCCACTTTCTGAAACTTGCTAACCACGCTGAGCTTCGGCTCACTTGCTTGTAAAATGGACCTAATAACAGTGCCAACCTCACAGAGCCTCAGGAGCAGTCAGCTGCTGTTGTTAGTGTTTACGTCCCCCTCCCTGAGTTCTGGGACCTGTGGGAGGCACTTCACATTTTGTGACAATAATGTTTTGGTTTTTGCCTCATGATGTAAGGTGATTTTGCTGATTGTCAAAAATACAGATAAACAAAAAGAAAACACCTCTAGCTGTACTGCTCAATGATACACTGTGTTTTCTTTCTTCTCCTCTCTTTGAATTTGTGTGGGTGTGGATGTCCGCGTGTGCAGAAATGGAGCTGCTCTCTGTGTGGCCTTGTGGCTGCCCTTACGTTCTGAGCGTGTGACGTGAACTTCCTTCTGTAAGTCAGCACTCGCCTCCACGCTGCGTGTGCGCTCACTTTAACCCGTCCCCTACGGATGGATGTGCAGGCTATTTCCAAAGGTTGCACTTCTGAGGGGCTCCCCGGGTCCGGCCCCACTAATGCTCTAACCGTGTGCTTCGATTGGCAGTCCTGTCCAAGAGGAAGATGAGCAGAAGCGCCTTCTGGTCACTGTGTGGAACCGGGCAGGTGACTCCAGGTGAGGGGAAGTGCAGAGCTGGAGGGAGAGCCTGCTTGGGTGCATGACTGGCAGCTGGGTGGCTACGTCCAGCGTGGGCCCAGCTAGTGCTCGTTGACCAATGAGCCATGGTGGCAGCACTACGTTTTTTAAATAATATTTTTTATTGTAGTAATTATTCTGCACATTAAAATAACTTCCTGTGTTTAGGTTCCCTGTTCCTCAGCTATATGTCCACACACCTTGCCCGCCACCAGATCACCAAGTGTCCTTCACTACTGTCCAGTGGGCTCTGCCACTACTTGTCCCCTCCGCCTGTCCCCATTCCCTGTTGGTGACCTCAGTTCTGTTGCAAGTGTCCAAAGGTTGGTTTTGTTTCATCTGGTCCTTTGTTTTGTCGCTTCACGTTCCATCTCTGAGTGAGGTCTTCTGGTATCTGTCTTCCTTCTTTTGGCTTATTCAACTCAGCATAAATCTTGTCTAGATCCATCCATGTTGGTTCAAATGACAGAATTTCATCTCTTCTAAAGGCTGTGCAGTATTCTACTATATATATGCATCCTGTTTTCTTTACACATTCATCTGATATAAGCACTTAGTTTCCAGTTCTTAGCTCTTGCGAATAGGGCTGCAATCAACATGGGGGTGCATACATCTCTGCAGATGAGTGTATTTGTATCTTTTGGGTAAATACCCAGAAGTGAGATGGCAGGATCATATGGGATTTCCATCTTCAGCTTTTGAGGAATTGCCGCACTGTTTTCCACAGGGGTTGCACCAATTTAGCACTGCATTTTAAAGTCCTTGTCATGCTGGGGGTTACCGAGGGCCATTTTATCGAAGCATTTGCAGGGCCTTTGGGACCATGATGGCACCATGTGGCCTGGGGCCCAACCAGCCTGCCTGTAGCTTCTGCTCTGGAGGCGCTGATGTTCAGAAGGGACAGCAGGTGCTTCATTACCACTGGACCCAGCACCTGGCTGTTTAGTGAATACTGGTATATTAGTGATGATTGAATAAAGGTAATGAGGACAGTAAGTGAGGCAAGAGTGAGATCATCATCGGCTGAGGTCATCAAGGAAGGTTTCATGTGAAAGGGGCATTTTGAACTTGGGCCAGAGATCAAGAGCAAGACAAAGTGAGAAGGTCGCTAAGGCATTCTGGGCAGGTTCACAGCTTGAGCGAAGGCACAGAGGTAGGGATATGCCTGATGGGCTGAGGCTGCCTGGAGGCCAGTTCAGGAGATGCAGACATGTGTAGGAGAATCCAAACAGACTGACCTTGCAGGCCGCCCAGGATGCAGGAAGCCAGAAGTGGTCATTAGTCAGATCAGATCAGCTGGTGCAGAGCAAGCAACAGTGCTGGGTGGTGACTGTGGGAATGGACTGCAAAGCAAGAGGGGTGTTGTGGCGGCGGGCAGTGGGGATCAGATGGTGGGAGTCCTCCAAGAAACTTGGGAGGCCCCATGGTCGGCAAGAGTTGTTGAGCAAATGGTGACCGAAAAAGGGTGAGTGAAGAATAGTAACGATAAGTGAAGATGAGCTCAGTTCATTGCTTTAGAGCCAGAACATATGTTTGGTTGACTGCTTCTCAGTGCCCTAAATTATATTGCCTAGTATGCTTTTTAAAAAATTTTTTTTTAAAGAGGAAGGAAGCAGGTAAGAATGAAGGTGAGTAGACAGGAAGGAAGGAAGGAAAGAAGGAAGGAATAAAAGGAAGAGAGAAAGAGGAGGAAGAAGCATTTATGCATTCATTCATTCATTCATTTATTCTGGTTATTCCTTCTGGACCTGGGTCTTGAACTCTGGTCTTTGGACTTTTCATGGGCTGTGCTGAAGCCACAGACTTAACCGCTGAGCCACCAGGGCATGCCCACTACTTGGCTTTTTAAAGTTGAGTCTTATTTGATCTGCATAATGAAGGATTTGTGATTTAATAGAACATATGCTTTTTATATCACAGAATGGCATTTGGTGCTGTTGTCCTCATCCATTCATTCAGCTGCCATTTCCTGGGTGCAACACTGTTGTAGGCCCTGGGCACACACGGGGTCCCTCAGAGACGACCCTGCTCTCTAGATACCACTAGCAGAGAGATGGGGGTGTGGGTGAGGAAGAAGGCATCGTGGTGATAGCAAGAACAGCCGTTTACTGGGTGGCGCCCTTACACCAGGACTTAACAGTGAATTATCTATTTAATTCTTACAACAGTGCTCACAGGATTGCATTTTTGTGCTAGGTTTCCAGAAGAGGGCACGGAAACAACGAAAGTGTAACTGGTTCGTGGTCACACAGACTAACTGGTAGAGCCAGGCACGGAACCCCAGAGTCCTCCCTTCAGCTCCACTACCTCTGGGATGTGCAAGCAAAAGGGCAGAAGACAGAATGAGTGGGGACTAGGGGCGGGGCAGGAGTGGCGTGGGGAGGGGTCTGCACACTCAGTGGGGTGCCAGCGTCACGCACAAAGTAGCCCACCAGCTAGAGAGAAGAGGTTGACTTAGACCCCATCAGATGGTTCTGCAGGGTTTTTCTAGAGTGTGGGTTTTCTAAGACCCAGGGTTTTCAATCCTGGATACATATCAGAATCACTTGCGATGCTTGAGAAGAACGCAGGTTCCCAGTTGCCCCTGCAGATGGATTGCAGATGGATCTTCATGGGCAGCACATAGGACCATGATGCACACAAGCTCTCCTGGGAAGCCTCATGCAGTCACTTGGTGTTTGGGAAGCTGGCGATGGGGAGATGCTGAAGAGTGTTGAGCGAGGGATTGGCAGATGTGTCTTCTGGATCTCTCATTCTGGTAGGTCTTGGAAGGCTAGGGAGGAGTTAGGTGAGGCTTGTGATCAGTGAGAGACATGATTGAGGGAGAAAGAGAGAAACAGACACAGGGCATGTTTAGGAGATTGAATCACTAGTTAGTAGTGACCAGGGTGAAAGCAGTGGGAGAAGTCACAGCTAACTCAGAGTAACTGGTTGTGTCCCCAACCCGGCCAGAGTGTGCTGGTGGGGAAGTGGACCCAGCTTTGGATCCAGTGTGCTGGAGGTACCCAGGCAGCTGCCAGGTGAGACTGCATAGGCGTGTCATGGACCACGGGTCCGAGTCATATCTTGAAGATGATAGACAAACCCACCAGGCGGAGGCAAGGTGAGGAGCAGGTGCTGGAGTTAGACACCTAATTGGGCAAGTGGCTGCTCCTCCATGTCACCCGCCTTACTGTGGGACCAGAGCCAGCTGGACCAAGAGCTGCTGAGACGCCAGCACTGCGGTTCAGGTTTTTGGAAAAGAAAGTGAGTCTGGGGAAAGTGAGTCAGCACCCAGGCAGGCAGCGTGACAGAGGCAATGTCTCCACTTGTTGCCTATTTTGGGAAAGTGAGATTCCTATTAAACAAAACATGACTGAAGTTGTGGACACAGTCCCAAACCAAAGCCTAAGAGGGACAGAGCGGGCTCAGACAGGCCTACTTGTGGACCGTGGTCCCAACACCACTGAGGTGGGGCAGCCAGGGTATCGATCTGTTTCCGAACAAGAGGGCTCTCGGCTGGCAGAGGCAGGCAGAGTGATGGCAGGAAACTTCTGCCTGGCTGAATGCTCGCACCTCTGAAGGATGGGCATTCCACTCCCTGACGTGAAAGACGATTACGGAAGGAAAGAAGCAAGCATTTATTGAACTCTTCTCTGTGCCAAGCACTTTGCATACATTATCTCATTTAATCTTGAAAATTACCTTGAATGCTAGGAATGATTATTATTGTCCCTCTCTTCAGAGAAGAGACATGGAGGCTTGTGAAGGCTGAGTTTCTGTACCAGCTCAAATCAAAGCCTTACTGTGTGTGCACATTAATCGAAGCATATTCTAAGCATTATCAGTTTAATGCTCACAACACCGCCTGAGGTGGTACTACTGTCACTCTTTTACAAGTAAGGAAGCAGGCATGGAAAGATGAGGTACCTGGCCCACGACAGCACAGCAAGAATTGGTGAAAGCAAGTCTGGTGCCAAATACGTGAACCCGTAATCACGTTAGGAAGAACTGACCTCACACGAGTGATATAGGACTTCAAAACCGTAGTCTTTCTGTCAGTACACTTGTTCCTCAGGCCTTGGGCCACTCCCCACTGAAGTTATAGTGTAGTTTTATATAAATCATCTGCGGAATATGTGGCCGTCACATTTTAAAATGGAGCATTGGTTTCACAACTTCTGACGATCCTTTCAGTGATGGTTGTAAACTTGTGTTAGAGAAACAAGATGTTTTACAAAGAAGTCCCAGGAAGGGTCACATGATTTCACCTCTCAGGTGATCCCAGCAGGAGCCCAATAGAACCAGGCGCTTGGGCTTTGGCTGAGCTCAGACCAACCCTGAGACGGGGAGGACTTGGGGGCAAGTCCCTTCCCCACTCTCAGGGGTCTTTCAGCTTTCAGGATAGACAGTTTCAAATATATGCAAAAGTTGAAAGTATAGCATCACCTCTTATGACCAGCTTCGTCAATTATCAAAATATGGCCACTCTTACTTCATCTCTGTTGCTGTCCAATTACTCCTCCTGCAGTGAATTATTGTAAAGCAGACCCGAAACATCATCTTGTCTTATCGATCACTCTCAAAGATGGCTTTGAAAAAAAGTTAAACACAATGCCATGATCATGCTAAGAAACGAATGGTGAGTCCTTAATATCCCTGAGTGTGAAACTGACCTAGGAAACAGCTCTGTTTGCTGATAGGATTAAAGCCAAACTGAAGTTTCTAGTATCAATCATAGCGTGTTTAGCACTTGTGACCAGAGAATAATTTTAGAGAGAACTGTAATGCTACCTGCCAAATTAAACAGACACAGGCACGCACAGCTTGAAGAGCATACTCGTATGTAAATAAGACCTACATTTATGGGCAGTCTGCTTGCCCTGTGTCACACACTGTCTAGGGCACTCTAAGTATACCCTCTGTTTTATAAACAGACTCTCAGTGCCAAGCAAAGTGCTGTCATGTTTGAAAGCTCGTGACCAGATGGGGACCAAGCCTAAGGAAAAATAAAAGAATGGAAAAATATGTGTTCAATTTAAGCCATCAGATTAAAAATAAATTGAGAAGACACGGGGTAATGCTGTAACAGAAATAGTGTAAGGTCCCTAGGAGGGAAAAAAAAGCCACCTCATTCCCTCAAAATAGTACATTTTCTTTTCCTTTTATTTGTTAAAGAAAGGGTGCAGGCAGGAGTGAAGGCAGGCAGGCAGGAAGAGAGAGAAAAAAGAAGCACTTTATTTCATTTTCAGTTGTTCGCAGTGATTGTTTACCCCGGACCCTGGACTTGAATCCACGGGGACGTAACTCACATTCCTTCAAAAGCGATTGACCTAACTGCCACTCCACCAGGGCACACCTGCAGTTTCATTTTGTCGTGGGTTTCTTACCCTAGGCTCAAAGTAAACCCAGCTGATCTCTGCTCCTAATGAGCGTTCCAGGAAGACTTACCTCTGAGTCTCTCCCAGCTGTTCCCATTCCCTGACACACGCTTCCTCTTTTTCTCCCAGTTTGAACTTGTTTGACTTTCTTTGAAAGTCTCAGTCCTAAACTAGGCGTGTCCTGGTGGAGCAGCAGTTTGGTCCACTGCCTCCGGCCAAAAGCGCAGTCCACATCCAGCCTGGGGAACAACCAAGATGAGCAACTATGTAAAAATGAATAAAGGCTTCTTCCTCCTCTCTCTTCCTGCTGTCTGCCTCTGCTCACCTTCCTGCCTGCCTTTCCTTGAAAAAACCAATAAAACCCCTACATCACACTCTTGCCCCTCAAGCCATCAGCCTATGTGCCTGTGTTGTTCATCTGTCAATGTCGCCCTCTCTAGTGACCACCCTTGTATTGCTGTCTTGAACTGCTATTGAAATTCCTGCACCTTTGCCTTGTTTCCTTAACTCTGTGTCTCCTTGCCCAGTGAGCGCCGGCAGCCATGGGCATGATGTCTGTCCATCTGTGAAGCCTTTACAGAGCGCGCTCAGCCCTGAGCTCAGGGTTTGGCACTCAGAAGTCACCAGGGCTTGGCCTTGAGACTCTGTGCCTAGAGACATTTTAACCAGCCTCCAGGAGGAGTACGCGTTGCTAACTTCATCAGCTGCCTGCTGTATTGCTATATACTGAGGTTACATGTAAAAGCAGTCTTTCTTCCTCTAAAGATTTTTTAAAAGCAGGCTTAAGAAGTAGCTAATTGAAGAACACTTAGAGAGAGGCTCCTGCTTATGGACGGTAATTGTGACAATTTACTCTGCCTGAATGATCGTGAAATCGTTGGAGGCCCCTTAGCTGGAAGCAAAGCTCACGGGAGGCTCTTCACCATTTAGCATTCTCGAAACACTGGGGCATGAACATTCCACTTACTGAGGGGCAGGGAGAGGCAGCCTTTCTTACAGTGAAAGTGCCATGCCTGGGGCTCTAGACAGCGGCAGTCCTACCCAGAGCGAATGGAAGTGTCCAGCCAGGCAGTGTGAGCACCTTGCTGCCAGCTGGGCGGCTCTTGAATGTATTGACAAACAAATCAGTTTGATGAGGACTTTGGCAAACTCTTGACAAGGTTTTTCTGGAATGGCAGCTTAGATAAGTGTCTGCCACTCACCTTCGTCATGGCTGCCGCCCCCCTGTTAGTGCTGACTGGGCCACTTCCCAGGAGGGAGGAGTGTTTGTTTTGGGTGGTGACCTGGTGAGGGGTGGAATGGCTGCTTTATGAAGGTAGTGGTACTCTTCTCTTTGGGCGGGTTATCAGATGGCCTGGTGTGGTGGGAGAAGGTGGGGCCTAGACATAAGGGCAGGGAGAGAGCAGGGGGAACAAGAATTGCTGGTGTGAGGCGGCCAGGCGGTACAAAATGTGCTTTCAGTAGGGCAGGGGTTCCAGGCTTGAGAATCAGTGCCCGCATCTGCGCACCCACCACTGGCTTGTCTTGGCTGCCTGCAAAAACCCATTTTGTTTTGCTTAGGATGGTTGGGTGAGAAGCTGCCACCTTTTCCAGAGAGTCCAAACAAGATGTATTTAGAGAGACCTCTAGACCATTGGTCCTTGACTGGGGGAAGGCACGGGGGTGCCTGATGGGTTTCCCTGGATTCCACCTTGGACCAACTGGGTCTGGACCCCTATTCTGGAGCACGACTTGGACAGGCTCTTAAGGGGCTCTTCTGTGGTGTACCCCCAGTTCCATCTACTGCCATTGCTCAACCCACCCCACCTTAAGCCAGGTTCATCTCCAAGGAGGTACATCTCCAGGAAGTTTACTACCCGTTCAGGCAGCGCATCCCATCTTTGGTTTGGATTGTGCCTTCCCCAGACCATGCTGAATCCCTCGTCTCTGTGGGTCCTGCCGATGCTGAAGTCAACCATCAGGTTTATACTTCAGTCTTTTTTTTTTCTTAGAAGGAAAGAAGCAGATGGGAATGAAGGCCAATAGGCAGCAGGCAGGCAGGAAGAGACAAGAGGAAGAAGCATTCATTGATTTTTTTGGTTCATCTTGCTTGTTTCCTCCCAGGCCCAGGTCCTTGGGTTATGCGTGGACTGTACCGGGTGGGGCCACAGACTTAACTACCAAGCCACCAAGACACGCCCCGCCATGTTTTTTCTTGATTAGTAGCTATGAAGCCAGTCTGTAAGGAGGTCTAAGACAGGGATGTGATCAGAGATCAGAGAACAGGACAACAACAAAAATCCAGCTCTAGTGTTGGGATATAGAAAGATGTAGTGGAATAGGAGAATTTAAAAATACATTTATACTGCTTTTATTTTTTTTCCAGTTTCAAAAGTAGTGCTTGTGGCTTGTGAAAATTGGAAAACATTAAACACCCAAGGGCAAAAAGAAAACCTCTCCATTCCACCTACCAGATACAACCAGTGTTCATGTTTTTGCGGGTGTCTTTCTTATGAACAGCCATTGTTAGTATTTTTGGGCAGTGTCTTTCTCATGAACTTACAGATCTGTAAACTGCCTCTCCTCTCACTTTAGTGAGATTCTTGTTTCATTTCATGAGTGTTCCTCTGTGCATCATTATCTAAAGCTGCCAACTATCAGTTCGTTCCTGATTTTGAACCTTGGGACTCAAGAGTGCCCTGTCTTCAGGCTTTGAATTGAATTACTGTTCACCAAGAAGTGCCAGATCCAGCTCGGCCTGTCGCCACAATGTGACGTCCTCGCCAGGCTTGACCCTGGCCATGCCTGTTTGCTCAGCTGGCAGCCCAGTTGGGATGGTCTCGGCCACTGTTATGAGTCATGCGGGTTTGGACCTGGACCTGGAGCTGTCCACCAACTGCCCGGGTCCTGGCTCTCAGCCTTCCCTTCTAGCCCATGACAAGGTGCTGACTCAAACCTCTGTTCTCCCAGGCAGAGTGGACTCATTGGGTGCATGAGCTTTGGGGTGAAGTCTCTCCTGACTCCGGACAAGGTGGGTGGCTTCTGGCAGTGTCATCCCAACTAGGCCAGGACTGGTAGTACAGGCAGGGGCCTCTGGAAGCTCTTGGGTTCCTGCAAGAGGCCCATTTTGTTTTACTTAGGATGGTCAGGGGGTCAGCTGTTAGACTTTCCAGAGAATCCAAACCAGAAGCATTTATAGAGAGCTTCTAGAAAGTCGGTCCTTGATTAAGTAGACACAGGGGTCTGTGCCCCATGGACTGAATCAACACTGTGTGTTTTACCTGTATGACCAAGGGCCTGAGTCCCCCTTCTTTGTACTTGCAGAGAGCAGTTAGGCAGCCCCAAGTCCCTTCAGAGGGCTCTGGTACTGGTGTCTGTTGTTAGGAAACAGGCAGGGCTCTCGGAGCACTGAGTGCTCCTGGACCTAAAGGGCTGCACTCATTGTGTTCTGCTCTGTGGGGGTCATCTTGAAGCTGTCCCCAGCCCCGTGTCTCTGGGCCTAACATGCGCTTTGGGCTTGAGCGAGTAGCCACATTCTCTATCGATTTTCCTTCAGGCGCAGACTGTCTGGGGTCTAGAGACCCCTCCCTCAGGATAGCCAGTCCCTAATTTGTGGCCTCTCTGCCTTCCTGCCTTCCAAACTGGAGCTTTTGAGCAGGGCAGGGAGGCACGTTTTACGTCCTGGAGATGTCCTGGGCCTGCTGCCTCGGAAGTGGTCAGGAAGTGAGGTCTCGGGTAGGTGACTGAGACCCTCTGTCCAGTGTGTGCATCGCCATAGAATCTCTGAATGCAGCCTGGGCGTCATTCCCTCTTGAGCGAAGACATCCCACCATGGGGACTGCTAGCAGCTTCAGATGCTGCTTTCTGGCTTCTCATTCCCTCCCTTTGATCAACAAACATGTATTAAGCTCCTGCTGTATATCAAGCACAGCGTCCTCTGCACAGGCTGGTGGTGAGGCAGGCCTGCAACTGGGTAGCAGTTCTTCAGGAAGAAGAGACTGCAGTAATTCACCAGCGGGGAGGACCAGTCTGTTGGGAGCATCAGGGAAGGCATTGCAGCTCCCCTGGGGCAGGGAGGCTAGAGTTTCTCAGCAGAGATGCTGCTTTCGGGGGACCTCCCCAGCTGCCCCTTTCTGAGGAGGGCTGGGGGCTGCCTGAACTATGTCTTTTGCCTTTTCCGTCTGAATTTGTCACACTTTCTCTCACAACAGGAGATCAGCGGCTGGTATTACCTTCTGGGGGAGAAGCTGGGCCGAACCAAGCACCTTAAAGTGGCCAGGCGGCGGCTGCATCCCCTCAGAGGTGTGGGCACAACACCCGCCCCTTCCCCTCCCTTCCTGGGGAAAGGCCTCAGTCTCAGGCTGTAGATCCCAGGGCATCTCCAGAGTACCTGCTAGAGCACAGGCTGCCCATGACACCTTTTTATCTGGTTGGACTGTGCTGGGACGGGGTTGTGGGCCTGACCCCACATGGCTCAGCTCCCCCAACCCCCACCAGCTTAATGCATTCTGAGCTCCAGGAGTTTCCTGCCTGGCCCTTCCTGGGCCAGCTGTCTCAGAGTCCCCCCTGGCCTCCTTGCTGAGTTAGAGGCGCCCATCTCTGCAGACAAGGCAGGTGCACCCTGCCATGAGGGCTGAGGCTCAGGATGTGGATTTTGTGTCCCTGTCTGTCCTGTCCTTCCCACTGGCTCCTGAGCCCCTGCCTGGCCTGAGCTGCTGGCATCTCCATATCCTGGAGGTCAAGAGTGATCTGGGCGGCCTGAGGGGCCTGTCACCCTGCCTGGTTCGCTGAGTGGCTTGTAAACGGATGCTAACATGCAGCAGAAACCTGACACTGTTCTGCCACCTTCCAGACCCGCTTCTGAGAACACCGGGAGGCGGGGACTCTGAGGTCCGGGAGAACCTCAAGGTAGGTGGGGACAAGCCTGAGCAGGGCCCATGGGACCCGAGCACTGCTCCCAGCCCTGACCCGTCCTGGTTGGTCCCTTGGCCCAGGAGACAGGGTTGCATTTGCTGCTGGAGACCGCACCTGGTGCTGGGATGTGCAGCGATTGTGCGTTTTTCAAGGGTCGTTTCTCATGCTTTTTTTAGGTTACTCGGGAGGGGAGGGAGAGAACTCTGATCCCTGGACATGGAAGAGTCTAGATTGTTCTGACTTTCCCGCCGACTCCCGCAGACCCCTTGCTTCTCCTGACACTGGCTGAATTGCCCTCCCGGATGAGGCCATGTCAGAGGGCAGCTGTGAATCTGATCTGCGACCCATGGCTTCTGACTCTATCTCACTCTGACTTTGAATCCAGAGACTTCTCCACCATTCCTCTGTCTCTTTGTAGGAGCTGGTAGATGATGTCTGGATTCCTCCTACACCCAGGAGAGGGAGGAACAAACTCTCAAAGGCCCTCTGCCAGGTGTCTCTTACCTCATTTAGCCATTACTGCCACCTCTGTAACTTCTTTTTTAAAGGAAACCTGCAGGTAGGAATGAAGGCAAGGAGGCAGACAGGCAGGAAGAAACATTTTATTTTATTTCCATTTGATTGTTCACACTGGTTACCCCGCTCCATCACTCTGGACCGAGGACTTGAACCCAGGGGTATGTGACCTGTGTCCTGTGCCCTTCAGAGGCGATGGACCTAACCGCTGCTCCACCAGCGTGCTCCTGTGACTTCTCCATCTTTCAGAGCTGGGAGACACATAGGCTCAGAGAGGTTAGGTCACTCTCTGTGGCCACACAGCCAGCACGTGGTAGAGGCAGGCTCAGAAGCAAGGTCTGGCTGCCCCCCCATGTGGGGCCTCGTGGGGAAGACGTGGCGTGGATATTTTCTACGATAATATCTTACATAGACTCTAAAACAAAATTTCTTGTCATTTATTCAGTTCGTTTACTCCCTCCCTCATGCCTTCATTATTTATTGAACACCTCCATGGGCCAGGCCTGTGCTGGGTGCTGGGATAGAGCTGAGAAGAAGACAAAGGTCCCTGTCCTATGAATGTACAGTCTAGACCTGTGCTGTCCAGCATGGTAGCACTAGCTACCTGTAGCTGTTGAACACTTGAAATGTGGCTAGTGTGACCCAGGACCAGGGCTGAACAGCTGATTAACTTCAGCTCATTTAAATGGCTCTTGCACTGGTGGCCAGGCTGACAGCAGTAGCGCTGTATTCAAGTCAATCGTCTGTTACTGTTGTCTGGGCTTCATTAGGAGCTTAAAACTTTTCTTGTGGTTTCACTGGGGAACTGCAGAGACCTTTCTCCTCTCTGCACTTGCCAAGCAGAGAGAGAGCACAGCAACTAGGGAATTACCTGGACACTATCACTGCTGGTTTCTAGGTGGCTTGGGACTCCTGCTTTATGCTGGGTTTTTACATAGGCCCTGAGCCCTTAAGGGCATTGCACACTCGAAGATGTCATAGGACTCAGCAAAGTGGGGTGATTGTCAGAGGCTAGGTTAGGGCCAGAGGGAGAGCCCTCAAAGATCACTTGTTCAGCCCCCCCACTGTGTGGAGGAAGGAGGAGATGGAGGCCGGGACACTCAGGTGACCTGCCCACTGTCACAGCAACCAAAGCTGGGTGGTACCAAGGGACACTCTCTGGCATCAGGGATGTGGGGGTGGGCCTCCCCAGAGACTCTGAGGTGGGAGTGACTGGGCCAGGCTCACCAAATACCCATCTCCAAGCCAGCGAACAAGACGGGGGTTATGGTCCCAACTCCGGCACTACCCGGCAGTGTGATCATAACCTTACTCCGTCTCAGCTTTCCCGGGTAATTTGAGGAGGCTAGATGGGATGACCTGGTGATTGGAAATCCCTTCCCGATTTGAATTAATGGTGTACCCATCATCAGATCCTTAAAGCCACCCACTAAAATGGATGAGGGAAAATGACTTTTAAGCACTTCTAAGTGGCAAGCAGATCTGAAAATTCCAAATGTTTTGTGTCTGCTTCTCTGGGAAGGTGTCTGTGTGTTCACCCCACAAGGCATCGTTGGATGCCGTAGGCTGGGTTAGTGCCCTGGATTTGCTGCCAGGGACCAGGGACTTGCAGGAGGAGGCAGCTGCTAGAGAGTGGGTCGCCCGGGTTCTCCTCCAACCAGAGGTGTTTTTGAGAACATTGGAATCACAAAGTGGCCCCTGGCGGAGAATGCAGTCAGAACAAAGGCGCCCTCTCCCCGCCTGGTCCGGGGAATACTAACGAGTTGACAGGAATTTTAATATAAAACTCTCCCTCTTCCTTGTCATTCTGGGGTTTCAGGAAGCCTTCGGGCTTATCGTGCAGAGGCACACAGCACAGACAGGGCTTGGGGAGGTGAGAGGTGATTTCCTGCCATTCTTCTGCGGGGCGGGCTTCCCAGGGCGGTCATGCCAGGCTGACGGGGCGCAGTGTGGGCTCCCACTCCGTGGGGGAGAGCTGGGATTTCATGGGGCGGCAGCAGAGGCAGGAGCTGCAGCCATGAACCGCTTCAATGGGCTCTGCAAGGTGTGCTCCGAGCGCCGCTACCGCCAGGTGGGTGCTGGGGCCTGGCTGGGAGCATGGGCGCCGCGGGATCGAGGGGGGCTCCCCCAGCAGGGCTTCTCTCCCACAAGGCCCTCTTGCCTCCTCCTGCTCCTTGCAGCTCGTTTTGATGTGCAGGGAGCATAGGGCAGGAGCTGGGCTCCAGGTCCCACTTTGGCCTACCTCCTGGGCCTCTCCCTTAGGCACTGTGAGACCCAGCTCTGTGTCGTCCTAACTGTGCTCTCCTTGATGAGAGCAGCTAGTTGATTCTGTTATTCTTGTTTGAGGGGAGCGTGGGTTAAAAGCAAAAGAAGTCATCCCAACCTGAGGCTGGAAAGGGGTTGGTTGTAGAGCAGTTAGGTTTTGTACTTTTGGCGAACTTTCCCTGCTTCTGAGGGCGCGGCAGTGCCTGCCCGACGTTGTCTATGGTGGTGGTGTTTTCGTGAGCCGTTGGGTGCTCGTGTGGGAGATAGGATATGGGCATGTCTGTCTGCAGGGTGGTCCTCCCTGGTTGCCCTGCTGCCCAGAGGAGGCTCCGGAGTCCTCTGGCTTCAGAGCCCGACTTCGCTAAGACTGTTTGGCCTTCAGTGTCTCGTCCTGGTGTGAGGGGCACAGTGGGAACGATGATCTCTTTGCCCCTGAGACTCTTATGGAATTGTGTCGGAAATTTTTCTTATTAAAAATAAAAGGCCTGGGGCCAGATAGAGACAGTAAGCCTTGTCCAGATTTGGGTAAGGTCCACGCTGGGCAGAGAGCTCAGGAATGGTTCTGATTTGTAAAGACTGGAAAAGTTCCACCGCATGTTTTGATGACCAGACTCCTTCTGACAGCAGCCTTAGAGCTGAGGGAGATGGCTGGGGGGCCCCCTACACCATGGCACTGCCTCTCCAGTCCTGCGTGTTCTCCCTGGGCCGCCCCAGCTCCCAGCTCCCAGCCCACCAGGCCCTGCCCTGCCCTGCACTGCCCGCCCTCTGGAGCAGGCAGAGCCGCCCGGCCACACCAGCAGCTGGGGGAAGTGGAGAGGCAGTGAGAACATGGCATGGGACGTGTGGAAGTCCTGGGTCACTGGGACTAAAGGGCCAGAAGACCTGGACTCATGTGCATCAGAGTAAGGTGAGGCTTGTGAGTGGGCTGGGCCTGGGGCTCGCCGTCAAGACGGGTCCTGTGCTAGAAACCAGTGAGGTTGAGAGCACCAGCTTGTTATCAGATGGGGTTTAAATGTTTAAGCCTGGTCTTTCTTGAGCTGTTGCTCTTGATCGTGTCTGGTTTCCTCTGTGGGCCTCAGTCTCCCTGCCAATGGACTGGGGATAATATCCAGTGTCGGAGCGACGGCGGACGCAGTGAGCAGAGCACTGTGTTTAAAGTGCCGGGTGCAGCATTCTCTGCCTACCCAGGGGACGTGTTCAATTCCTGGCGGCCCGCTTAGGGACTGGGGTTGAAGTTTAGGCATCACAGAGATCAGAATCCAGGCAGGAGGCAGAAGTGAAGGGCTGGCAGCATCTAGGAGCAATGGCAGTCCCTTGCCCTGGACAGAAAAGAGTAAGAACCACCTCCAAGAAGGATGGTCTCTGCCAGGAGCCACCAAAGGCCACAATCAGGGCAGGACCACTCCTCTCCTCCCCTAATCCTGAGGCCAGAGAGGAGGGCTTACAACTGGGGTCATTTCCTCGGTTTAGGCCTCGATTTTCCTCTCTGCAAAATGGGCACGCTAACTCTAGCCCTACATTCCTCTCAGGGGCACGGGGTGACCAGGTTCTTGGAACTCTGTCCCCACAGTGTGGTCAGTGATGACGATGGACAGAGCAGGATTCTGTTTCCTTCACGAAGTCTTGCCCTTTACACTGAGCCCAGAGAGGGCCTTGCTTTCTGGAACCTCTGTCCTCCCCTCCTGCCCAGCCCCCAGCTGGGTTGGACTCTTGTCTGGACTGGCTCTTCTTAGGCTGTTGCTCAGGAAGGTAGAGGACACCACAGGCCACAGTCCTGCCTGGACACTGGGTGTTTTACTGGAGCACCCACCTTCTCTCCAGGCTGTTCACACAGACTCCCCTGGGGGAGTGGGACCTGTTTCCAGAGTTGATACCCAGGCAGGGGGCGCTATGGCTCTGGATGGGCCAGGGCTGGGCCATACTGGAAAGACTGGAGTCCTGGCCTCTGCCTGGGTTGAGGGGTGGTGGCGGGGTCCCTGACATGTCTGCTGGTGGCATGAGTGGACCAGGCTCTTGCTGTCTTCCCTCAGGCTGAGCTTTCTGCACTCACTCCAGAGTTTGTTTTTCTTTCTTTCTTTCCATTTTTTTCTCTTCCTGTCTTAGCTGTGTGTTTTCCCAGAATTCTTATGGGAATGGGGTATTTTCCTGCCCCCTCCCCCTGCCCCTTGTCTGTCAGGTTTCCTGTTTTACAAACTCCCTTTGAATCCAGGCCCAGGGCTGGTGGGAAGCAGAGCCTCAGGGGCCTCCCCAGCAGCTTCCAAGGGCTCCTGGCCCTCCCCTTCCTCATGCCTGGCCTCTGGGACAGCCAGCAGGTGAATGCCGGGAGCCCAGCCTCGAAGAGACAGCCCTTCAAGGAAGGAGGCAGAAGTCTCCTGACCATGCCGGCGGCCCTTGACATTGCAGGCTTGCTGTGCAGGGTCTTCCTCGGCCTGCCTGGGATGCCCTCCCCGAGGCCATGCCCACCTTGCAGGGAGGCTCTTTTTTTCTCCTTCCTATTATCCTTGAATTGTTTCATCATTTTCCTTTTTTTTTCTTGTGGTAACTTTGATTTTACACATTAAAATAACTTCCAATATATGGGTTCCCCATTCCACAGATACATGTCAGCATACTTTGCCCTCCAACACATCACCAAGTGTTCTTTATCATTGACCAGTGGGCTCCGCCACCATTTGCCCCCACCTCATCCTTCCCTATTGGTCACCTCAGTTCTGTTGCAAGTGTCCAGGGGTTGGTTTTGTTTCATCTGTTCCTTTGTTTCATTTATTCACATTCCACCTGTGAGTGAGGTCATCTGTTATCTGTCTTTCTTCTTTGGACTTGTTTCACTTAGCGTCATCCCCTCGGATTTCATCTCTTCTAAGGGCTGTGTATTATTCCATTGTGTATATGTTCCACATCTTCTTTATCCATTCATCTGATGTTGGGCACCTAGGTAATTTCTAGTTCTCAGCTGTTGCAAATAAGGCTGCGATATACATGGAGGGGTGTAGATCTCTGCAGATGGTGCTTTTGAATCTTTTGGTTAAACACCCAGAAGTGGAAAGATGGGATCTTATGGGATTTCCATTTTCAACTTTTAGGGCTTGCACCAATTTGCACTTCATCAATAGTGTAGCAGTGTTCTCTAGGGAATCTCTTGACCCTCTTTGCTGACTTTTGCTTCTTTAGGCCTTTGCTCTCACCCCTGCTCTGAGGGGCCCGAGCTTGCGCTTTGGGTGGGGGCTCGTGCACACCACTGCACAGAGGGACACACAGCAAGGAGGAACCAGCAGACCACAGTGCATGTGGCATTTCCTGCCGCAGGTGGGAAGTTGCCATTTCTCTTCATGACCTCAGTGCTTGCTGAGCTCCTGCTGTGCCCCAAGCCAGTGCTCCCAGCCAAGCACAGAGCACTATTCTCAATTCTCCTGTTCTGCCCTAGGGCAGGTCATGCCCTGCTTTGCTCTGCAGAGATCTGCAGCCCTTTGTGCCCCTCTGAGAGCCGGAAGCAAGGGCTCCTGCCTGGCACCTCAGCAAGCCTGGCACACAGTAGGAGCTCAGTAACAGCTTTGAAAAGACCATCCAGATGCATTCAGGGAGCTTCTGCGAGTAGGGTTGTGAGCCTGCTGTGCACACAGGTCTCAGTAGTGCAGGTTCGGGTTCACCTGGAGGCCCATTGCTGATTTCACTGTCCATCCCCTGGGAGTTCTCCCGGGATGCCATAGGACCCTGGTGATGGGCTGCCCTGAGCACCCCAGCACTTGTCCCCTGACCCTTGGCCTGAGGTTGTGAGTGCGTGTGTGTGTGTGTCCCTGTCTTCCTTGCCTTGTGCTCTGGGAAGGCAGCAACCAGTGGGCTTTGTCCCTGGGCCCTCAGCACATGGCCACCCTGGGCCGATGCTCCATGAACCCTGGGGAAAAGGAGGAAGGGACCGGGCAGGCACTGGATCCCAGGCAAGGTGAAGATGTGCCGGTCTGCTGAGTGCCTGTAAAGGCTGGACCGCATGTCTACGGGGCTGAGGAAGGGGAGGCCTGCCCTGCCTCCTCTCTGTCTGCCCTTGACCCTCCCGCATCGGCCTGGGTTTATCTCCTGAGGCCTCAGCTTTCCCACTTGACCTACAAACCAGTGCTCCAGAGACCTGGGCCAAGACAGAGACGTCGGGGGGCTGGCTGGCTGACCTCCTTTTGGCTCCAGCTCTTAGAAAGGAGGGTGGTTCTGGGGTGGGGCCTGTGGGCTTCCTGACCTTGGAGCGGAGGCAGTATCTGTGCAGGTTGTTGGAGTAACTGGGCAGGACTGTGTCCTAGATTACCATCCCGAGAGGCGAGGACGGCTTTGGCTTCACCATCTGCTGTGACTCTCCAGTCCGAGTACAGGCTGTGGATTCTGGTGAGTGAGTGTCGTGGGGAATATGCCAGCCCCGCCTCCTGCCCCGCTTTCCCTCCCAGCACCTGTACTTTGCAAACAAGATTTGGAGCTAAAAGGGTAGCCGAACACTGGAGCAAAGTGTCCTGGTTTTTCCAAATAGAAAGGATAATATTTTTAAATGACCAGAATGGGAACTGAGGTTTATGAAAATATATCCTCTTTTCTTTTCTTTTTTTTTTTTTTCAAAAATCAAGATGAAAATAGATTTTTATGTTTTGTTTCCCAATCATTTCAAACAGGAATGAAGCCTATATTTTCAGTAATGGCTACTTAGGAAAATGAGAATCATTTCTGACCTCCTTGGAGTTGGTATTCTATCCTATTCCAAGCCTGACGGGTCCTTAAAAAAGGCATTCCCTCCCTATTTTTCACAAAGAAAAGATTTTTAATCGCAGAGTGAGAATCTTAAGAGGTGATGCAGGGGCCTCAGGGCCCACACATGGAGAGGATAGGTTGGCTTTCAGGGAATGGTGTTGGAGGAATGAATGAAGTGAGTCTGGCAACAAGGAGGGATTTTCAAGGGGGTTTGGGGGGCCCTGGGGAGGCCAGGCAGGGGCCTGATTGGAGGGTGGACAGCGAGATGAGCATTGCTTGGGTGAGGCTGGCAGGAGGAGATGAGAGGCGCGGGGTCCCTCCCTTCAAGGCCCTAAGAGTCCCCACATTGGGCCCCTCCTGTCACATAGGAAGAAACAGAGAGTTTGTCTTTGTCCGACATCACTGTGGAAACAAAGGACTCTGGGTCTTTTGAGGAGGTCATGGACTTCAAGAGCCCTTGAGCAGCTTTTCTTCATTCCTTCAGGGGGCCCAGCAGAGCGGGCAGGCCTGCAGCAGCTGGACACCGTGCTGCAGCTGAACGAGAGGCCAGTGGAACACTGGAAATGCGTGGAGCTGGCGCATGAGATCCGGTGACAGGGCCGCGGGCGGGACCTCGGGCTGACCTCGCACACTGCCTGGCACTCCGCCTTTCCGGCTGCTCCAGCTCTTCCCTCCGTGGCCCCGCTGTGAGCCTTTCACTTGGCTCCTCGGGGAATCAGTTCCTTGACCTGAAAATGCAAGGTTCAGGCTCAGAGCAATTTTGGATCCCAGGGCAATCAGTGGGAAGACGCTGTCGCACAGACCCTGTGCTCATGACGTGGCTCCAGGGAGTCTCTCTTGCCTTAAGTTAATTATTTTTTGCTACTTCAGAGAGGAGCCACCTGCTTTTATTTTTTTCATTTTTTAGATGGAAAGGCGCAAGCAGCATGAAGGCATGAAGCTGCGTAGACAGGGAGAGGAGGAAGCAGCATTTTTATGTTATTTTTATTTAGTTCTTCACATGGGTTGTTTCCCCAGACAGGAATCCTGGTGGCTAGGATGTATGTGGACTGTGCTCAGCCAGACTAGAGGACCTGACCACTACTCCACCGGGGCACACCATTGTATAGGTTTTAAAGGGCTGCATAGACATTGCAAATGTTTCAATTGCACCATTAAAAAAAATAAGTGTTTCAAATGTTTGGGTTCCCTAAATTTTGACAGATGGGGATAAAGCCTGCATGGCCCATTTTAGGTTTGCTTCTAAAAAGACGAGACCACAGTTGCACATGGGTGACTTGCTTGCTCTCCTAGCTTATGTTTTGCCCATGACAGAGTTTGAGACTCTTGTTTTTGTTAACCTGGCCTTGGTCCCAGTGTCCCACTCAGCCATTGCCCATCAGTTAGACTTGACATAGGGAGCCCTTTGCTGTCTCTGCTTTCCATCACCTTTTCCATTTCTTCCTGCCCTGGCAGTGGGGACTTCTCCACCTTCCCTCCTCTTCCTCTCCACTCCTGCAGCCCCCTACCCTGTCTGACCTTGGTCTTTCCCAAACTCACTATCTCTGTGTGCCCTCCCACCTCCCAGGAGCTGCCCCAGTGAGATCATCCTGCTTGTGTGGCGCATGGTTCCCCAGGTCAAGCCTGGGCCGGATGGGGGCGTCCTGCGGCGAGCCTCCTGCAAGTCGACGCATGACCTCCAGGCACCCCCCAACAAGCGGGAGAAGAACTGCACGCACGGGGCCCAGGTCCGCCCCGAGCAGCGCCACAGCTGCCACCTGGTGTGCGACAGCTCAGATGGGCTGCTGCTGGGTGGCTGGGAGCGCTACACCGAAGTGACCAAGCGCGGGGGCCAGCACACCCTGCCCGCGCTGTCCCGTGCCACCGCCCCCACCGACCCCAACTACATCATCCTGGCCCCGCTGAACCCTGGGAGCCAGGTATGGACAGCTGGTTTGGGGAAGGTGAGGGCCTGGGTGCCTGCGCAAGGCCAGGGCAATGTGAAGACTCCAAGTTGTGTTGGGAGGAATCTCCAAGGGGCTGGGTGTGTGGGGCTAGGGGATATGGCGTGTGCTTTCACCTTTGCAGGGATGTCCTGGGTAGAGAAAGCTGATGGGTCTTTGTGGCCTCAGGTCCAGGATGGGGCCATGTCATAGGGTGGAAGTCGTCATTTCAGAAGAAGGAAGGACTTTGCCTGTTTGCACTTTTCCACAGTGGAGGGGAAAGCAGATACTGCATATGGCGGGGCACCATGGGATGATGGCATGCATGCCCCCACACATTAGTCCCACAAGATGCTCTGGAAAAAAAGTGTTTGGGGGCCAAATTTGTTTGAAAAATATCCTGTGCTTTCTTCCTCTTCTGGGAGATTCCCAGTGCCTACTAGCCTGTGCCTCAGAGGGCAGCCTGCAGTGGAGAAGGCTTGTGTGACTGGGCAGTTCCCAAACTTCCCTGATGGTGCCCCATGGAGGCAGGCTGTCTGCGTCCATGGTACCCATGTTCCATGGGGCACACTTTGGAGCAAGCTCCCATAAGGAATTTAGGGACTCAGCCCCAGGGTTAGACTTGATGACAGCTAATGCCTCCTTAGTGTTCTGGAGGATTCTGGCTTCTGTGTTCCCTCCAAGCCTCTCCCTCAGCTCTTTAGTGCTGGAGTGCTGCCTTCCTCTCCCCTGCTCCCCCACTCCCCGGTGGTCCAGCCCCATTGCTGGGGCTGAGCTGCTTCTCTTCTCTTGCAGCTGCTGCGGCCGGTATACCAGGAAGACGCCATCCCTGAAGGTGAATCTGCTCTCTGCTCCTGTGCCCTCTAGCCCAGAGAGATGGTAGATCAGCTGGGAGGCCAGGCCAGCTCCTCCCCCGAGCGAGAGTCAGGGCGCCCTAGCATGTCCATACAGACTCTATTTCCTCTCAGTACCTTTCCTCCCTCAGAGTCAGTGCCCTTCTTTCTTGAAGCCTGAACTGAGAAGGAAGAGAGGAAGACCTTACCCGAGCAGGCTAAGAACAGGTTTCTTAAGATTTGGACATTCAACTGAGATTCATTCAGTTTTACTGAGCAAGCAATATTTATATGTTGGGTGCTAAAGGCAGCTGGTCAGGCCTACATGGGAGGGAGGCGTGGAATTTGGATTGGAGAGACCTCGGGTTGGAGTTCGGCTGTGTGACTGAATGCCTCAGGTGCCCTCACCAAGTCTCACTTGCTTCATCTATAAAAGGAGACCGATGACTCTCATCTCAGAGGGCTGTTGGGAGGTTGAACAGAGTTAGTGCGTGTGAGACTAGCCTGCGCACTGAGAGACGCTACACGGAGGGAAGTCCTTTTGGAGGGAGATGTCCCTCCTTTTTAATGGATCCTTCTCCTTTGACCTTGGAATCCCCTAAGCAAGATTCCAAACCCATTTCTTCTCCCAGGAAGACTGAGAGACCAGTCTCGATGCTCGTGCCGGTGGACGCTCTGGTAGGCCCTCTATGTCGCTGCAGGGAATGCTGACTCCAGCCGGTCTGGGCGGCTGAGACAGGCCGTCAGGAGGTTCGGGGAGCCACCTCCAGTATGCTTGCGTCCTTCACAATACCCTTTGACCTCCCTTCCAGCCACTTGACAGACTTGTTTCCTGCTGTCCCTGTCTGTCAATAGTGTGACGACAATGATGCTTGCTTCTACAGGCACTTGGAAGCAGGTCTTTGCCTTCGGGAGGAAAAGGGTGGCCTGTGGGAGCATCTTTGCTCTCTCCATGCTGGGTCTTAGGGCCTTTGGGCCCGGTCTGTTAGAAATGAATGTGTGTGCCTTCTGGAGAGGAGACTGATAGTGATTCAACAGTGAGTTTTTAAACTTCAAGTTGGCACACTTGGCTAGGGTGGAGATGCCACTGCTCTGCGATCACTCTGATAAGGTCAATGTCTGGTTTGGTTCACTTCTGTGTCTGGTGCTGGACCCAGGGTCTGACAGGCAGCAGGTACTCAGTGGAACATCTGGGAGTGAGTAATGGAAGGAGAGTGACTCCAGCTGCCTCTGAGGGTTTAAAGATTGGTCCTGGAGTTAAGGAAGCTGGAGAGGATGTTCCCTTTGGGGTGCTAGAGGCTGGAATGGATTCCCTCTGAGCCCAAGAGATGCCTCGGGGTCTCCCTAGTATCCCTCATCTTCCCAACTCATCTGCATTTTGATGCCCCTCTAAGAATAGTTTGTGAACCCAAACAGGTCACAGTTATCTAAGCCATGGGACAAGGATGGAAATGATGCTTATGATGTAACAGTGGTCAGTGACTGTCTTGTATTGACAGCTTGATCTTACTTCATTTATTCTGCTATCCAAGGTCATCTTTTCTCTTACCAGGGAGCAAGTCTTCATAGCTCCCAGCCCCCAGGTTCAGAGGAAGGGGCAGAATTCATGGCATAGATCTTCCCTTAAACACACTTGAGTTTCCCCAGAGGTTAAGACTGTCACCAGAGTGCCAGCTTTTGTCCCTTCTCTGGCTGGGCTGCCTGGCCTCTTTGCAGAAGGGAGGGTTGACCCATCCTGCATTGAATGGGGTCTGGTGCCCTTCCGGAGCCCGAGACGCCTGCCCTCCTGCGGTTGACATATTCCCCAGGGCTACTGGTGCCCGCAGCATTGTCTGTGGCCCTGTGAGGGCGGTCCGGCCTCAGAGTCACCACTGCCGGCGGGGATGGCAGCGGGGGCTCCCCGCGGAAGTGGGAGCAAAGCTAAATAATTACTGTGTTTGCTCAGCGAAGCAGGTGTTTGAGCAAAAAGGGGTGATTGGGGTTTGGATCCGAGGTCGTGAGAGCGTTGGGTGAGAAGTCCGGGAACCTTTCTTCTCAGAGCTAACTAGCTGGGTTGCAACCTGAACTGATCTTAAAAACACACTTCAAAAATCAGTGTTTTAGATCCATGCCCATTGTCACATGTTGTCCAGGAATGTGTGGAGATGGGGCACCAGGGCTTGACTGCCACATAGGTGGGACTGATCCTGCCTGTGGCATTTACTGACCAAATGACTTTGGCCAAGTTGACCTCATTTGCCCTGTCTGGGAAGTGGCAGCTGGGCAGGCCTCCCCTGTTTGAAGGCAGAAATGTGCATCGTTATTCCCCAGCGCAGATCAGGCAGCCCTGGGCAGCTGGGCTGGGGAAGGGCAGGAAGGGGTCTCTGAAAGGTCTGAGCCCCGGGGAACACAGGGCCCTGGTTTTGCTGTCAGTCCACAATACACTTCTTTCATATTGCTCTGATTTGTCTCTGCCCCCCATTGCTGTGCTATGTGGTTTTTCCTTCTCCGGTCTAGGCTTGACTGTTAAGACTGTCCTGTTCCAGGCTGACCCTGTGACCTCATTCACAGGATGGTTTCAGGCCCAGCAGCCCTGTCCTCATGCCGGCCCTGATGCGGGATCTGCTTCTTGGCGCTGTTTGTGATAAACCCTCAATCATACATACTCTGGCACCATGACCAAGCTGTCTCCCATCAGGACTCGTGTGGACGCGCCACCGGTCCTGGGCAGACACAGCAGCCACCCATAACATCTCCACTTCGTCGTGGAGAAAACTGGTGCACAACCAGTGTCTGGGGAAGCCAGAGCTCACGTTTGCTTGTCTTGTCCCACTCGCATCCATGCGGATCTTGAGACCGGGAAGGATTCTCTTGGCAAAGCGGGCAGGACCTGGGCTGATGCCCAGGACCCACTCTGATGACGAACTGTGTAAGCGCTTCCCTGCCTCTGCCTCTGCCTCCACGTCTCCTCTCGGGCCTCATCTGTCTCCGCCTCTCGGAGCAGGGCTCTGAAGAGGCAGGAAGTGGTTTAAGTGATTATGGTTTAAGTGTTGCCTGGTGGGGTAGCTGTGATCAGTGGTCACTAATGGGGACGTCGACTTGTTTTTCTCTCTCTGCTCAGTGAGAAAGGGGTGTGAGGTGGGTGGAGGAAGCAAGTTCGAAACCTTCTGAGCTGAGTGTTTCCTCTGAGGTTGTGGACCTTGCGTTGGTGGGGAGCTTCCCAGAGATGCAGCTGGGGTCAGGACACCTGTGCATGCGCTGGCTGCCAGGTCTGGGGGCACTGGGAGGAGAGACTGGGCTGGCAGCACCAGGTCAGGGCACTTGTCAGTTACACACCGGGCAGCGGGAACCGTGGAGGGGCCCGGGCGTGTGAGCCCGATTGCTCTGCAGTTTCTTCCTACCTGCTTGTGCCCTAGAATCCCTGACTTTTCAGCTCCTCTGTTCGCCTCTCCTGCCCATTAGACGAGAATGACCTGTGTGCTACCTCTATTCAGTGTGAGGGTGTGTGTTCAATCAGGTCTCCTTAGATGGGGTCCCACTGCTGCTGCATCCTTCTCTTCTCTCTCCTGGGAGTGATTCCCTTTCCTTTCTCCCTTCCCCTCCGCTTCCCTCCCTCGCCTTCTTCTGATGGGAATAACCTGTGAATCTGTGTGTAGACAGCCAAGTCTGGCGTAGGTCCTGATGGCAGTGAGGATTCCCAGTGTCCCTTGGGGCACCTGATTAACTAGCTTTCCAAGTGGAGGAACCACAGGAAGAATCACGTAAAGTTAGCGGCTCCCGTGCTGGGTTCCAGGCCTTGTTCTGTGGGCTTCACTTGGAGCGTCTCCTTTAGCCCTCGCAGCAGCCGGGTGAGCGCCGTGTGGTTAGCACACTCGAAGACGCCAAGACTAGGGGTGGGGGCGGGGGAGCAAATCAGTCATTCAAGGTCACCAAGCTGGTGGGCAGAGTGGGACTGGGGCACGGCCCTCTGGTTCCTGCACTGGGGCTCTTTCCTGAGATGTAGCAGCAGGTACCACTCCTGATTATGGGTTCACTTAAGTGAGCTGGACCATTCCAGCTCCTCAGCTAGAGGAGGGAGGACCCTGCCCCATCCTGGGGGAGCCCACTGTCTGTGCCACTGCTGCAGAGACTAGCTCTCCAGCTTTGTCCTGGGGACCTGGGACGCTGTGAAACCTGGACTGAGTTGGGTGTGTGCAGGCGTGGTGGGGATGGTGGCAAGGGGCCGAGCACGTGCTGGGCCCCTGGGACAGTCACTGCTCTGCCCCAGAGGGTTGTTCTGTGTGGAACTGCGAGCCCCAGGAGATCAGATCTCCTGAGTTTTCAAATCTGAGAAAGATTTCCTGATGTCTGCGTCCAGACTGATAGGCCTGCTTTCTGTCTGGGTCACCATGTGGGGCCCTGGTGACTTTCTCATTGTTGATGGTTCTCAGCTTCGTCCCAGCCCTGGAGCCTCTTGTTTTCATGTCACGAGCCCTCCTGAGAGTGTGAGGGAACTCCTTGAGGCCTGAGACCCTTCTGAAGCCTCTCTCTCTTCTGAACGCCCTACTCCCAGCAGAGGCTCAGGAAACATTTGCCTTCCCTGCTCCGTTGTGCGGGGCTGATGGAAATGCCTCACAGCCCTCCTCTCTGTTCCACAGAATCAGGGAGTTCCAGTAAAGGGAAGTCCTACACAGGCCTGGGGAAGAAGTCCCGGCTGATGAAGACGGTGCAAACTATGAAGAGCCACGGGAATTACCAGAACTGCCCCGTCATGCGGCCGCACACGGCGCACTCGAGCTGCGGCACCTATGTCACCCTGGCCCCCAAGGTCCTGGTGTTCCCTGTCTTCGTTCAGGTGAGCTGGTGGCCGGTCCCAAGGGTTTCCGCAGGAGGAGGTGGAGAAGAGGAGGGGCCTTGGCCCCTGGAATCAGGGCCAGTGTCTTATTCTAGAACCAAGGGCCTCCTTTGAGAAAGACAGAGAACTTCAGGTGTTCAGGGTTTTGGACTTTACTGAGGAGCAGAGGGGACAGGGAAGCTCAGTAACAAGGTTGCTCCTGCCTGCTCTGCCACTTCCCTCTTCCTGGGGACAGGCCAGGTGCACTCCAGCTGCTTGTTACAGCATCGCAGGGCCTAGGATCCCAGCCAAGGCTCCTGCTTCCCAGCTCCTCCGGGGGTTTGCTGTTTGGGGCTGTCCGAGGGGGAGCCTGGAGGTCTGGCAGCTCGTCTGGCCTCCTTGTCTTCCAAACACACCTGGTCCTTATGAGCTGATGGCTGGAGATTCATTTTGCACACCCTTCTCCCCCTGCCTTCCCCTCTTCCTCCTCATTTTCTTCTGTTTAAAAATCGCCTTGCTTTATTCCACCACCCAGTGAGAACCAGTGTGACATGCTGCTGTCTTTTCTCTGTGCATATACACATCAAAAAAAGAGCCACCGAACAGGTCTCATTGGACATTTTGTGCCCTTCTACCCATTTTTAAACAAAAATGTCAGCTGGCACATTTCCCACATCATGAAATCTTCATTGAGACAGTCTTGTCTGGTGGCTGCACACTGTTTTATTCTATTACATGGATGGCTGATGTTTATTGAACCAGTTCTGTGTGCAGACGCTTATGTGATGTCTGCATTTTTTCTTTTACTATTTTAAATAGCTGTGATAAAAATTCTTGCGCATGAACTGTCTCTCTGCTTCTTTTCCTGGAGAGAGATTCCTAGAAGTGAGTGACCGAGGAATGGATCATAAACATTTTAAAGGCTCTTTATCCGTATGGACAAACTGCTTTCCAAGGCGCGTCCTGGTAGAGTTGTGGTTGTGTCCACTGCCTCTGCCTGACCGTAGTCCACATACATCTCAAGGACGTGCCCTTGTGTCCTGGGGATGGGGCCCACAGAGCCACCAAATATATAACTAAAAGAAAAATGGATGAAAGTGCTTCTTCTGCCTCTCTCTTCCCACCTGCTTGCCTATGTGCCTTCATTGCTCTCTGCACCTTTCCTTGAAAAAACTGCTTACCATAAAGACATTATTAATTCTCTCATCAGCAACATAGAGGTGATACAGCCCCAAGGGCTTCACTTCCGACCATACCTTTCTTCCCTGGTCTCCCTGGGACCCCCTTTGAGCCTGCCACTGTTCCCCCGGATCTCAGAACTCACACTTTTTAGGACTCAGTGCATCTCTGGGGGTTGACACCCCTTTCCCTAGACAACTCCGCCAGCAGGACTGCCCTTGTCTCCCTTTCTTCACTGGAACACAAAGGTCTTGGCACACACAGGGGTTCTTTTTTTGTTATTTTTTTTTAATTTTTACAAACAATTCAACTTATCTTTCACAAAGTCATACAAACCTTTTAAATGGCACAACACTCAAAGGCACAATTCTTTTTTTAAAGGAAAGGTGCAGGCAGGACTGAAGGCAAGTAGGTAGGAAGTCAGGAAGAGAGAGGAGGAAGCATTTTAATTTTATTTCCATTTTAGTTATTCATACTGGTTGTTTCCCCCTAGACTGGGACTGGAACCCAGGGGTATGTGGCTTGTGTCCCTCAATTGACTTAACCCCTGCTCCACCAGGATGCACCTTAAAGGTACAATTGAACAAATTGTACAGATTAATTTTAAGTGGATGCATTTATCTCATGCATTTATCTCAATTGTAGCACCCTCTTCCTCACCAGACATACCCACTGGCCTGACTTGACGACAATTGTTTTCTCACTTTTCTGTTCTTTTACCATTTATGCTTTCCTAAATGACATGCTCTGTTTAGCCTCTTGGTGATCACTATTCAAGGAAACCAGACTGCATCTAGTTTTTAGGCCTTGCTGCCTCTGCCTCACGTGAGTTGTGAGTTCCATCCAGGTTGTTGTGTGTGGGGGACAGTGCTTTTGTTCTCTTTCCTCCAGCACCTTGCAGGTGTCAGGCACCTAGAAGTCATGTCATAAGTATACATTCATGAGGGTTAGTCCTGCTGGGTGGTCTGAGCTTAGGGAGCTTTCTCTGGACTGGGCAGGGGGTGGGGCCCCGCTGTGGGTCTGGGACAGGGCAGTGGGATGGTGTGAGAGGTTGGGTGAGAATTGGTCCCAGGGGAGGAGTCAGTTAACTCAGGTGTGTGGTGAATGTAGAATCGCGACTGACCTGGCCTTGAATGGACTCAGATGGCCAAATCTGCCCCCCTTGGAGGTATCCCAAGATCCTGGGCAGGACAGTGGGGATCCTCCCCCAAGGCACTCACAGGATGGATGGGGGAGCGAGGCAGATGGGAGGACCCAGGAGCCCGTGGTAGCTGGGGAGGGCTGTGTGGCCTCACCATGCGGTCGGACTTCCTGCCAGAGAGTAGCTCTCAGTGAGGGCTGATGGGGAACGTGACGGCAGCAGTTCCCCAAGGGACAAGCTTGTCAGTCTTTCTGTTTTCATCCGTTATGAGAGGGTGTGCGGGTCCTTGAAGTGGGACGACCGGCAGTTGTCTGGGTCAGTGGAGAGGGCTCTCTGCGATTGGCTCTGGCAAGCTGCCTCCCTTCCCTCCACCTGCGCCGGGGCTGATTGAACTCCCGCTTTGTTTTCAGCCTTTAGATCTCTGCAACCCCGCCCGGACCCTCTTGCTGTCGGAGGAGCTGCTGTTGTATGAGGGGAGGAACAAGGCCACCGAGGTGAGACTCACATACCTGTTTCCCAGGAGGGGCTTCTGGCGGGCTTTGTTGGCCACCCTCCAGGCCCCCACTTTCTCTTCTTCCTGATACTCTTAGAATGGTGTGGTCTCAGGGTAGAAAAGAACCAAAAGTCTTCCATGCCCCCTCACCCCTCCTTAGGACATCTCACAGTTTATCCCAACCCCCTTTGAGGAGTGGATATGATGGCGGGCCACCCCAGCTGTGATGAGGACTTTGAGAAAATGAAAGCCGTTAGCTGGGTTTTTTGAGTCTGCTTTGACCCCCCCAATCCCAAATCTTTTTCTGAGAATAAGTCTGGTTCCTCCTGGGCTCTCGCGCTGCCAACAGAGACCTGGGTGTGGAGGTCAGGCCGTTCTTCCTGGGAGCTGACCCCTGCTAATCGCAACTTTATCCCAAACCCCCCAGCGCTGGCCAGGAGCCAGCTCAGGGCTGTGAGCTTAGAGCTACTCTGGGAACAGATGTTGGAGCCCCGGGATCTGACTTCTCTGGCTGAGGGCTTCAAAGACAGGGTAGAGGGCCTGCTACAGACCAGGCCCTGACTCTGAGCTGTCAGCGGGGCGTGGCTGAGTGGCAGCTTGACATAGTGGAAAGATCAGGAAACTTGGAGGCAGGAAGCATATAGCCAGCTTTCACTCTGTTATTGGCTCTCTTTTGCCTCTCTCTTCTTCCTCAGTCTTCTCATGTGAACTCTGTGTGTGTGTGTGTGTGTGTGTGTGTGTGTGTGTGTGTGTGTATACACGTGTGTATGTGCCTTTGTGGCAGCCAGGGCAGGCAGGGTTGGAGGGCTGATCTCTAAGGGCTCTTTCAGTTGCAGAAGTGGTTTCATATGTAATTGTAGCCAATGCAGGAGGCTGCTTTTGTTTTGTTTTTAAAACAAGTGGACTAGCACTCAGAGATTCCAAAAGAGCGTTGTCTTTTTCAAGGGACCTCCCTGGGGAGACTGCATGCTTTTCCACAATGGCACAGCTCACTATATCTCGGGACCTCTTCTTTATGAACTTTCTTAAGAACCTCAGCTTGTCTTCCGAATTGCCTTGGTGGGAGCCAAGCTTTCTCTGAAGGGGGATTTGAGTGTTAGGAAGAATTTGGAACTGAGTTTGGTGAATAAGTGTGTCATTGAGCTGAGTCAGGCAGCCAGGGGTCAGAAAGTGAGGTGTGGCTATAAATTTGCAAGATTTAGGAGAAGGCAGTTAGAATTCACAAGACTGGGAATATGTCTAAATTTGCTCCCGAGTGTGTCCATGCACCAGTAAGTCTGCAGACATTGAGTGCTTCTTGCGAATCCCCACCTTGCATGCATTTTATACACTCAACCCCCATTAGCTCTTGTCGCGCCCTCACGAGATGCTCAGTTGTCCCCACTCTGTAAACTGAGGCTCCCGGGTGTTGAACTGGGCACCTGCGGGTGTCAAGGCCGGTAAAGGGTGGAAACCAGGATTAGCATGCACACTGCTGGAGCTTCGCAGCGCTTTGCCTGATCCCTTTCTGTCTCCGGCAAAAACAAGAAACAAAACAAAACATGAAGCACAACGAACAAGCAAACAAACAAGCGAAAGCCAGAGCCTGATTCTGGTTAGAGTCTGTTCACAGACTGTGCCTCGGGGATTTTTGGGACCTTAGACCTCAAACCCTTTTAAAGATTGAAAGAAGTGATTTGCAAACAAGTAACAAACACATTTCTTTTCCTGGAAATGTAATAGGAAGCAAATATGTAGTGCTTGGGCCACTATTATGCTGTTCAAAAGGGGTTCGGACAAGTTGGTGGAATCTCATTGTTGGCTGGGTCCTCAGGAGTCATCCATTCTAACCACTTCCCTGCAACTTCCCAGCCAAAGGTTTTCCGGCCAGTCGTTTGTCTCTAGAGGCAGCTTCTCCAGGCTGTGGTTTTGTTCCTGGAGAGGCCTAACTTGTAGAAAGTTCTCCCTTATGCTCAACAGAACTCTTTCTTCCTGGAGTGTTCCACCTTTGGCTCTTTGTCCCGTCTCTTCTCTGGCATGCTCCTGTTTGTGACTGTCTGAGACCCAATCCAGCCCCACATGCTGAACTGACCTCGTCATATCCCACCCTCAGAAGTCTCTGACCTGATTAATGTGCCTTAAGATCAAATCAGCATTTTGCAGCAGCTTCACTTACACATTCAATCAATAGTTCCTGAGCATCTGCAATGTAGCAGATGGGCTGGAGATTCTTGGAGTACTATGGGCCTCAAGATACACACACTCTCACTTTCAACAGGTGCCCATTGAGTTGATCATGAACTTTAAGGCACCAGTCTTTTCTGCAAATCCTGCCTTTGGGCAAGATTCCCAGGAGGAAGCTTGGTTACGGTTACTTAGAAGAAGTGACCCTAGCAGTTGCAGGTGATCTCTCAACCCTTGACCCTTTGAGTAAGCAGATGTGACCTTGGACAAGTGTGGAGAGGCTCTCTGGTAGCCTCCCTGGTATGCTGTGGAAGGCAGCAGCTCTTGGGGCTGTGGAGATGGACATGTCTCCACTGTGGGCTTGCTGGAGCGAGGCCAGCAGGATGCTGGTGAGGCTGGAGAAGGGTCCACCTGCCCTTGCCTGGTCAGCTTGGTCCTCTGCTCTGCCTCCTGCTGTGTGCCACTTCTGCCCTTTCCCTGACCTGACCTTTGGGAAATTCTCCATTCAGGCCTTAATCACTTCCTGTCTAGACCACGTTCTCAGCTCTGGGAAGCGGGGCCAGAGCTGTGGCCTGGGACTTTTCTCACTCTGCCCAAGGCTCTTCCATACTTGTGGTCTAGCCAACCCTCTGGGCCACTTTCTGACCTTTTAGGCTCCTGACGGACTAACTCATCCAACACTTCTCTGGTCCCGAGGTGGCAGCCCCTCCCTCTAGTGGGAGCAGTGTGCTGGACCCATTCAGAGCCTGCTCCCGTCTACTGCTTGGTCTTTGATGGACTCTCTTCTTCAAATCCTTCTCGACCCTGGGGATCCTCTTCTCCTCCCTCATCTTCAACTGGTTTCCTTGTTCTTTTTCAGTCCCTGTTTGGATTTTTCACATTCGAGGACAAGACAGCTGTAGGCGTATTGCTACCCTTTGGGGTAGGTCAGACAGTGGTGCCTGGCCGTGAAGTGTTGACAGGTCACTTAACCTCTCTGAGCTGTAGGGCCCTCATCTGTAAACGAGGATGATGATGTTATTTACAAGTGAGGGTCCGCTCTCTGCAACGGGAGCTTCTGTTGGGCTGTGTTGAGACAGGGTTGTGGTGGGAAAGGGGTCAGTACTCACCTCCAGGATCCCTCTCAGCCCCTGACTCTGGAGCCCTTGTGTTTGGTCCCCAGTGGAGAAGCCGGAGCCCCTTAGAGGCTCCTGCTCAAAGACATTCTCTGCAGCCCCCGTGGCCCAGATTTCCCCCAACCTCAGGGTCCGCGCTACACTCAAGTCAAGTATTCCTTTGAAAACATTCATACAGGGTGTCGCCTGCTGGCCTAGTGGTCTAGTACACCTGGGAGCATCCCATATGCATCCCCAGGGCCTGGATTCAAGACATTCAAGACTTGGGACTGGGGTGAACAACCAGTGGGAGCAACTAAATAAAAAAATAAATAAAGCTCTTCTTCTCCTTCCTCCTTTCTCCTACCTGTTGCCTACTCACCTTCATTCCTGCCAGTATCTATCCCCAAAAAAAAAAAAGAAGCAGAAAAGAGAAAAACATTCATAAATAAAAAGCAACCCTTGGGCACTGGTAACAGAACTGAGGTTACCAGAGAGGATGAGGGTGAATGGTGGGAACTGGGTGGTGGGGGGTCCAGGGGACAGTGAGGGAAGACTGTGGGAAGCGTGGTAGTGGGTGGTGTGTTATCACATATTTGATGAAGAGTGAACCAGCACATCTATATTACATTATTTTGTCAATCAGTTACTTCCATTTAAAAAAAAGATGAACAAAAGAAAAACACTTTTTACATTTATTTTTAAATGAAAAAAGTATCAGATACTCATTGAAAACTAATGCAAATCAAATAGAAATGTGCATGGTATAATCCTATTCCCTAGAGTGGAGAGTGTGCTGTCGAAGGCCTTTGAAAAATGTCTCCATAGAGGTAGCGTTTTATTTTACAAACTGGCCTTTGGCTCAGGTATTTTTGCGCGTTGTACAGTTCTGACTTCTGATTAACAGGTTTCCACTTCTGCCCACGGGCTTCTGGTTTCTTTTAATAGCTGCATAAACTTCTACCATATGAAGGCAGCATACTTTATTTGCTGTTCCTCTATTTGTAAATATTTTTGTAGGATCGTCTTAGATGGGGAGCTGTTAGGTCATCTTTAACAGGATGATAGCTAAAGGGTGACATGTTGACATTTTAAACTTCAGCAGCAATCTAAGAGACACCACTGTGGCCCCTGGTGGTACCTGCCATATCTTTCCGGCTGACTTCTTATTCAGAAGAGGTGAAGTGTCAGGTCTTGACACCTCAAAGGGAAGGCCACATAATTAATGATATTTTGTTTTCTTTGGAGAATCTAAAATTGGATTTTACTGCTTTTGACCAAAGGTCACTGTAGGATTTACAAAGCAGAGCCCAGCATAATCTTTAGCAGCCTTACAGGATCAAGTGGATTTTTTCAGCATAAAAATATGCTGAGCATGCCTGTTGGTTTACCTACAATGTCTAAAAATAGCTCTCGCCTTCATTTTTGGAACATCTAGACCATAGAAGAGATACAAGTTATGTACATGTCTGAATTGGAGCATAAGTAACTGGTCTTTTTTGTTTTGTTTTCCTAACTGATTGCACATGAATGCAGTTAAAATGATCCGCAAGGGATTTGGTAATAATACCTTTCATTGTATGGTGCTTCAATCTTCAGTTTCCACAGCGCTTGTGAAAGATGTCATGAGGGCGCTGGGTAGGGGCTCTTCCCCTACTTGCTGAGAATACCGAGGAACTTAACTGAGTTTTCAGGGCTGCTGAGTGGGGTAGGCGCCTCGTGACTTCTGAGTCCAAGTCTGGTGCTCTTTCAGCCTGACATTTAGAGGCGATTACAAGCAAGTGAGGACTATCCTGCAGCTCAGGATGGCTCCAAGCGTTTGGTCAAAGGAGTGGCCTGAAGGACCTTGGAGGCTTGCAGAGGCCCTCTGCCTTGGAGGGTGAGGTTCTTTTTTTGTTGTTGCTGTTGTTTCTCTTTTCTTCCTCTGAGTGGAAATGCAGAAAACTGTGGGGTAAAGTCTTCGTTGCATGTCAGGTCTCTGCCCTTGGCTGAGGCCCCACTGTGAGTCTGCCCCTGGTTACCCAGACCTCCAGGGGAGATGTGGCTTCTGGCCTCTGGGGCAGCAGAGCGGCCAGTTCCATTTGCTTTCTCCCGATGCAGGTGACATTGTTTGCCTACTCGGACCTCCTGCTCTTCACCAAGGAGGATGAGCCTGGTCGCTGCAACGTGCTGAGGAACCCCCTCTACCTCCAGAGCGTGAAGCTGCAGGAAGGTAAGTTTGTTCAAGATGTTGGCCCTCCCTCCCCCCACCACCTGCCCTGAGTCCTCCTACCCCCGGGAAGCCTGATGCCAGCTGAGCTGCCAGCCAGCGGGGGGCATCTGAGCCTGTGTGGTCAGCCCTGGCTCCCTGGCGAGTAAGCTCCTAGATACAGTCATTCCATCCTAGGCTGGTGAGCTTCCTAGTGCCCTGAACTCTGCTGTGAGGTTCTGTTTCAGAGAAGCGTCAGGAAGGCTATGGAGGGGAGTGGGAAGAGCTTTAGGTCAGACAGACCTGGGTGCAAATCTTGACTTTGCCACTCACAACCTGTTGGCCTCAACAAGCTGTTCAACCTCTCTGAGTCTGTTTCCTCAGGTGTAAACGAGAGACAAGCAGCTTCTCAGAAGGTTTTTGTGAAGATGAAATTAGGTCATGTGTGCATAGGGCCTGGCCCACACCAGGCCACCCGACTGACGCACACATCTGGGACAAGAGACCACTGCTCCTTCCCCACCAACCTGCAGCCGGAGCCAGGCAGTTGGAGACTGGCGAGCAGGCCCCTGTGGGAGCGGTAGATAAAGCTCTACCCCAAACTTTTCCATAGTGCCCTCATCCACTCGGCAACGGGAAGTCAGCTGGGAGTATCTGCTGAGTGGTTTGATTTGGCGCCTGAGGTCTCTGCTGAAAGGGACTCAATTTCCTCTCTCAGATTAATGAAAACAACAACAGACCTGTTTGAGCATGGCTGACAAGGGCAGGGAGGAAAATATTACCGGCAAAAGAATTCTGTTTTGACGGGTTTTGCTCCAGGAAAACTTCCTGCATGTTTGCAAACCCAGTTCTGTGTGCCCCGCACCCCCCCACTGTTCTTCCTCCTGAGAAACCAGGCGTGTGAGAACCTCAGCTATCCCCCCACAGGAAGTCTCTTACAACTTCTCCTCCTTTGCAGCTTCTGGCTTTCGCCTGCTCACTGACCAGGGGAAAAAGCCAGTCACCTCTCAGGGCCTGCCCCTTTCTTGGACCGGGCTGGGCCTGACCAAGGTCAGGGATGAGGAGCCGCCCTCTGAGCAAGTTCAGCTCAGACCTTGGCCTTCCAGGGAGTTCCCTCAGGCAGGAGAGGAGAGCTCCAGTGGACTCTGCTCTTGGCTTCTTGCCCTGCCCCACCCTTTCCCCTAGCACCCAGCTTCCTCTGATACCCTAAGCCTGACCCGGAGGTTGCTGTGAGAAGCCCATTTGTCCTGCCTCCACCACCCCTTGGTGGGAGGGTCTGGAAAGGCATCTTCCCTTCTAGAACCCCAGACCCAAGGCTCGAAGTCAGATGCAGGGTGAGCTCCATTCTCCACTGGTGGCTGTGATCAGAGGTGGGTGGTGTGGGGCCGTGAGGAGTTGCAGATGCTGCATTGCATGTGCATGGCCACCTGTGCAGGGATGGCTTCTGGGGCTGGGGGCCACTTCCTCTCATCACAAATGGTGAGCAGCGTAATCGAGGACTGACGGTGGTCAAAGGCAGGAGCCGGGTGCGTATGCACGCAGGTGTGCCTGTCCTGGGTTTGTTGGCGGATGGTCTGGTGTGGAGGAATTGCCTGGCCCTCTTGCAGTGAGGGTCAGCAGGCACAGGAGAGGCGGCTCTCCAGGAGCCCTGGAGCCCGAGAGCTACGGAAACAGCTCAGGGACACAGGCCGTCGTTTGGATTTCTTCCCTGGCATTGAGGGAGCCCTGCACCCCTCTCCCCGAGACAAGCTACAGGGTCCTGGATTCCCAGACATCCAGGGACCTCATCTCCTGCGTGGAGCTGTGATACCCACTGTCCTGAGTTCTGTGCCCCATTTCCTGCCCGCCTCCCCTGCGCCCCCAGAGATCCAGCAGCAGCAAAGGCCTGCGTGAGGCTTTTAAGTGATGCATTTGGGGCCTCAGCTGGGTTTCTGTGATCAGAATGGTCTCTAATTAACATTGCTCATGACTCCTAGATTTCTTGTCTCACTTAAATCAACAGGAGTGGAGAGTTCAGTTTGGGTCAAAGACGATGGTAAACAGAGCAAATCCTACTTTTTCACCAGGGTTGTTCCTGGCAGGGAGAATCTGCCCCACCCAGGGCCCAAGGACTCCCTGTATGACTAGTCTGAAGGGCACTGGCATTTTCCTGGGGTCTTTCAAGGGCACGCTCGGATGCCCAGTCTTTATTGGTCGTGAATGAATGACTTAAGGGGACTGGAGTGCTGCCCCAGCTTGGGAGTGAGGCCTGCACGCCGCCCCCAGGGCGACCTTCTCTAGCATCTCTGCAGCTCCGGCAGGACTGCAGGGCAGGGTGATGGGAACAGGCGGAGAGCTGGCGCTAACAATCAGGACATCTCCGGTCAGCTGGGGCCCATTGTGGCCCTTTCCTGCCTCTGCCGCCCACTGGCTTTACGGCTTTTTGTGTTTTTGCCTCGCAGGCAGCCACCCCCCATGTGTCTGCCTGGATGGCTCTGGTCTCTCAGGACAGCCTGGGAACGTCCAGCTGACTCTTGGGCTCATCACCCAAGCTGGGGAGCGGGTGCCCAGCCTTGAAACAGAGCTGCTGAAAAGCTTGGCATTAAGTGTAGTCAGAGGACATTTTTTCAGCGTGTCCTCAGAGCTTACCTCAGTGCTGGCCGCTTAGGCCAGAGCAGGGGAGGAGACACCTTCCCTCCTCTGAGCTCATAGCCTGACGGAGTAAACCAACAGAGGGATGGACGTGTGATGCTGTAGTCAGAAAACAAACTGTGGAGGCAGGCGGCCCTGAGTTCAAATCTCACTCTGCCATGTGCTCTTTGCATGCCCTATACAAGTTACTTTCACTCCTTAGGCCTCAATTTTTCCCTTTTTTAAAAGGAAAGGTGTACGCAGGAATGAAGGCAAATGGGCAGGTAGTCAGGAAGAGAGGGGAGGAAGAAACATTTCCTTTTTTATTTTTATGTAGTTGTTCACATTGGTTGTTCCCCCTGGACCCAGGATGTGAACCCAGATCCTTGGGATATACATGGACTATGCTTCTTTGGAGGCAGCTGACCTAACTGCTACTCTCCCGGGGAAGTGCCTAGGTCTCAGTTTTGACATGTGGAAAACAGAGACAGCAACTCTCCTGGCTTGTCTCACAGGGTGGAGAGGGTGAAGGGGCTTGAGAGGGCTCTGGGAAAATGACAAGAGGGCTCAGACCAGCCCAGGGAGACTTCTTTGGGCTCCATCCAGCCTGTGACTGGGGATTCCTCCCCTTGCATGGCCCACACAGGAACCAAAAGGGCTCCTTGTTAAATTTCAAAATGGCGAAAGCAGCTGGAGTGTTGGATGGAAAGCCCAGTGTTTGCTGCCTCACGGTTCCTTTTCCTTTACACTAATCCTCATTTCCATATGATGGGAAGTCCAGAGCCTGGTAGAATGTTCTAGAAATGTTTCTTTCCAGAAGGGGCCGAGGTCTCTCTCCTGCATCAGACATCTTGCACACTGGTTTTCTGCAGCTGTAGCTCCTTCCTGGTCCCCTCGACTCCCCAGGCTTGTCCTTTTAGGAGGTTCTGAGCATGCTGAGTGCTGCCCCCATTCTGTCCTTCATAGAGCTGCCAGCACAAGGCGGGGTTGTGGAGCAGATTTGACTGAAGGTTTGGGGTGAGGTGTCTTTGTCACAGCTCAGAAAAGCTGTCATGGCCCTCCATCAGCCTCCCTCACCCTCAGGAATATGTCCTGGGCTGCATTCCTCTAACCTCGACCTCCTCTTTCTTTGAGGCCCCTATTTCCTTGGCTTTCCCCTCCCTTCTAGAGCCTGCTCTTCTTTCACTGTTGGCTTCTAACACTCAAATTTCTGTTATTTTCTTACATAGGTCTTTTAGTTTCTCTCTTGGTACTAGGGTCTGCTTCTGGAAAGTCAAGGAAATGTCCCAGTGTGTTTTCTTAAACAAAAGAAACCACCCTCCCCACCTCCGCCGTCTCCACCCTCAGCAAAGCATAGAACTGGCAGAAGCTTTGAAATTGAAGGTTCCTTAAACATGATGGGTTTCTTAGGCAGAGCTGCCTCCCTCCCAACCCATCTCTAGGTGTGGGGGGAGTAAGAAGATTTATTCTAAGTCCAAAGCGAACCCCCATTTACTTAAGGGCTATTTTTATTTGCCTCTGGCTGGCAGCCCTGGCCTTCGGGCTATTTTTGCCCAGGGAACTGCCCATATACTTGTTCTGAGGGGGCCTGTCCTTCACCCACACAAGGGACCTCACCCACTTCTTTTCTTAGGAATCAGCTTGGCCCCTGCCTCTGTTTTCACCTTGCCACTTTTACTTTGCAACATGTTTGGGTTTCTTTGACAACTTCTTTGACTCCAGAATGCCTTGAAGTGTCTCCTTGGAGCCAGTACTGGGGCCCGGTTCCTGGAATGGACAGAAGGGCAGGGTCAGGCCTTATATGGTAGGCATTTGAGAGGTGGGTGTTCAGTGTTAGGATTGTGGACTCTGGAGCCAGGCTTACCTGATTAAAATCTTGGTTCTTCCCCTTTCTTCCTGTGGCAAGTTACTTAAGTGCCTTGGTTTTCTCACATGAATCATGGAGGGTAATGACGCTTCTCACGGGGGCTGTTGAGGGCTGAGCTTATCCATGTCAAGCCTTGGGCACACTAGCTGGCACAGAGCTCTGTGGGTTTCTCACGTTCTTTGACACTCTAAGTGTTGGCTGTTGTACCTGCTAGATGATTACTTCCCTCAAAAATGGCAACCTGCCTGGTGAGGTTGATGCTTGGACTACAGGAAGTTATGAACCATTCTTGGCCTGTACCCAGAGGCACGCCTGGCGGGGAGTGTGGCCAGGTTCTGAGGAGCATTCTGCAGTGGTTGGGGAGGTGTCCTGGGGCAGGGGCGGGCTTCTCCACACCTGCTAACCCTTGAGTACAGCATGTGCTTCTCCTCCATGCCTTTGCCTCTGCCGTTCCCACCTCTGGGAGGGCCCTTTCTTCCCATCTTGAGTTTACGCTCAAAAAGCTCTTCCTTCAGGAAGCCTTGTCCAACAGCTGGGGGCCATCTTTGTCGGGCTCTGTGCTCCTGATGCACTCTGACTGAATCCTCTTCCACGGAAGACTAGGTATTCCCCCTTCGCTCCCTCTCATGGAGGGGTGAGGCCTCAGCAGGCTGACTGGTCACCAGGCAAAGGTCTTACAGTCACACTGCCACCTGGTTAGTTATTAAGTGGGCTTTCCCCCAGAGAGTTCCCTGTCCCCGGAGCCTGCCTGTTTCTTCCTCTCTTTCCAGGAAGTACCACACGCGGCCCTCAGGGCCAGACAGCTGGCTGCCCTTGAGCTAACTGCGGAGTCTCTGCAGCCAGTTCTTATGCAGGTTTTACTTTTTGTTCCCTCCAAGGTGCTACAGAAGACCTGAAATTCTGCGTGCTGTATCTTGCAGAGGTGAGTCCTGGCCTCTGAGTTTGAGGAGAGAGATCTGTGACCCGTGTGAGGGGGCAGATGTGGGGCGGGGTTCTGGTGCCAGGTTCTGAGGCAGGAAGTCTCCTGCCCGGGACAGTCCCTGTCTCTCCAGCTCTTTCCCCTGGGTAGAAGCGCAGTGGGCACCCAGGTGCTCAGAGGCGACAGGAGGACTGGTGATCTCCCGCTCAGGGCCTGCTGGTCTCCGGCACCTGCCGACATCACTGAGGGTATGGCCTGGCACCTCGGCACCGCCCTACCTCCTTATCGGGCAGCCCTTCCTCTAGAGATTGCCCTGAATCTCATGACGGCATGGAGGTAATTGTACCTGTGTGTGGGCCAGATACTACAGGTGAAAGAAAACATCAAGCATCTGTGTTTGCGGCGGGAATGACTGACAGCCCCTCAGTGGGGACTGATATTCTTGGTTCACTCAGTCTGATCAGAAGCTCCAGTGGACAGTGTTATGCCTTTGATGACCAAACACAAAAAAGACCAAAAAGTTATTGCTTGATATGGTTTGATAGAGAAAATATTTACATCGGGGGTTTAATTAAAGTGGGAACGAAGACGTTAAGAGCTAATGAGCTATACCAGTTCTTTTCAATTTCCAGTGAATTTCCTATTCCCTCCCTTTTGTCTCTGCACCTATGAGCAGGGCTGCTGTTCGTTCTCAGGAAAGATTCATCAGATCCACTGCTACCCTTCGCTTGCTTCTGTTTACGTCTGTCTCACCCAGCAGTCCTGGGAACCTGTCTTGTGGGTGTGTCTACACAGTTCGTACCCTGTGTGTGGGGCATGGTCTACACTGGCTGGCTGAGAGGAATATACTCTTTTGAGAAGGAATGTGTGTGTCATTTGTAATTGAAACTCTGTTCCTGGCTGAGATGAGAGGTGCAGTTCTTCCATCTGCCCTCCGGTGGACAGACCTTTGGGGGAGAAGGCAGAATTGATGAGTAGTTAGCTTCAGGCGAGAGCAGAACTCCAAAGGGCAGCAGACATAGTTGGAGCTGAGCTGTGGATCCTGGCTGCCTAGAACTGCCAAGAACGCATGGGGCGTCCTCTGTTGAGTCAGCACACCCCCACCAAGCACGGGAGACATTTGGAGACACTCTTTGGAGTGTTCAATTTCAGAGTCAAGTGAACATCTTAGGAGAAGCTGTGAGCCAGACTGGGAAGAGCCAGAGTTCTTACCCCTCCAACTTCACCCCTCTGGATTCCAATTCTTTCCAGCAGGGCCTGAAATCAGGCTCCTGGTTCTTAAATGCCAAGAGAGCTTTCTGCCAGTCTGGGTTTGTTTTTCCCAGAGAAAAACACTTCTGCTCATTGGTTTCCAGGGAGCTGTGACCTCCTCGCCCTCCAAAGATTAATGAAGGGATATTGATCTGGGGCCTTTTATTTCAGTAAAGTGCTAGGTGATCTGACCCCGAGGGGCTGGAGGAATGCGGCTCACAGGCAGCCAGAAGCCTCTCTTTTCTCTTAATGGTTTGCTATTTATGAGAGACATGTCTATAAGGCAGGAAGCCAAGAGGCCTGCTTGCTCTTTAGCCTGAGACCTTTCTGACATGGTGACCTGGGATCTTGCGGAGAACCCCAGACTCACTTCCGGGTTGGAACTTGCGATAAGTGGTTTCTCTTCATGGCTTAACTCGCTGGTGGCACCCAGAGAGGAAACCAGGGCAGCAGAGTCGGGATCTGGAGAGAGGTTCTCCATGGCCTCGAGAAAGCCCCTAGTGCCCAGGGGGCAACAGCTCAGATCCCCCGCCAGTGATGCCGTCCTGGGTGGGTTGTCTTAAGCAGTCCTTAGCCCTGCGCTCTCCATTCTCTTGGACAGGTATCCTTCGGCTCCTGTGGATCCACTGCATGGATTCTACCCACACCTGCCTTCAGAGCGCTGGGGGTACTGGGTCACAGGGCACATCGCTCAGGGGTCATTCTCTAGCCCAGGCTCGTCTGTGCTTGGGGTTAGGAAGACCTAGAGCCCAGGATTGGCTCTCTGGATTCCAGGCTGCGGAAGTCTGCCTAATTTCTGAGTGATCTGGGCAAGTCCTGGACTGCTCTCTGAAATGAGACTGTGAGGCCTACCTTGCAGGGTTGTTGAAATGATTAAGTGAGATTCAATAAGATACTATACCAGGTACTTAGCACAGAGCCTGGCACAGAGTGTGCTCGATAAATAGCAGCTATTATGATTGTCAACTTCATAACAGGGCGAGAGCTTTTTATATTCATTTACTCCCCATTAGAGACATCACCAATGATTTATCGATCCCTTCAGAAGAAAGCTTAGAGAAGATCTTGCATTCTTTGCAATGTACCTCTACAGATACACAACTGTGGCAAGATCGCAGGCTCTGAGGAGGCAGAGACAGATATTGGATCTCTTCTCTTCTGGGACCTCCTGGGGCTGCTGACTTAATCTCTCTGAGCCTTGGTGTTCGCATCCGAACAATGGAGCTGTACCTTTCCTCCCTGCATCCTACAGTCATCAGAGGAAGTGGGTTAAGGAGATAACATTTATCAATGCAAGCAAACACACTTAAATTGTAGCAGCAGAGGTTTTAGTTTTACAAAAACAATATTAATTCAGGGACAAGGAGGTAAGGTAAGGTGGGGATTTTAAGGACATCAAGGGGAGGAGCTGGGTTTCTGGTCGGATTTGGGGATGTTCATAGGTTTAAATGCAGAAGTCCAGGCCCCGTACTGCAGCATCTGGAGAAGTCTGTACTGGCGAACTGCCCTGCAGTGAGGAGGACCAGCCCCTGTGTTAGCTAAGTGAGGATGCCTTTAGGATGGCCTACAGACTTGTCCTTGGAGCCTTGGGCATAGGCCCTGTGCATCAGTTGAACCGGATAAGTTGGATCCTGGTGAGTGAAGAGAGATGATTCAAATGCGGAGGCAGCCAGTTAGTTAAGGGGGAGGGGGGCCCCCAATTTAGACAGATTTTTTTTTTTTTTTTAAGGACATGTACAGGCAGGAATGAAGGCAAGTAGGCAGACAGGCAGGAAGAGGGAGAAGCAGCATTTTATTTATTTTTATTTAGTTGTTTATCTTAGTTATTTCTCTGGGCCCCCAGGTCTTGAACTGGGGACCTGGGGATGTATGTGGACAACATCCAGTGGACTAAACTACTAGGCCACCTGGGCATGGTCCATTTAGACAGATTTAAGCATTTGGGAATCTAGTCTCCCTTGGGGAGCTGGTTCTGTGCTCGCTTTGTTGCTAGACCAGCCTCCAGAGCTCCAGGCAGAATCTCTTAGAGAAGGGCCAGGGGAGCAAAGTGCCCCTCAAAATGTTTGCCGTCTCAGACAGTCAGGCCCTGCCCCTGGGCCAGGCCTGGGTCAAGGTCCCTGGTGCCTCAGAAGCCTCTGGGCCCTCTAGCATTATTGAACTTTCCGCTTCCAGCTCTGAGAGCCAGAGATCCAGGCCTGCACTCTGCTGCTGAGACAGGCAGTATGGTTGTCATTCCCAGGGGAGCAATATGACTTTCTAAGGAAGAACAATCAGGAAGCTGCCGCTAAAGTGCTTCATACTGTGCTTGGGTGTGAGGCACATATCTCAGGATTAGGGTGAGGTGGCCGTCTTGCTGTGAGAGGCCCAATTTGTATGGGGGGGCTTCTTGCACTCTTGTAGGACAGGCCCACCATCCTAAAGTGCAGAGCATGGCAGACTTCTTCCAGAAAACTGCCAGGCAAGGCTGCCACGGCTCTGATATCCAGTGGCTGATGGAGTTCTTGGGAAGGTTTCTCTGCCTGGTTGCCTTCAGGCTCTGCCTGCCAGGGAAGAGCTTTCCTGCCAATCTTTCCTAGGAGGCCTCTCCAAGTATGGGGGATGAAATCCCCAAGGCTTTAAGCTTTCTGTCTGCAGCTCACTGGTGATCAGACCACAGGGAGATCCTTAGCCCCTCTGAGCCTTGGTTTTACCCTTCTGTAGAATGGGAATAGCAATCCATGCCTTCCCAACCTCTTCACCAGGTTCTTAAGATCAAAATGAGATCATGGATGAGAAGTACATTTTAAGATTAGTAATTTGATGAAAGGAATTATTATTAAGGCAGGGTTTCTGCTTCGGAAGTGAGAGAAAGGCGGAAATTGGAGTCGGGGAGATTAAGGGGTTTGCTGAAATCCATACAGCTCGGCAGAAGCAGGGCTGGGAGTCTGGGGCCAGCTCTGTGCCGTGATGTCCTTTCCAAACTGGAGGAGACATAGTCGCCACCTCAGCCCTCTCCTCACAGCGGGAACGAGACAGGGAGCAGAGGACTCTGCATAGCCCTCCCAACTTCTCCTTGTGGGAATCTCAGGGTCTTTTGATAGGTATGGTCTTCCCTGTAGTGGGTTCTGGGAAGTGCAGGGAACCTGTTGTTAAGTGGTAGGTAGCTCCAGATCCTCTTACCACTCCCACCAATTCCTTGAAACCAAAGGTGGGGCTTTCTTTCCTTTCTCTGTGGCCTTTAGGAGGATCAGCTCTGAGAGCTTCGGGCCAGGAGAGGGATGGCTGGTGCCTTGAGAACACTTGACAGGGGAGGTGGTCCTGTCCTAAAAGAGAGCATCTCTGAGGGCTGGGTTATGGCAGGGTAGAAGCTATCCCCAAATGCTACCAGATGATGCCAATAACCACCCTCACTAAGAGCCTTTGCGTTGCTGTTCCTTCTGCTTGGAACCTTCTCTCCCAAACACTTCCCTGTTGACTTCTTGTTGTTGACTTTCGCTTCCTTGCTGCCCCTTCAGAGAGCCCTTCCTAGATGACCCCACAGGCTTATGGAGGACCTCTCCCTCAGTGCCTTTTCTCAATTTGTGATTACATATTTCATTATTTCCTGGGTTACTGTCTCTGCTCCCCAACCCATGGGCGAGAGCTCAGGTCTTTTATTTCTCTCTTTATCTGGGGCCTGGTTCCTACACAGAATGGTTGCCCAATAGATATTGATCAGACAGATGAAGGACTGAGTGATAACAATGGTGCTGGCCATTGAGGTGTGTTTGTCCCCATCCTGCCCGCTCCTAGTACCCCTGCGAGGCAAGTGACCTGTCATTGTTCCCACCTCACAGACATTCCTGAGGCCCACAGCTGAGACATGGTACCACTTGAATTCAAGCCAGGACTGGCCAGCTACAAAACAAAGATGGGATGGAGACACTGTGTTCTCTGTGCCAAGCTATCCAGCGCATGCGCTTAGCTTCTCGGCTGCATTTGTCTCTTTGAAGCCCCGTGAGGTTATAATCAAATTTCCAGCAGAGTCAGACAGCTTGTAGTCCCCTGAGCAGAGTCCCCAGCAGTGGGTGCTAACACTGGTCATCTGTGCAGCATCACCCCACCCCCAGTGCCCCCTGACTGCTTCGGGACATCTCCCGGGTGCTTGTGCTGAGGCTGGCCTGAGTTTGATCTCATCCTGGAAGACCTTCCAGGGAGGTGGGGCGTCCCAAGGTCACTACCTGCCAAGACTGTGCTAGGCGCAGATGGAAAAGGCCTTCCTAAAAGGACAGTCAGGTGTAGGTGGGGAGATGAGGCCGCCCCGCTTAAAAACACTAACTCATGAAGTATGACTTAAAGGACAGCAAAGTCAAGACGGTGTTGCTGTCACTTAGCGGAGCTGAGCAGTCATGGAGCAGACCCAGTTCACGTGTCAGACAGTGGTGGCTCAGAAGATGGCTACATGACTGCCCACTGAAGACTTTGCAAAGGGACTTGAGTTGGCATTTGGGTTCTGTGTGTCTGTCTGTCTGATCACCCATCTAAACCTGGCGTTGTGATCTGAGGGTGCACAAGGATGAGGAGAGGTTCCTGTGAGCCAGAAAGGGATCCTGGTCCCACAGAGTCTCAGAGGACTGGGTTCCCCACATGCCCTTCTGCCCCCCACCTCTCCCCATGGCTGTGACCTTGTGTTGCCTGTCCCCGAGTGTGACCTCACCATTTCTGTCCTGTGGCTCTCCACAGGCCTCCACTGTGTGGGGAACCACTGCCTCCTTCCCTTCCCCCATCCTGTGGGCACTTGGCTTGGCTCGCCAGTTGGCCTCCAAGCCAGCCTGCCTGCTCCTCTGGCTGCTTCCATGTCACCGGGGATTAGTGTGCATTTGTGGCTTTTAGTGGGCACACCCTTGCCTGCTGCAGCCTCACCCTCTGGAGCTTGGGGATGGGCTTGGACCCAGCAGTCCCCCGAAGCAGGGAGCAGCCCTGACCATCCCTTTCTCTATTTCCCCTGATGTCAGAAGGCAGAGTGCTTATTCACTTTGGAGGCGCACTCGCAGGAGCAGAAGAAGAGGGTGTGCTGGTGCCTGTCGGAGAACATCGCTAAGCAGCAGCAGCTGGCAGCTCCGCCCCTGGAGAGCAAGGTAAGGGTCTCGCCAGTGGCAGCAGCCTGGGCTGCCTGGCTCCCCCTTGTTCAGGTCAGACCCACGAGCCTCCGAATTGAACTTGGGACCAGCTGGTGCTTAGAACTTGAATCTGTACAACGAGCTCTTGGCAAGGAGGACTCGGCTCCAGTGTCTCTCCCTTTGCATTTCACTGTGTCCACTGAGTGGGCTGAGCAGCACTCGGGGAGAGCAAGAGCCAAAATGAGCATGACCCATCAATTCTCAGCACTGTTCTTTGATTTGCCCGTGGCAAGGTCTAATCTGAGCTGGCCTCCCTGCTGCTGCCTGGCATGCCTTCCCTCTCTTCCATTGGGTAGGTCATGCCCAGGGCTAGCACACTGGTGTTTAACACTGGCCCAAAGCAGACAGAATTGGGAGGGGATGTTCGTGGCAGAAGCGGTTATAGTTCGATGAAGGACACAGCCAAAAGGAGTTGGCTGGGGGCTGGCCAGCTGGGTGTCCGGAAGATTAGAGACTCCCGGCTGAGGCTGAGCCAGGACAGGCACCCCTCAGCTGGCCCAGCACCAGTGCAGGGATGAGCAGGAGCTGGACCACAGCCTTCCCTTTGACCCTGATGCCAGCCACTGGGCAAAGCTGTACCCACTTTTTGTGAGTCGCTCAGGTCCCTTCTCTTGCTATAAGGATCAGTCATTTGGGATTTGGCCTGACTGGCTGCTGGGTCTGGAGAAAGAGTAAAGGAAAGTGAAGGAGCCTGAAAGCTCCCAGGGCTCCTTGCTGCTTCCCGGTGCATGCCCATGGTGCCACTAGCTGGGAAGGAGGCTGCGGAGGGCCAGAGGTGGGCGAGGCAGTGGGCAGCAGCTCCCGAGTTGTTCCCTGCGGGCGTGTCTGAGAACTAAGTCATCTCAGACTTGACAGTTGTCTTGTTTTACACTAGCCAGGAGCAAGTTGAATTCTGATGAGGGAGGACAGTGGGGAGAGCGTGGAATTCCCAGTTCCCATGCTGATTGGTGGTGTGACCATGGTGAACGCTCTGTGCACTGTACTGCTTGGTGCTGTGGTGGCCCCATCTGGAGACAACTGCTCCTCCCCAAAGGTTTTTGTGGAAATGCAGTGACACTATGTGTGTACAGTTCACAGCACAGTGGCTGGTATGCAGAAGGGGCTCAGCCAGCACCCACCTCCTACCAGGCACTTACTGTGACACTGGCTGGCTCCCGCTCTCAGGTTCTTCTACCTAACAGAGACCGGTCGCCGAGGTGGTAGGCTGCCTTGTCCCCTTGGTCTGCATGGGTCATGGTCAGAAACCAGGCCGTTCCCTTGTCTTGGGCTGTTGCATGGCTGAACTCATGTCCCTCAGCTTTGTCTTTGGACTTAGTCCTCCTGACCTGGGGGAAAGTATTCCTTCTGTCTCAACTTCAGAATTTACACGCTTTGGACTGTGCTGGGAACAACCTTCTCAATGCCTTGGAGAGTCTCTCCATTCTCACTCAGGAGGACAGTGGGCAGGGATTCCAAGATAGGCTGTGCTCCCTGCGGCCATTGGGCTTGGCTGGCTGACCTTGGAAGGGTCCCAGAGGTGGGTGGGGCCTGGCTTCAGGGTCACACCAAGATATATGGGCATCCTGGGCAGACAGCAGTTGGACATCTTTTCAAATCAAAATTCTTCAAACATGCATTTAGTGGAGAAGCTGTGTGCTGGACAGAAGGGTGAGGAAGAAAGGCCTGAGCACTGGGACAGCCTCAGAATTGCCTCCATGCCTGAGGACTGGGTCCTGTCCTGGCCCACTGGGCCCACCCTCCTTAGAAGGCAACCCCATGGGGGCTTGTAGCCCAGCTTCCCCCTGCTCTGTCCCCATCATACACGCTTCAGCAACCTTGTCCTAGTCTCTTCGAATACTCTGAAGGGAAGCTGCAATGCTTTGATGTTCCCCAGGAGCACTTCAGCAACCACTGACGCCGGGCCCAGGAGGCTGTTCACAGTTTGTCTACCTGCACTCAGCTGGGTCAGGTCCTGGCAGGACTGGGCTTTTGCACTAAGGCTGTTTGTTCTCCAGCAGAGAAAGAAGAGGGAAAGTTAAGCAGAACTTAGAAAGAGGCTTCTTGCTTTTCAGGCATAGAAAGTCCTGCTTGAGGATGTGTTTCTACCTGACCGAGGAGCTTGTCTCCTTTGATAGCTTTTCTTTGTTCATTTTCTGAATGCTCTGCCTCCTGCTGAACAAGAGAAACCCTGCCCAAGTCCATCCCTACCCCAACCCCAACTCAAAGGCCTCTCCAGAGAAAGGGGGCACACGGGTTCTCCAGACTCCGAGGCTGTCCCTTTCCAACCAGGTCCCTTTCACCAGCGTTGTCAGCCATTTTGGAATAGGGGTGTCTTCAAACATATGAAGGAAGAACACATCAAAGTTCTTCCCCAATGCGTAAAACATGATAAACATGAGCATGAAACGCTTACTGGGAAGGGTGGAGGGAATTGGAGAATCAGGATTCAAAGCACAGTAGAGAGGCAGGTGAATGTGCCACTCTGTGCTGTGTGGTCTCTGACTACCGCATCCTGCCATGGCCTTCACGGTCCCATCAGCACGTTGGTCGGGTGGCCCTTTCTAATCCTTTAGGCTTTGCGATGATCATGGAAGCTGAGGGCCTGGGGTGGTCCTGTCTCCATTCAGGAGTTCTACCCTGAAACTTCTGCCTCACCTGATGGCTTGTGAGATCTGCTGCCCTTGGAGCCAGGGCTGTGCCCTCTGGGGGTGGGAAAGGGCAGGTGCAGGGTTTCTGTGCCCTGTGGGTGGCTGTGCAGGGGTTCTGGCTGTGGCCGTGTGGACACAGAGGCAGGCAGCAGCTGGTCTGCATCCCTTCTCTGAGGGTCAATATTAGCTGACCACTTAGGCAGGAGGCTGCTCCAGGCCACCTGCTTGCTCCCTCCTGTAGAAATATGTGACGCTCTTCCTCTCCTCTCCCCGCTTCCTGTTTCTGCTCACCTCTTTCTCATCAGAATTCTTCTACTTGCTTCCTTATCCCAGAGGGGAACCTACCCTTTCTCTTCGGCCTGGGATAACTGATTGGGGCAGTGCTGGGATACTTGTCATCTAGAATAGCACACAGGTCCTACCTGAGGCCACGGAGATTCTCAACAGCTAGGAACAGCCAGAGATGTATTATTTCGTTATTCAAGCAAATCTACATGGCCAGTGTCTGCTCTGTCTCAGACATTTGTTTAGATGCTTGGGGGTCACAGAGATGAATGGAACCTAGCCCCTGTCCTTACGGAATTCTTTCACTGGAAAGTTACGACAAGAGCACCCGAGTAGTACTCCAAGCATTAAAGGACGTGATGACAGCTGCTAAGAGTGGCCCAGTGGGCTCCTGGCTGCACATTCCTCCTCTGCTCAGTGAACCTCTGCTGAGCCCTAGCAGGTCCAGGCACTGGGCTGGGCGATGGGAGCTGCTGGGGTGAAGGGGTGTAGGGCACCCCTGCTCCTGGGTGCCAGGTGGGAATGTATGGATGAAACTGTCACCCACATCCCCGGGAGAGCACAGTCAAGAGTGGAGACAGCTATGCCAGCACATGGTTCAAAAATAACATAGTGCGTGATGTGCGAGGATCAACTCTTCTCTGGGCCTCTAAGACTCAGTGTTTTCATCAGTGAAATAGACGGATTAGCGGGGTCCTCGTGAAGATTAAACTCCGGGATTCGCTGAGCAGGGTGGTGCACCAGAAGGACTCTGTGACTAGCTGCTCTTGTGACCATTTTATATGTGTGTCTATGTAGGAAACCTTCTTTATTGAGGCTGAATGCTGCCTCTCTGAGCAGGCGTGGGCTGCTCCGGGTCCCTCTCTGGTAGCTACCTGCTGTCGTCCAGGGCCTGGGCAGGGAAACCGAGGCCTCCATGAGACTTCTGTCTGATGGGATGCCAAGATGCGGGCCACCTTGTCGTCTCTGCTGGGCAGTTGGAGACGTGGCCTGGGAGATGCCAGGGTTCCTCTGAGCACCTTAGAAAAACGCAGGGGCAGGGCCTGGAGTCAGGCAGCCCTGGCTTGAGTAGACAGCGAGCTAATTCCAGTTCTGTCTGGTTCCACAGAAACTCCACCCTTACGGCTCTCTCCAGCAGGAGATGGGGCTGGCCAACTCAACCAATGCTACCCAGGATAGAAGCTTTACCTCATCAGGACAGACTCTGATTGGCTGAGCAAACCCAAGGGCGGGACTCTGCTTCTGGCAACTTAACCCTTTCTTGGGCATCCCCTACCACACAGTAACCTCACCTCAAGTGGATCCAAAACGGAGGACCAAGATGGTGGGCCTAGGGTCCTCTGAAGGGAGTGACTCTACAGGTGTGTGTGGGGGGGGCTGGCATCAGAAGGACCCCAGAGGTGTGAGAGGCTGTATAGACATGCGCAGATTGGCATCAAAAAGTCCCAAATGGAGAAGACTCAGAAGCTTATTCCCTACAAGGAAGAAGGAGATGAAATAGAACCTGAGTTTCCAGTGGTGGTTCCAGCTCCTACCTGGGGGCAGCAGGAGAGACTGGGAGATGTCAGCCCTGATGGAGGACAATGCCATGATTGGCTGCTGCCAGAAGTCATCTCCATCCATTCACTCAGTTTTCAGATGTACTCATTCATTCACTGGTTCATCCATTCAATGACAGGAGCTTCATGCCAGGTTCTGTGCTGGGGGCCGGGGATCCTGTGGACAATGAGGTGGGCTTGGTCTCTGCTCTTATCAAGATTTCAGCCCTAGGAGGAGTGTGAGCATTAAGTATAAATCAAATACACACACACATACACACACACAACTACACAGACAAGTGGTTACAAATCATGCTCATCTATGCAGGAAAAGAATGGAGTCCTTTCAGAGAGAATATTATTTAAACTGCTATGTGTGGGTAGGGGGCAAACCTGCAGGCCAGTCAAGGACTTTGGGAGGAGTGTTCTGGGCAGATGGACTAGCCTGTGGAGACTTCCTGACATGGAAGGAGCTTGGTGTGCTGGAGAATACAGAGCAGGCCAAAATGGCTGGAGCTTGGTGAAGAGGAAGACAAGGCAGATGGGGACCCACACAGGTCTGTAGTGGTTAATGTTTTATTGATTTCATTCTAGATACAGTGTCTCTGGTACATTTCTAAGTCAGAGAGCCCAAGAGGGGCTGATGTGGGTGTGAGGAGATCAGCTAGGGAGCCCCTTTGGTTCTCCAGGCGAGGGGAGATGGTGCCTATCCTGGATGGCCAAGGAGGCGGGAACGTGATTACCCAGGTTCCAGCATATGGCGGAGACTGCAATGACAAGAGCTTATTCCCTGTCCCTCCACACTCCTTGCCCTCGTGCTTCCCCATGTCTTACGTTCTCATGGATGCTAAGGACAGTCTTCCTCGTAGAGCCCCCTGCTGGCTGGACCTGGGCTAGGGACCAGTGCTGAGTTCTGGGAATGTCCCTGGGAGTTGAGAGCAGTGGGTGCTTGGCTTGGCCAAGGTGGTAAAGTTCATACCCTCCAGGCCTCTGTAGAGGTCGCCTGCACTGTTCCTCCAGGCCCCGCTGGATAGTCTGACGGGAAACTGGAACACGGCCCTCTGGGAACTGACCTGGCTTCCTTCCTGCAGAGATCCTAAGGGTCAGGACTGGGCCAGTGGGGGCTCAGCAACTCCGGTGGGGAACGTCCTGCCATCAGGCTGAAGAAAGACTTATCAAGGGGACAGCTCAGCCTGCTTACAACCTGCTTCATCCTTGCTGGGAGCCCAGGGCTGGTAGGGCCTACTCTCTTTTCTAGCTGACCTAGGGGCAGGGCAGCACCAGGCCACAGGTGTGAGTGACAGTGCTCATACACATAAGGGTGTGAGTCGCATCAGGGTCACTTGTATGGAAAAAGGGGGCCGGAGAGACTAGAGGGATGGTGCAGACTGGAGAAGGACCCTGACCTTGGACCCTCGGCGTTGTGTCCTGTAAGACCCTCTCAGCGTCCTTTAAGGAGGGGCCTTGTGTCCTGGTGAGTTTGCTCAGCAGCTGTGGCTCCTTGAACCTCTGCAAGGGTGGCCTAGAAGAGCACCTCCCACTTCTCCTCCCAGTGCAGGAGAGATTGGATGGGATGTATCCGCCTGTGACCAGGCCAACCCCCCCGCCCAGCAGGGGAAAGGACTCCACTGGAACTGGGACCAGTGATACACAGCCTCTGTGAGCTGGGACTCAGCCTGAGGGGTTAATTCTGAGAGGCTGAGCAGCTGGATCTGCACAGACACTAAGCTGCACTTTGATTTCATTTGATTCTCTTACAAAATGACATTAAGGAGAATGTGAGGCACAGGAGAATTGCCTGTCTGGGAAGGCAGCATGCTCGTCTCTCCAGGACCTGGTGACCTACCTCTGTCTTTCAGATGGGTGCAGAGGACAGACTCTGGCCACAGGGAAATGGACAGTCTGAACCATGGCTCCCCGCCATGGACAGGACGTCCTCCCTGCTGGTCCCAACAGGGTCCCAGGCCCAGCCAATCCCTGGGGGAACGGACCTAAGATCTAGCAGGGGCCCCGGCGGGTCTTCCTAGTGACCGAGGTGAGTCACAGTGTCGTCGCTGCTCTGCATCTCCAATCGATGCAACAATTAATTTGGCTCCCCGGGCTTGAGAAGATGAAATATGAGCGGGTGGCCATGGCTCTTCAGCATCCCAGTCTATTCCCACCGAAAGGAGGATGAACAAGCCATCGAAACTGCATTCAAGAGTCATAATCACGGGAAACGCGGCCAGCCCCTCCCTCCACATAAATCACGCTGAGAAGCGAGCACAATGGTCTCTTTCCTGATGGGCTAATTGTCTTGGTTGGGTGTCTTGGGCCTTGGAGCAGGGAGGATGGGAGCACAACCATTTATTGTTGAAAAGGCCATCTGTGCGATTTGAATACAAAGTGATCCTTTCAGTTCCCTGAACCCTTTGCCCCCATTTCATGTTTTCTTACGTGACTCAGGCTCTGGGTCTTTCCAAACTCTCCATCTCTCCTGTCAGCAGTCATGCCCGGTCTCTGCTGGCCTGGGTCTTGCGGCCCTTTGGAAGTTGGGACCTGTTGGAAAGAACGATGACATGCATTTGAGTGTCTTGTTTATTTATTCCTTATTTTTAATACTTCTTCATAAACCCTGCCACCAATGCCTTCATTTCTCATACATGGCATCAAGAGAGTTCTGCAAAGTGACGGTGCCGGCCATTCCAGAATGTGGGCAGGTTCCCCACACTTGACAGCACAGGCTTCAGAGATGGCAGCTGGGGTCCCTAGACTTTGTCTCCCCGAAGCCCCTAGCAGCCTTGTTTTGTGGATGAAAGGGACCAAGACTTAGAGCAATTGAATGATTTAGCCACAACCACACTGCTGGTAAGAGCTGTGTCTTCAACCAAGACCTAACAGCCATATCCACTGCTTTTTCTAGATGCAAAGGTTTGCCTTTTAGGGATGGAAGTAAGAGAAATGAGCCATCTCCAGGAAGAGGCAGGATATGCCGTAGGGAGAAGCTCTAGAGGGGATGCTTTTTGGACAAAAAAGGGAGGTGCCTCCAACTTGCAGAATTCATATTCCTGAGAGGTGGCACAGACTGGAAAGATCCATGGCTTCCCACAAGAGCAGCAACTTTTGGCAGGAAAGGCACGATGGCTCTCCTTGAGGCAGGTCAGTGAGCTGGAGACCCAGAGGCCTCTGACCTGAGTCCCCACAGAGGCAGGGAGAGAATCTGCACCCAGATTTTGTGAATTGACTGGGTTTGAGTCTCAACCCCAGGTAAAAAGGAATCAGATGTCCCCTCAAAGAGGCAGATTCTGTCCCTAAAGAGCTCAATTGTTTTGTCCGTCTAGCCTCCCTCCCTCCCCTCCTTGCTGCTGGTCTGGCTACAGAGAAGCTCCTTCTTCGAGGCCTTGCTCTCTGGTCAGCCAGCTTGCTTTTCTGTTTTTAGCTTTTAAGGAAGACAGCACAATCTAAGCCGTTATCCTGTCTTGAATTTATCTTTCCTCCAGTCTTTTTTTGAACAGGGCCACCACCCTCCAAATTGTTCCCAGACCCCAGGTTTCAGGGTAAAATAATAGCACTCGGTAATTTGGTGAACACTTAGACTGCCATCCCGCCTGGCCCAGTGCCCAACTTCTGACCCACATTGTCTCTTTAATCCTCACTGAAGCCTCCCGAGGGTCATTGTCCTGGATGCACATTTACTCTCCTTCTACCCAGTGGACAGAGAAGACCGCGTCTTCAAGTAGTTAAGAAACTTGCCCAAGGTCTTATTCCTAGGGAGTTTCTAGAATGGGAAGCCGCTGTCCCAGCTCCAGATTTTGCACCCTTTATTCTGTTTTTTAATCATATGACAGCGTCCAAGCTGGAGGGCCAGGGACACAGCAGTTGCACTCCAGCTTCCAGACCATCCTGGGGTGGGGGGGCCACTGTTTTCAAATGAAGGCTGAGGTCTCTTGGCTCTTAAGGTTCTCCCGAGTTCAAGGCACCCCTGCTTGGTCTGCATCTTGGCCACACTGGCTCTTTCCTTCTCTGACTCCCTGTGCATGCCCTGGTTGGGCTGTTTCTTTGGCTTGATGTTGCCTGCCCTCCTCTATGCAGTCCTCCGCTTTTAAGGTTTGGCACCTCCCCTGAGACTCCTCTCTGGGGCACGCATCACAGGTCGCCACTGCCACCTCTGCCTTCCCCAGGTAGTGTGTTCATTCTCCGAGCAGGTGGACATGTCTCCCCTATGAGACAGTGAGCATCTGGGGAACCTATTTTATTCACTTCTGACTCTGTTATTGCCTGGCCGTTACTAGGTGCTCAGCAGCTGTGGTAAGCTGAGGTCGTACAGTTCATCTCTCTCATGATCAAGAATCTAGATGAGGAATCTGACGCTTCAGAGTGGGAGTGAGTGACCTGGCCAGGGTCATGGGGCCATACTAGGGACAGACCCAGGATGAAAAATCAGGGCTCTTGACTCTCTTGGCTCAGAGCGTTTTCTACAGTTCTTCAGTGTTGCAAAAGCAGAGCCCGGGTCCCATTTGGTTTATTAAGCAATCTGGTCAGGGTCACACCAGGGTCATGGGTACTGCCATGTCAAGGCCAACTCTTGGAGGAAAAGGAGACCCTATCAGGACCGCTCCTGTGGTTCTCTTCTCAGGTGTGTGGGCTCCCCGTTCCCTGAGCCCTTCGGCCTTAGAGAAAACCAGAGTGGGATTTTGAAGATCTTGGCTCAAATCCTGACTTTGCTGGTTGACTCACTAGGCGACTTTGGGAAAATTTCTTTACCTCTCTGATCACTGGTTTCTTTACCAAGAAAAATGAGGGAGTTGAATTTAGATGATCTCCAGGAGTTATCTTCAAAACCTCAGTGTTCTAATCATAGGATAAAAGGAGAAACAGACATTTTGGTATTCACATCGAAGCAAGAGTGTATTTTGTGTGGATTTATGCAAATACTCTTCATAGTGAGTATTCACCACGTACTTGTGACACAGAGGCCTGTGGCTCTTATGCAGGAAGGGTCCTCAGACACCAAATTAGAAGCGTGCCCAGCCTCCTCGCCATCCAGGATGCCTTCTCTGGGCTGCCCCCTGGGAAGCTAGCCCAAGGAGCTCTCTCCGACCCAGAATCTTCCCCCGACCCTCCTTCCTCTCTGCTCACTGAGCTCCTTTGTTTAAATTGCACCTATTTATGTTTTTTAACCTTTCCAATAACTGGTCTGTGGCATAAGGCCAATTGTCAAGTTGAATTTGTTCAGAAGTCTCATTCAGACTGTTCTCCAGGACTTTTTCCATTGCATTTTTCATTAACTTATCTCTTCTTTGGCTCAAACGTCACTACTCGAGGTAAATTTTTCTAAAATGGAGTTTTAAAATGTTAGTGGTTTTCCCATTTTGGTGAAATGCTGTTAAAATACATTTTTTTCTGCTGTTTCTTCTGGTGGAGGCACTGTGAGCGTCAAGTGGGCCAGCCTAGGAAGCTGCCCACTCTTTCTAACACTGTTGTCGATGGGGAAATCTCTTCCAAAACCCATAACCAACTCTTAGATGCACTTTGGGAACACAACACATACCCCAGATCAGCAGATACAGCATTTAATTTTTCAGTGACTGGAATTTTTTTGACCAGAGAATCTTTGAGGGTGGAGCTCAGAAGCTTCTCGCCTCTGCCACTGAGATCACTTGATTAACAAAATGATTTATAAAAGCCACGACCTTGACTGAGGGCCCACGGGTCATGCTAGAACTATGACCCAGCTCCCTGCCCTTCTAGCCTAACATACTTTGGTGTCTTTTGAAGAGTCTGCCAGCCTGGGGGCAGGGAGAGGAATCGATGCCCTTAGAAACATTCTTGCCATGTCACTCAGTAGTGCTGTCATTCAGAAAAGTAAGTCGCAACTTTGGGCTGTAATGGAAATAGTGAGAAATGGCCTGACTGATGGTGTCGGGGAGAGGTTGTCTAGTCGGTTGGCTTGTCTGTAAATTCCTGGTGTGCTCTTGCTGGAGCAGAATGAATGGACTGCTGTGTTTTACCTGGAGCTCAGATCATGGCATCCGTTGGAGACACTCCCTGCGGTGTGTTCTAAGAATAGCAGTGGGAACAGAGCTGAGGGGAAGAGGAGGGGGCTCCTTCAGGAGCTGGGTGGCATGCCTCACCCCCTCCCTCTTCCTGTCAGGCCCTGTGTGAGGAAGTGCCTTGGACTCAGAGACATTAGATGTTGGAGGGTGCTGGAGCCATCAGCCCCCACACCTGCTCCTCATCCAGAAGAGGAGGCCCTGGAGGCCCAGCGAGGGGAAAGGACAGGCCCAGGGAGACGGTCCCAGGTGGCAGGCTGTTTTCCTCCTGCTGCTTTAGCAGGGCGGCTGGCCATGGGGCCTCCTGAGGTTTTTCTCCCACTGCCTCTGGGCGCACAGGGCCTGGGAACTCCTGGGGCCGGATGTGGTCAGGCTTCCTGAGAGTCGCCCGGTAGGCGAGGAGTCCCTGGCCACTCTGCCCCAAGCCCTGACCTCCCCGCCAGCTGGCCTTCCAGCGCCACGCCTTCCCTTTGCTGATGTCCCCACCCTTGCTGACTTGTCCTTCTGTCACTTCCCAGGCTGTGTGCTGGGAGGGAAGACAAGGCCAGCAGAGACCTGACCTGTAGCACAGAGGACCAAGAGGCTCTGTCCTTCCCCAGGAGTAAGCAGCAGCAGCTAAGGTGGAGACAGGGGTCCTGCAGGCTCCAGTCTAGCCTGTCTCTCACTAGCTGTGGGGTCACTGGCAGGTCACCCAGCATCTGTCAAATGAGACAAGGACACCTATCTCCGTGGATTCTTGTGAGGATTAAAGTGGACGGACTATGCAAAGTGTCCCTTTATGATGCCTGGCACGTAGTAAGTGCTCAGTAATGGTGGCTCTCCTGCTGCTTCAAGCGTGACCCCAGGCTTGACTCCTGAAATCCCCTTCCTCGGGCCTCCACCCATGGGGCAGGCAGCTGTCTTTTTCAGTTTTTATCTTTCAGTTGACTTTTGTTGTGCTCCTCCAAAAGCTATTCATGTTTATTATGAAGACGACTTTTAATATTTAATACGGTTGAATTGGGAGAAAGAAATGAAGTTCGCCCTTAATCCCAGCACCCAGAGATGACCATTATTAACATTTTGGGGATATAGCCTGTCAGGCACGTGTTTATACATACATATATCTTACTTGCAAATTGGGGTTATTGGTACACACACTTTTCTAACTTGCTTTTTCCATTTGACAATGTAGTGTATCCATGCTTCAGTGTCAATAAATATTCATCGATGCCATCAGTTTTAGTACCTTCAGAGGATTTCATTATGTAGATGAAAGAAGCTTTATTTAAGTAATCTTCAGTAATTCAACAGTTAGGTGGTTTCCAATTTTTCAGGCTATTTCATTGTGCAGATGAAATGTTTTATTTAAATAATCTCCATGAGTGCAGCACTTAGATTGTTTCCTAATTTTCGTTGTTGTAAAGACCTGTGGGTATGTTATTAGCAATCCTTCAGGTGTAAATTGGTGCCCCAGCTTCCAGCTACTTGCTTGACCTTGCCTGAATATTTGTTGCAGAACATTTTGTTAGCATCAAATCCTGGTAGCAGAATTTCCCAGAAGATATAGACTGGTGAAAAAAGATTTGCGGTACCTCTTGTCAAATTACTCTGCAGAATGGTAGTGCTGACTTATAATCCTGCTTTAAGATTGACCGATTCACCCTGCTTTGCCCCAGATTTTCTCTTTTTTTTGCACTGAAAGTCCTGCTTCTTGGGAAATCTCTTGACCCCAGCAAACTGAGCCAGTTTTAGTCAGAGAATACCCATTTCCCCACACCAACACTGCAACTTTTTCATGGGTTCATTTCCTTGATTATGAGAGATGCTGAATATTCATGAATATGCACTTTGTTCATGTTTCCCTATTTGTGAGTTACCTGATCCAATCCTTTGCCTTTTTTCTGTTGGCCAGTTTATACGTTTATTATTAATGAACAAGATCTCTAATATAATACACAAAGTTGTCTTTTATTTTTGTTATTTCTTAAAAAAGCTATAGATGTTTTTGATTTATTGGTATTTTTATCCATATTTTGGTAGTAGCTTTATTGAGATATTTTTCGTAGCTCATGCAATTCATCCATTTCAAGAGTACAAGTCAGTGGTTTCTAGTATATTCCCAGATTTGTGCAGCCATCACCATAGTCCGTCTTAGATCATTTCCGTCATCTCCAAAAGAAACAATATCCTTTTTTTTGTTTATTTTTTTAAAGGTTTGGTGCTGGCAGGAATGAAGGCAGGTAGGCATGCAGGCAGAAAGAGCGAGCAGGAAGAAGCACACTTTAATTTTTATTTTAGGTGTGCGTTTTGGTTGTTCCCCCTGACCCTGGGACACAAACCCAGGTGTTTGGGATGTATGTGGACTGTGCCCAACAACTATTCCACAAGAATGCACCCATTTTCTTTAGATATCACCTACTAATATGGAGGCATCTCCTCTCGTCCAAAGCAACCCTATTCACTTTCTTTCTCTGTGGATTTGCTTCTTCAGGGCATTGCACATATATGGAATCAGATAACATTTGGTCTTTTGTAACGGCCTTCTTTCACTTAGCACAATGTTTCATGGTTCACTCATGTTGTAGAATGTACCAGAAGTTCTTTCCTTTTTGTGGTTGAATAATATTCCATCGTGTAGATATACAGAATTTTGTTTATCCACTGTTCTGTTGATAGATATTTGGGTTGCTTCTACTTTATGACTCTGATGAATAATGCTGCCATAAACATTTGTATACAAGTTTACGTGTGGGTGTATGTTTTTATTTTGGGGGCATATGATTTGGAGTGGAATTGCTGGGTCAAAGGTAGCTCTATGTTTAATTTTTTGAGGAAACTGCTATACTGTTTTCCAAAGTGGCCATACCATTTTTTGCATTCCCACTAACAGTGTATGGGATTCCAGTTTCTCCACATTCTCTCTAGCATTTGCTATTTTTCCATTTAAAAAATTGTAACCATTCTATTGGGTATGGAGACATAGCTCTATGGTTTTGAATTATGTGGGATTTTTTGATGACTAATATATCTATATCTATATATATGTGTGTGTGTATACATATATTATATTAAACTTTTTTTTGCCTGTGGTGTTATATTCACTCTAGAATTATACAATACTCACTCCTACTCCCCCTCCTTCCCCATGAAACTTATGATTTTATTTTTCAACTTTTAATATTTCATTCTATCTGGAATTACTTTGGTATAATTACTTTGGCCTGAGGCAAATTACTTTTCTTTTTTCCTGTTTATTTGTTCCAGTGCTTATGCATTACATTAAGATAAGCATCTTCTCATTACTTTCTTTAAAGATTTTTTATTCTCATACATTTATTATTTTTGATGAAATTCAGTATACATGTATTCAGTCCCTATCTCCTCTCTGTTCTTCCCCAAATACCTCATTGAGATTTGATTGTAATTATATTAATATATATACATACATATATATATATATATATATATATAGCGCAAAAAAAGGAGAATATTGAGATTTATACTATCTTTCCAACCAGGAATAAGATTTAGCATATCCTTCATTTATGAAAACCTTCTTTTAAGAGTTCCCAGCTAAAGTTTGGAAAAATGTTTTCATAGAGATCTTACACATTTTTTTTATTAAATTGATTTGAGGAAATTAAAATGTTAAATTTATATTGTGAATGGAGTATTTGTTTAGAATTATATGTGTTTTTTTAACTGATCTTATACTTTTGTAAAACTTGTACAGAAAAATACTAAGCATTGCCAAACTGAATAGAATGAAGAAAATCCCCCATTTGCCAAGCCCTTTCCCCGTCAATAATAGTTGCTGTAAGTTTAGTGTGTTTCTTCCAAATACTTTAACTTGCATACATGTGAACATAAATTGTGTTTTATTTCACTGAACAGTCTCATATTAAATAAATATTATTCTGTTTCTATAACTCATTTTTAAAACCTTGATATGTTATATAAATCTATCATATTAATGCCTAAAGTTCGCTTTTTTCATAGCGAATAGACTACAATTTGTTTAATTGCTCTCCTGTGGCTGTGAAATTATTATCCCCATTTTACAGATGAGAAAACTTAGGAACAGAGAGTTTGCATACAATTTACCCTCCTATGAAGAGTGAATAGGAGTGCCTGTTCCCTCTATACCTCCCCTACCTAATACTGGATGTTACTGCTCCTTGAGTTATTTCTCGAAAGTGAAAACATTATATTTCATTTTAACTTGCAGTTATTTGGTTATTAGTGATGTTGGACTTTATATTTATTCATCATTTATATTTTTTCTTTGACTTTGTCAATTTGTATCATCTGCCCAGTTTTCTGCTGGGATATTTGTCTTATTTGTGAGAGCCCTTTACATGGTTAAACTATTAACCATTTGCTTATTATATAAGTGACAAGTACTTTTTCCAGTTTACTGTTTGTCTTTTAACTTTATTGATAGTATCTTTTATCATTCAGAAGTTAATTCTTTCAAAATCCAATCTTTTTGGGGGGTGGGTAAAGGGTATTCTTTTTAAGGCCTTTCCCATGACAAATTATAATGAACACTCTTCTATATTTTATTCAAATACTTTATCCTTTTATTTTTGGCATTCATATTTTAAATTCATCTGCAATTAATTTAGTGCCTGGTGACAGATGGAACTCTTCGTTAATATTTTCCCCCCCAAATAGTTAATCAGTTTTTCCAAACCGCTTTTTAAAGCCATCTTTTCTTTTCTCACTTATCATAGACTAAATTTCCACACAGAAGAGATTTGATTTTGAACACTCTGTCTCCCTCATTAATCTGTCTGTCCCACATCAGATGGAGGCTTAATTACTATAGCTTCAAAATAGGTTATTAGTATTAAACACCTCCAGCCTAACCCCCGCCTTATTCTCTGCAAAATTCCCTTTGAACTTATGCCCTCTAATTCTAGCCTGCTGGAGACTATCCTTACTTTTTTTTTTTTCACAAGTGTATTTCAATAGCAGGAATTACACCGTATCTACAATAGCTCGTCTTCATCCCCGTGTTGTCCATAATAAGCACATCAACTGGCCCATACTTTGCTTTCATCCAAACTGCTTAATATTGTTGAAATCATCCGGACTTTCAGTTTCTGATTGCTACTATTTTTAAGCATGAGTTCTATTATGCTTTAAGAATCATTTGTCTAAAATTGCGTTTAGCTTCTCAATTATACTCTGACTTCATTGCTTGCCGTCTCTTGTAAACCACATTCTCTCATTCTTGACTTCTTGATTTTGATTCATTTTTGTCTGGAGCGATTTCTTGAGCAACCCTTTCTTGAGAAGGGGTCTGTGGGTGGCATTCTTCCTTCGTTATTGCAAGTCTGACAATATTTTCCCTCATGGGTGAGTCATCTTCTTCCTGAGTAGAGAGTTTTTGGCTAACAGTCCTTCTGCTCCAGAAGCCCAGAGCAGCACTCTGCTGTCCCAGCAGTTAGCGCTGCAAGAAAGTCAACCCTCACTTGATTTTCTGACATTTCTTTCTGGAAACTAGCAGGACCTCTCTTTGCAATCTCTGAAACTTAGAAATGTCACTCAATTGTTTCCAGCTGTTTTTTCCTCTTTTGGTAATTTTTCCGAGTACTGAATAGGGCAGGCCTCTCAACCTGAAGACCCAAGTCTGCCTTCAGTTCAGGGAAATAGTCTATTAATCTTTGAAATCACTTATGTCCTAATGTGTTCAATTCCCTCTTTCTGTATGTCCTGCTACAGACAAGAATGATATTACTAACAATAATGGCGCCTGGTATTTATGGAACGTGCTTTCCTTCTGCTTTTCTTCTGCTACAATGTGCAGTCTGCCCCATGCTATTGTTATGATCCTCATTTTGCAGCTGAAGAAGCAGAGGCAGAGAGATTGTAGATTGTGCATGGTCCTCAGCTAGGCGATGTGGGCCAGGGTCCACACTTGTCTGACTCCAGAGTCCGTGTTATTGCTACTACACTCTGCTCCTTGCCAGCCAAGTCCAAACCCCAGACCAGACCTTGTCTCTGACCCCGCTACCCTTCAGAGAAAGGTTGAGTATTGGCAACAAGGGGACTCCAAAACCAGAGGGAGGAAACATGGGGATGCCAGAGAGACGGCGCGCAGATAGGTTGGGAGACTGAGTTGCGGAGAGGAGGAGGGATCAAGCAAAGTTCCCCAGTGATAGAGAGCTGGGCATCTTCCCCTCCCGGCCTTTCCCTCTGTCTTAGCCACTCTCTCGGGCCTCATCTCTGTCCCTGGGCTTACTCTATGACCTTGTGGATCTCCCTGTTCCTGTCCCTTTAGTCAGCTCTCTAAACAGCAGCCAAAATGACTATTCTTCTAGAACACATCTGGTCACTTCACTGTCTCACTGCTGAATGTTGGTTGAGTGCTTGCATGAAGGAGCAAATGACTTCAGAGTCCCTATTGTCTCCTGACACTGTGCTAATAAGTACTGGTGTCACAATGAGCAGTAGTCTGGAATCTTCCCCTGCCAAACCCAATGTAAATGAGCATCAGCTGGAAATGGAGTTTATTGGGTGATGGAAGGTAGCCTGCAGGCATTGAAGGCTTCAGGGCTTCAGCAATAGCACCAGAACTGGCCTCACCCTCTTCATCTCTTGGTTCTTCCTGCTTCTGTGTTGTCTCGCTCCCTTACTGGTGGCGGTATAGCTGTCAGAAGTATCCGTTACGGTTTGACTCCCTCAGTCCTTTCAACAATAGTCTTGGACCTGAGCCTCATTGATTCAACTTAGGTCATGTGTCTGTCCCGGTCACTGAAGTCAGTGGAATGGGATCCAATGATCGGATGAGACCTGGCTGCATGCCATCACTGGTGTGGGAGATGAGTCAGTTCCCCATGAATCACCTGGTTTGAGAATAAGATGAGATGACATCTTTGATCCTTAGATGTCAAGGAAGGGTAGATAGAAGTTGGTCAGGCAAAATCTCAGATGCCTTAACTTGGTTATCAGCTAATGTGACTCACCCCGCAGAGCTGACAGTCTAATGTGGTAGAAGGTTAGATAACAACCAAACATGAGCAATGCATAATGAATCACTGACCGTTGTGACAGAGGACCCAGTGATAGTGTCCATGAGGAGGACCTGGTCAGGGACGTCAGGAAAGTTTCTGAGGCAAGGGGCAGGAGTTGGGATAGAAGAAGGATCATTCGAGGGGAGGATCTTAAAACAGCCCAGTGTGAATGGAGGCATGCGGAAGGAGATGAAGCAGGAGACGGAGCTGGAGGGATGTTCAGGGCCTGAGAGTCTGACCTTTATCCTGAGGGCATTGCGAGTTTTGTGTTAGATTTCTGTCTCAGAAAGTTCACACTGGTTTCATTTAGGAGACTGGCTTGGAGGACGACAAGGCCAGAGAGGCAGGGAGCCATTATGAGGCTGCTACCCTCACCCCGGAGAGAGGTGCTGGTGCCTTTGACTAGGCCGCAGGGATTGAGAGAGATGGAAGGTCTATGGGATGTGTGGGAGGTGGGATCTTCAAGACTTAGTAATTAAGTGGATGGGGAGTCTTTGGAAAAGGGACAGTTCCTGAGAGTTTGGTTCTGACCAACAGGTGGTACCATTCTCTAAGCCGGGAGCAGTGGAGAAGAAAGAATGTGTGGCAGGATCTTAGTCCCGCTCAGGCCTAAGTACTATGGTAGAGGCCTCATTAGTGTGCTCAGATAGATACAAACAGTTAGACAAGCAACTTTCAGTGAAAGTCCTTCTCCTTTTGTAAAACTCACATTAATTGTGCTTCCTCAAGCTTTTTCAGCAACAACCAAACCAGTCTGTACCCTATTCAGTGAGTACCGCTCTTGCCCATGGAGGTGAGGACAAGGTTCAGTTGCCACGAAAGTTTTCAACCTCTCTTGATTTTGCTACGAATCTCACTGCAAACCAGGAACAAGCAGTTCACGCCTCAGGACCCTTCTGCAAACACCCTTCCACTACCACTGATCTAATTCAACCCAGTACCTGTTGTAGAGATAGGGAAACTGAGGCCTGTGGAGCTGGGCCTTGCCCCCGGTCTCACCGAAGGCAGCAGCAAAGTCAGCGTTTCAGTCCAGTCTTTTCCCCTTACTCATCATCTATTTTGATGGCTTAGCCTTAGAACCAGCAGTCCAAGCAACGGGTAGACTTGGGGGAGTGTGTGGACGAATGTGTCTGTGTAGCAGCCAAGGTCACAGAGATGGCCTCCACATGTCAGAGTCAGTTGCTCTGCATGGAACACTCCCCAGGAACTTGGGTAGTCAGCACCCAGCCTGACCCTGGACCTGGCACAAACACGTCGGGTCGAGGGTTGCTCCGAACCGCCTGCCATATCAGGCCAGCATGGAGCTGGTGGGGTTGAAGCCAGAAGGGAAATGGTCGTGGCTCTTGGCCATTCTGTGTGACTGTAGCCGCCCAAGGTCAGGCTGATGCTGCTGAGGTCATTGCAACGTGCGCCCCAGGCTGGAGGCAGAAGCCGGCCAGTGACAGTTCTCAGGGCCCGCTCCACAAAAGGACATTTGGTCTCCTGGCTGCTCCTGCATGTGGGCTTCTTCTTGCCACAGTCCAGTCCCCACGAGCAGTCGAGTCCTTGCTGCCTGAAGTTGCTGAGCAGGAGGCAGACGGCCCAGGGAACTGGGCAGAGCACGCGGGTTAGGACATAGGCTTTAGCGCCAGTATTTCTGCCTTTGCTTTTGCTCTGTGACTGTTCTGTACCTTAGTTTCTGCTCCATCAGATGGGGATGATAGTAGCCTGTTTCCTCATAAATGGTAATGATCATCTGATGATTAGTACATCGAGATCCTCATCTATTAGACCCTTGACAAATATTATCACGTTGAACCACTCTTTCCATCAACCCTCTCAAGGTCAGTTCTGTCCTTTTATAGATGATAGCCATGAGCACACAGCAATGGTGGCTCCCATTCCTGAATGCCAGGTACCCTGTGTGCCCCTGCAGGGCTGTTGAGGCAGATGGCCACAGCTCCCTTTTACAGATGAGGAAATGGAGACTCAGAGACGTTCAAGCGACTTCCCCGAGGTAACTCCACTCAGATATTTTGGACTCCAGTGTCTTCCCAGATACCAGGAATGAATGGAACTGGTTCCTTTAGTGAGAGCTGGAGGGGCCTGGACGGACCCAAGACTGAGGGTGCTGTCACCCGCCCAAATGGGAGGTGCACACACTAGCTCCCTGCTGACCCCCCCCTGATTTCAAGCCTGGGCGCTACTCCAACTTGTCTGAGCACTGAGCGCTGCCCATGTGGTGAGTGGTGCAGTCAGTGACTTCTTCTAGAGGGTCTCGTGTGCCGTGGGCTGCCATGGACAGTGCTGCACAGCACAGTGGAGCATGGACTGGCCTTGAGCCATAGCTTTGCACTTCCTCATATTGTCCTGGAGTGGGTTTCCTCATCTCCCCCGCCTCAGTTTACACATCTGTAAAATGGGGACATGAGATATCATATCCGATAGGGTTATGGAGATTTAATGAGTCAACAATAAAGAAAGGCTTTGAATGGTACTGACACCTAGTACCAAGTGGTTGTTAAATAAATTACTTGGATCCATATGCAGGGCCCAGGCTCTGGGTGAGCAGGCACCAATGCCTGCGGGCCCATGTGCCGTGTACTTCTCCCTGTACCCGAGATCCCAGATCCCCCTGTACTGAACAACACCGTTGTCTGCGCAGGACTGAGAAGCACTGAGCTGCGATGAAGGGAGGGGTTAGTCGCTGGTCCCAGCCCTCCCACTCCATTGCTCTGTTTCCTAGGGAAAGCCACTTTCCCTTTCTGGGCCTCAGTTTCCCTGACTGTAAATGGGGAATAATGAAAGCTCTCCAAGGGCCATTTGGGCTCAGTGAGCCTGCCTGCCAGTGACTCCCCACTCCTGCTCCCAAGGTTGGACTGGGAAGGCCTGCCTGATTTGTGTCTGGACCAATGAGGAAGCGCTTGGGCTTCTGCAGGTACAAGGCGCCAGGACACTGAACCACTGTGCCCTTTCCTCATTATCCTTGCCACCCAGAGCCTCCATGAGACTTTCTGCATCCTTCTGGGCCAGCACCCGGAGGCAGTAGAGCTGCACTGCCTTGGCTCTGGGTCTCTATTGATCTCTTTAGTCCCAAAGGCGGGCAGGTTCAGGAAGGTCAGCCCCCTCTTCCAGATGAGGGCTCAGTGCAACCCTGCCCAGCAGTACGGGAGCGAGGACTGGAAATGGGGACCCTTGCCTCCCAGTTCCATGCTCGTTCCTTTGTTAGGGATGTCTCCTCCACTTGTGGTGCCAACTCTTGGGCTGTTACAAGGCACCCCTCTCGACCATCATGTTGGAGAAAGGCAGCCCCAACTCTGTCCCTCTCTGATTTGCCAGTTTGTGGCAAAAGGTGCTAAATGGAAATGCGTGTATCCAGCTGCACTGGCCAGTGCACTGGGAGGTGACTGATGCAGCACTCCCTGAGGGAGAGTGTGGGGCGGTGACATTCTTAGAGTCCGCCTGTGCTGGCTGCAGGACCCTGGGTTACATGGCAGCCGCCCACTGGGATGAGAGCAGCGAGGGTAGGGGTGTGGCAGGGGTGCTTCATTATTGGCTCTTTCTGCTGGGAGCCTGGCCAGTGGCTCTGTGCTGTCCCAGCCAGGGAGCTTGCAGGGTGTGTGGGGGTGCTCCCGGCTGTCTCCGGACGCTAGTGCCAGGGGCGCCACCACCATGAGCGATGGATGCTTGTAGCTGTGATGCTGCACTTCAGGGACCAGCCGGGGCTCTGGGGACAGGCGGCAGAGGAGCCAGAGCCCATGGGTGTGAGTATGAGCGTGCAACCCAGGGGCTGCCTGGCCGCCTGGCAGGCTGAAGGACTGGCCAGTGGAGGAGCGTTCCTGGAGACAGCTGACACCTCCTGTGAAAGTGCTGGGAGAAATCACGGAGTTTTCTAGTGCGATGGAGGAAAGAAATGCAGTCTCTCTCCAGAGGGGCAGCGGCAGGCTGGACAGGGTGTGTGTTTGGGAAGGGCGCTGGAGGAGGAGGAGGAAGAGGAGGGCAAGGAAGGGGAGGAGGATGGGGAGGAGGGACCGGTGATGCAAGGGCTTTGAAAAACGCTACCTAGATGTGGGAGGTGGAACCTGGTCATTGGGTTCTGCCTTTCCCAGCAGGTATCGCTGCCCTGGGGAACTTGGGTAAGTCCAGAAATAGCTCTGCTGACACAAAGGAGCTCTGTCTGGGGGAAGGCAGCCGCTTGACACAGCTGCCTGCCGGCCGCCCTGCCCGCCCGCCCGCCTGCGGGAGGAGCCAGCAGAGACCGGCGGGCGGCTGGCAGGAGCGGCAGCCAGGAGTCGCCTGGGTCCCCGCTGGAGTGTGCTGGGTAGGTGCCTTAGTGACAGGGTGTGTGTGTGGTGGGCGGGGGCTCTTGTCCAGACCGCCCCGGGGCCCCTGTTTCTATTGTTTCTTCCCCTGGGCAGCCATTGATGGGACTGTGGCTCTGACGGCAGAGTAAGTGTGAGAGTGTGTGTGTGTGTGTGTGTGTGTGTGTGTACACCATGCATTTCTGTGACTGTTTCCATGGGGCAGGGAGTAGGGGCTGCAGGGCGAGGGCCATGCTTCCACTCTCCGTGGCTCCCTCACTTTTAGACTGGCCAGCAGGATTTTCTTTTTGGGAGAAAGGAGTGTTTGGTGATCACCGGCTCAGAGGACCCCGCCTGGGTAGAGAGAGCTCCCAGTCCTGCTGGCGATCTTCTCAGGGTTGCTGATCTTGCACCAGTGACCGCTGGGGATGGCCGCCCTTGCATAGTTTGCTGTCAGGGAAGGAGAGAGTTTCAGGGGTCGTCCTGACCCTTGAGACTTCTGCTGATAGGACTACTGGAAGCAGTGAGTATGCTCTTCCCCATCCCCAAGCCCAGGGTCCCTGGGGAAAGACCCTGCACCTGCTCCTTGGCTCCAGCTGAGACCCATCAGGAAGGGGTATTAGTTAGGGACAGACTAGCCACTGTGAATGAATAGAAGCGAATTCATTTCTCAGTTGGGAGGCCCCACATCTCTACTCTTGTCCCAAGGTGTGACTCTCAGGCTGAAGAACCTGGACCAGTCCATGTCCATACTGCAGGACTCTGGCTGGGGATGGAGGATGGAGGACTTCTGCCTCCTGGAGCAGTTGAGGACAGGATCTGTGGTACCATTACCCTGACCTGAGCTTCATGATTCAACTGTGATGCTGGCACTCTTAGTTTAAGGTGCCTCGCTCCATGCAAGGCCACCAGGCCCTTCACTGCAAACGTTCCCCACCCAGCTGCCCTCAGGCCTTAGGGCTGGCGGGCTCTCTATCTCCCTTCTCGAGGTGGTTGGAATCGATACATCTCCTGGAGCACGGAGCAGCAGGCCTGCCCCACCAGTGCCCATGGGATCCCAGCCAGGGCATTGCAGCCAGAGTCAAAGTTTCCACCAGGGCCCCTGGAGTCCTCTGCACCCAGCCAAAAGGCACCTCCCCTCGTCCCCAGCTCTCGACCGCGTCATGGCTGAGCCCAGGGTGGGCCCTGCAGGGAGCCAAGTTCCACAGCAAGGCTTGCTCCAGGCCCAGCCTGTCATCTGACAGGGCAGAGGTTAGTGAAGACAGAGGTAGTGGAGGCAAGCGCCCACCTGTGGGCATGTGTCCAGGGCTTTGAACCTGATGGGGCTTCTGACTGGTACTTGGCATCAGTGAACTCACTCTCTCCCGGCTTTCTTATCTTTGCACATGCTGCCCCCTTTGCCTGGAAAGCCCATCTCTTCTCTCCTCTTCTCTCCACATCTCAATCTTACCCTTACCCACACCAGAACAAGTATTCTGGCTGGACTCTGTCATTGGTGGTGGCTTCATTTCCTACTTATGTGGGATGAGGGCCTTCTTCATCCCTTGGTCCCCAGGGCCTAGAAGGAAAGGGTTTTCCTTGATGTCCAAGTCAGCTCCTTCTGCCCATCTCCTGGCTCTGCCCGGCAAAGAGTGGGCACTACCAACTTGAGGGTCTAAGAGGAGCTCACGTTGAGGGAGCTCATTTCTGCGTGTCAGGGCTACTTCCCAGGGGTGGCCCTCGACAGGAGGAGGGGAGATCGGAAGAATCTTGACTTTAGCCTGGCATCAGCCACGTGGAGAACCCACTCTGGATCATGCTGGGCTGGGTGGTGTCCACATATGGCCTGGGCCATGGAGGGTGGGAGGGACAGCTGGCTGGTTTGAATGCGATGCTCATGGGCATTTGAGCAGATTATAGCAACTTGGAGCTTGGCTTAGGCCCCCGTGGGAGTGTGCCAATCAGGGATGTGGATCTGGAGGCTGGAGGGCAAAAACTCCCAGTTCATATTCTGCCTGGGCACCCACCGAAGAGGCCTAGCTGAGACAGGGGTGTCAAGGCCCAGCTGAGTTCTCGAAGATCTTTGGAGCTACTTCTTGATCCCCAAGGCCCTGGAGGTGCTGAATCCATTTGCCTCTGGACAGATCAGGGAGAAGAAGGACTTGCCTGAGGTTACAGGTGACTCAGCAGCAAAGCAGGGTCCAGAATCCAGGTCTTGGTCTCCTAAGTTCACATCTCTTTCAGTCATACCAACTAGATGACTCAGAGTACCTTGGTGACATCTCAGGGCTGCCTTTGTTTTTTGGGCTCCGCAGTGACATATTTGCTACTTTGGATCTGGGTCTTACTGGCTAGAACTCCACTGTCTTCTGGAAAGTCAATGAGTGTGGTAAGAAAGTCTCTGCTTGGCCAACAGGCTAGACGCTGAGGTACATTCTAGTGCTGCTCACTGGATGACCTCAGGCAAATATGCATCCATGCTCCCTCCTCCTTTCCAGCTGGGCTGGTTTCTCCTTTGGGGCAACCAGGGACTGGACCAGGGGTTCTTTGTTTCTCTGCACACCCTCTCCTCTTCCCAGGGTCCCAGAGTCATGGGTCAAGGCCAGGGTGTGGCTCAGCAGGGAAGCAGCCCCTAACCTGGTGTCAGGCACGCTGCTCAGCAGTCTTCTCATGCAAGCTGGAGCCCAGGCCGAGGCTGGGAGGTCTGTTGTTGTTTGCGGAGCCAGGCTGTTTCCAAGATGTCATTGCTCAGGGAAAACCATCATTCCTCCCAGGGATAAACAAGGCTGCTTATGGCTCAGCCTGCTAAACCCGGAGAGGCTGGAGCCACTCACAACAGGCCAACCAGGCTCAGCTCCAGGGAGTTGTTCCACCAGCTACAACCAGGTATCTGGGATTGGGGTGCGGGGGTGGGAGCTGGATTGGGCAGAGGGGTGCTGGGACCATGAGCCATGTGGCAAATCAGAGCACTGAGGCACAGAGGCGAGTGGAGAGTATGCCAGGTGCCCTCTTCCTCTGGCAATGTTCTGAGGTCATCACTCCAGATGTGCGGATAACTGCCAGGTGTGTCCTTGGCTCCAGGTGTCCGGGGCTTCTCCCTTCTCCCTGCCTGTCGTGGACTAGCCTCCTTGCGCCTGGCACTGTGGCACAGGCCACTGATGGAAAATGGTCGGTGGCTCCCAATTTAGAGAGCAGGGGCGCCCTAAAGTTATTTTGGAACTGGGCATGCTTCTCACCACATAGCTGGGCTCTCTCAGGTACCTCTTGTTGGGGTTAGCCTCAGACTAATCACACTACCTCAGGTACCCGGGGCAGAGTGGCAGAAGGTAGGGGGACATGGGGGCAGGTAGAGGAAGAGCTTGGCAGGACTCTAAAGTCTAGGCTAGTTAGAATTTTGGGAAAAGGCCAGAGGCAGCCAAGGGAAGGACCATAGACTAGAAGATTCTGTAGGAATGTTCATGCCACTCAAGTCAAGGGTTGCAACAGATGAGCACTTTTCCTGCTCAGAACTTAATGAGTAGCCTCCCAGTTGATCGAAAACAGTAACTCTGCGTAGCCCTCCCCCTGCCTCCCCGCTCCCTGCCTCCACATGTGTTAATGAATACCTATCATATGCCAGGCACTGGCCAGGTACTGGAGGTGTAGACCTAAAAGGCCCAAGCTTTCATCAAGCACCACGGCGGAGGGTCTGGGAGGGGGATTCCTGGGGAAGTGTTCGGTCCAACAGGAGCCTCAGCAAAACTTCTTCCAGGAGGTGATGGAATCTGGTTGCACAGATGCTGGTCCGTTGAAGGACCCATCACTTCCCCAGTCTAGCCACCCACCTGAGGCTGATGTATCCAGCCACAGGTTCCTGCATCCAGGGGAGGCTGCATAATGCAGAGTCTCTGGACTTGAGGGAAGACTCTTACTTGATTGACAGTGTGTGCCCTCGGGCAAGACACCGAGCTCCTCTGTGCCTCTGTTTCTCCCTCATTTAGCCTCTTGGGGTTAAAGAAGGTGATGCTGGGACATGAAGTGTTTCGGAGGCCAGGTGGCTTTTATTGAAATGAGTGTGGGCACCAGGCAGGCATTCGGTAAACAAGGTGGGGTGGTGGGGGCGGGTAACACAGCAACTTTTTGCAGAGGGGGCTCAGATGGAATATGCTGAGAGATGCGTGCAAAGGAGAGGTGAGGAGCTTATGGAGGAAGAAGCCACAGCCCAGGCGCAGAGGAGACTCTGGATTTGTTTTCCATGTAAACTTTCAAATCGAAATATAACAGAAAGATGAGACGTATATAGCCGATGAATTTTTACCAAGTGAACACCCTCTCCAGGTCAAGAAAGAATATTTTCATGCCCCGGGAACCCCCACAGCACCCCTCTTTCAGTCACTTCCGCCTCAAAGCTAACACCTGCCCTGGTTTCTCTCGCTGATTTGTGTTTTTGAGCTATGTCTACATGGGATCACGGGGTCCATATTCTCTTAGGGTGATGGCTCTCAGTCAGCATTTTGATGGTGAGATTATGGTAGGAAGTTTCATTTTGTTCCTTCTCATTGCTGTGTGATGTTTCATTGTGTGAACATAGCACAGCTCAGCCATTCTACTGTGATCGCATTTGGGTGGTTGCCAGCTGGAGGTTATAATGGGTAGTGCTGCTATGAATATTCTTGCACAAGCCTTGATGCTCTATATGTGCTTTTCTGTTGGGTAAATACCCAAGGGTTCCAATTGCTGAGTCACAGAGTTGTATATAATTAGCTTTAGTAGATACCATCTTGTAATTTTCCCAAGTGTGACACCAATCCTCCCTCCAACAGCCCAGCTCGGGAGTGGTCTGTGCCTTCACTGGCTTTCGGGTATTGGGCATTGTGATATCTGATTGTGGTTTTAATTTGCATTTCCTGGGTGACTAATGAGCTGGCGCCACCTTTTCATATGTTGATAGGCCACTTGGATGACCTCTTTGTGAAGTACTTGTTCTAATCTTGCCCCGGCTGTTCTTTGGAAAGTCTATCTTTTTCTCATTGATTTTTTCCAGAGCTGAGCAATACTCTGGTTCTGTGTCACTGTTGAATACATGCAGTGCAAATCATCTCCTCCCACTCTGTGGCTCGCCAGTTGTTCTGTGTTTACCTCTTTCAGGAAGAAGTTCTTACTTGAATGCACTTGGACTTGTCAATCTCTCTCTTTACCGAGAATGCTTGCGGGATCCTGCTTCTTTGACTGTTGAGAGGTTCTGGGTCTGTTCCCCTCTGTTATCTTCTAGATGTTTTGTTGTGCCATGTTTCCTATTTAGCTCTAAAATCAGTGTGGAATAGGTTCTTATACTCAGTGGACATAGCAGTCAAGACTCATTTTTTCCAATTCATTAAGAAGATCATCCTTTCTCTCTGAAGGGCAGTAGCACCTGGGTCAGAAATCAAGCAGTAATGCTCATGTGGGTGAGTTGAGTTTTGAAGGATGAGTAGGCGGGTGGGAGGTGAGCACTACCTCGTTCTGAGGGGCTGGAGGCGAGAAGGGAGAACTGGTGTGGTGGAGAGTTCTTTGACAGGAGCTGGGACAATCTGGAGGGATGGAGAACCTTTAAGTAGGAGAGGAACTCAGTCGGCTTTGTGTGAGGGACATGAGAAAAGTCCCAGGACAGGAGGATGCGTTGGGAGCAGACCGCAGCTCCAGCCAAACCCAGCCTGGACGTGAGCCCTCGGCTGCAGGAGGCTGTGGTGCAGGTGGCCACATGCCTGGGTCCCTGGAGGGTGACCTTTGGCCACAGGGTTGCAGCGGAGTCGAACAGCCAGATGTCCACTCCAGTGTCTTCTGGTGGCGGAAGCGCCCGCTCAACGTTCAGCGCTATAGGCCTGGCAGGAGGAGTATTTTAGGAATGGGGGCAGACCAGGGAATGGGGTGCTTTCTGCGTCTCTTGCCCTTGATGAACCCTGGCCACACCTTGGAACCTGAGATCTGAATGCTCCCCTCAGGCTGGCTGAGGTTCAGAGCCAGACAGACACCCCTGGGAGAATGCCGCCCAAAGAGCTGAGCGCCACTCTCCAGGTCCCTCAGTGCGCCACAGCGCCCGCCTGGCCTGGATCCCTGCCTCCAGGCCTTTGGTGTGGGTCTCAGCTGGAGGTCTCTCATAGGGGTCAGAACATGTCAGTCCTGCTCCAGAGTGGGACCATGAGGGTGATGATGAGAGGGGCAGGTGTGACGGCAGGAATTGAGTACCTACTGTGTGCCCGGCCCCTTTATGTGGAAGAGCTGCCAACAGAGCTGTGATGGAGACCCTGGATGGTTCTAGCACCACTTGTCGTATAAGGAATTGAGCCCTGAGGAGGTAAAGCAGTCAGTGCGATGACACCAAGCTAGGAGGTGACAGGAGGATTCGAACCTGGATTAGCCCCAGGCCGCAGTTCTTCACCAGTGGTGTGCTTTCTCTCCACCACCCCTGTCCTCCCTGGCCTCTGTGTTGGGCTTGGAGTGAAGCCCTCCATCCCAGGTCGGTGCCTGGAGGCTGCCGTCGAGTGGTGGAGGCGGGCACGGTCATGGGCTGAGCTCTGCTGTGTGCCAGGCCCTCCTCCCACCCTCAGCAGCCCTGCGAGGGAGGCCTCACACTGACTCAGCTCTGTGGTTAGGAAATGGGATTCACCGCTGCCTGATTCCAAATCCTGGTGTCGTGACCACTGAGCTGTTCGTGCCTTTCCCTGGGGTCCTCCTAACTTGGCAGAGTTTCGTTTTTTAAAAAATTTGAGCAGCCTAGGTTTGAAATCAGGGAGAAGCCACGTGCTTCCGACCCTCCTCACCATGAAGGGATCCCTAGAGGGAATCAGCTGGGGAGGGTCGCCAGGTGCAAGGACTTCTGGTCCATCCCTCCCCTCACCAGGCGATAGACACCTGTCGCTTACTTGGAACCCATTTAGGGTGGGGACCCTGTGTGAGGCGGTGTCGCCACCGCTGAGCAGTGCCTGGCCTGAATGGTCCCCCAGTGGGTGCTTGGCACCATCTTTTTATTATTTTTTTTTTAAGAGAGGAAGGAAGGGAGAGGAGGAAGAAGCATTTAAGGAAGGAGAGGGAGAAAGAAATGTCTTTATTTAGTTAGTTATTCATATTTTAGGTTTTGCACCCTGACACCAGGTCTTGAACCTGCGCTGTTGGGCTCTGCATGGTCCACACACTGGAGTCTCAGCCCCCTGAGCCCCAAGGGTGCACCAGTATTTCTAGTTTGACCTTTTCCCTCCCCCAGACTTGGGTCTTGAACCCAGGTACTTGACCTACTCCTTAGCCGCTAGTCACTGGGGTGCGCCTTGCAAGGTCTTTGGAAAGGAGGGAGGGAGGTCATGAGAAAGGCTGAGAAGAAGAGGGCAGCAGAGATCATGGGTTAGTGGAAAGAGCTGGGCTTCGGGGCCAGGAGGACTGTGCTTTCGTCTCCAGCCCTCCGCTTGCCTTTTGAGCTGATCAGGTTATTTAATGTCTCAGAGTCCCCGTTTTCTTATTTGCAAAATGGGACCGATGTTAGCTACCTCAGAGGGTGTCTGGAAATAAGAGGATAATGGAGCCACAGTTCCAGCATCTTGTGTCTAGTAGATGCTCGGTGAAGAGTCTTTCTCTTCCTCTCTCCCCCACCTTATTCATCATTATCTGTTTCTTCCAACCCTGGTTCTACCTTCCCTGTTTCTACAGCACCAAGTAAACACTGCATTCAGGGTAAAGTCCAAATTCCTTAACATACCCATGCCTGTACCACCTCAAATGTTCCATGCTCTCGTGAGTATCCTGGCTGCCCCTCCCCCTGACCCCTTTTCATCTTTCCTGCTGCCTCTGCACCTCCATAGCCCCCAGAGGCGGTGGTGGGTGGGTGAGTGGGGGACACCGGCCCCTGACTCACTTCTCTCCCCTCTAGGCCTCCTGCCTTTGGGAGGGAAACGTGTCTTCCACCGCTTGTCTCTGCCTGCACAGGCCCCGGCACATGGCTGGTGCTCCGCAGGTATTTACTGAGTGACTCTGGGGGTGGGAGTGGGGGTGAGGAAGACCGGGACGCAATCCTGATAAAGCCAAAGGAGGACCTGCCCAGGGCCGTGAGGGCAGGGCAGGCTGGGAATTGAGAGAAGAGAGACCTCTAGCCAGGGCACCCTGGGAGCATTTACCTGGGGCTCTCAGGTGGGCAGTAATGGGCTGGAAGATGAAGAAATAACAGGGAAATGAGACCGTGCCTGTGCACGGGTCACACAGAGAGAGAAGGTGGCAGAAGGACAGAGCAGCCGTGGTGGGGCCCCCAGGTGGACTGTTTGGAGCAGAGAGTCCAGGGGTGGGGCAGGAGGGGCCCCAGGGGCCTGGTGGCTCCTTCTGAGGTGGTGAGCCGTCCTCACAGAGTCAGGGAGAGATGGAAGCCCCCGCGCGCTATGTTCCTGCTCTCGGATGAGAGCTGGAGGTGAGGAGGGCTGTGGAGGGGGCGCGGAGACTGCGTCCAGTCCCCACCAGTGAAGCCGTGCTGTCTGAGATGGGAGAGGAGAAGGGTCTTGGCGAGCGATGGGCGGGTAGCTCACAGCCTGGTAAGTGAGAAGGAGGTGGGCATCTCAGCAGCTCCGAGGGCCAGGCCTGAGGCACGACATAGGGTGGGTTTCTAAGAGGGCTCTCCTGTCTGCTCGCTCCTTAGGGGTTCCTCTTCCCCGAGTGTTGGCTTTATGCTAGGAGATTCTTTCTTTCTTTTTTTCCATAGTAGAAATAGATACTTTATTTTATTAATTATACTTATTTTTAACCATTAAAATACCCTCATATGTATAGGTTCCCCATTCTTCATATATATGTCAGCACACCCTGCCCGCCACCAAATCAAGTGTTCTTAACCATTGTCCAGGGGGCTCCGCCACCATTTCTCCACCATCCCGTCCCACACCCTGTTGGTGACCTCAGTTCTATTGCAAGTGTCCAAGGGCTGGTTTTGTTTCATCTGTTGCTTTGTTTTGTCTCTTCACATTCCATCTCTGAGTGAGGTCATCTGGTATCTGTGTTTCTTCTTTTGACTTGTTTCACTCAGCATCATCCCCTCTAGTTCATTCACGTTGATTCAAATGACAGGGTTTCATCTCTGCTAAGGACCGTGTAGCGTTCCATTGTGTATATGCATCACATCTTCTTTATCCATTCATCTGACGTTGGGCACTTAGGTATTTTCCAGTTCTTAGCTCTTGTGAATAGGGCTGCAGTAAACATGGGGGTGCATACCTCTCTACTAAAGAGTGTTTTTGTATCTTTTGGGCAAATACCCAGAGGTGAGTCCTGGGAGATTCTGAACTGAGTGAGCTAATTCTCCACTGTGCCTCTACATTACTTTCCACAGAATGGGCTGGCTCCTGCTGTGCATGCTGCCTCCTGAGTCCTGACACAGCCATGAGCCGTGGGACCCTACAGGGCAGAGAATTCTCATTCTACAGTCAAATCTCTTCCGCTCTCCCCTCCTGCAGCTGGGCTCATTGATAGGGAACACAAAAGTAAGCAGACTCCAGCTGGTGGCCAGCTCCCCATCCTGCTGAGACCATGGCGGCGTTGGCTTCCCACTGCAGAGACAAGGTTCTGCTGTGGATTCTGTTCCTGCTGTGTGACATTGGGCTTTTTGCCTGCCTTCTCTGGGCCTCAGTCACCTTATCTGTGAACTGAAATTGCTCCTCAGAATTTATCTGGGGAGTCAGGAAAAAGTCAGGTGTCCTACTCTCAGGAAACCTTATTTAGAAGGTCAGGAATTGGGCCCAGCTAGTTCTCTAGCTTCTAAGTGCCACTAAGACAGGGATCACGTCTTTCTCGTTCTTTGTAGAATCCACAGAGTTTACATTTTTTGTTTTATGCTCCACAGGTGATTCTAAAATAAGTCTCTTTGTTGAGCAGTCTAGATCAGTGCTTTGATGTGCAGGTGAGTTACCTGGGGTCTTGGTAGAATATAGTTTGATCCTGTAGGTGTGAATGGAGGTAGAGATTCAGCGTTTCCCACGAGCCCCGGGTGCTGCTGGTTCACGGCCCCTCTCTGAGTGTTAAGGGGCTGGATGGTGAAGCTCACTGCATCGCCCGGCAGTGGGCAGTGGGCAGTGGTTCATCAACCATCAAGGACCAAAGATTGGGGTGGGGGTCAGGGGGGTTCTGAGAGGTGAGGTCACAGGGGGATACAGAGCCCATAATCTTCCAGGACATTACCAGAAGGGCCTTGGGGAGTCATGTCAAGGTTTAAAGCACAGAGATGACAGGGTCAGACTTGCTTTTAGAAAGCTTTGCTGGCATGATGCGGAGAATGCCCAGAGGATTGTGGACGGGTGCTGGGGGCCCAGCCTCCATCCCGATGGGAGATGATGGTGGTCTGGAGGGAGGTGGTGGTAATAGAGATGGAAGGAGCGGAAAGATTCTTTTGTTTTTTTTAAATGAATACGCTTTAGTTTTTAGGGCAGTTTTGGGAATTGAGAGGAAAGTACAGATTGTTCCCATATCCTCCCTGTCCCCGCACAGGCATAACCTCCCCCAGTGGAAAGATCCTTGTGATTTCACGATCCAGAGGATTTGGTGATTGGCCATAGAGGGGTGGCAGTGAAGGAAAAGGGAGAGGGAATGACGCCTGGGTCCCTGGTTTGAGCAATCGGTGGTAGCTCTGTTGACAGAGATTCTAGTGGAGGAGTAGATGCTGGGAGGGTCTTATATCCACTGGGCATTCCAGGCAGGGGGTCACCAGTGGGCTGGGCACCCAGGAGGGGTCTCCATGTGTGTTGGGGCCTTCATGTGTGTCGGGGCTGCTGCTACACAAGGGTCCTCTCCGTCCCACCAGTGTGCTGAGCCTTTCCTGGCCTCGGGTCCTTGCCTACATTCTTTCCTCCCCAGTGAGCCCTTCTCTGCCCCCGGAGCAGATTTCAGACTCAGTGCCATTCTACAGGGTGGCATACCCCACACGCCCCTTTCTTCCTCGGTCTCACTCCTCCTTAGCATTTCATTCATGTAGTGGATCCCCGCTGGCACTCAGTCCATGGGCCATGACGGGCATATCCATCCTTCCTCTCAACCTGTAAGCGCCACTCAGGCAGGGATCCTGTGTTTCTTGTTCCTCATGGAATCCACGAACCTGGAACAGTGTGGTGACGCCCTGCCCTGGAAACTAGACTCGGGGCGGCTCTGGCTGGCAGTGTGGACAGGACTCCCTCAGCGGCCAGGGGTGAGATGGTGCTGGCGGCCTGGGGAGCGTGCAGGGCTGGGGCAAGAGTGCTGTGTGCTAGCGCTGAGCTCTGGGTGCATGCCAGCTCCTCCACTCCTCCCACAACACTGAAAGGCTATTGCTCGTCCCGTGTCATGGCTAGGGAAACTGAGGCAGCGAGAGGGTCAACTCCAGCTCACCCAGCAGTAGGGGTGAACAGGGTCAGGATCCAGAGCTCTCACCACTGTCAGGTGCTGCCTCTATCCTCCTGGCCTTTGCCAAGCCTGTGGCCTTGGGGACAGGGACGAGGGGAAGGCTTGAAGGGCTCTGAGCTGGTGGCAGAGATGGGGTGGTGGCTCCGGTCTCTGGATGTCAAGAGGTCAGACCTGGAGGAGCTGGACCAGGGCTGGTCTGGGAGACCTAAGGGTCAGCTGAATGGATAAGTTTTCTGGAAGCCAGTGAGCCAAACTTGATGGCACAACCCCAGGTCAAAAGTCAGACCTGGAGGTCAAATGCAGGGAGGGAATTTGAATAGCCTCTCCCTTTCCCTGATGGCTTTCTGGTCCACAGAACACTTTCCTGTCTTCTCTCAGACTTGGTCCCTTCGGCTGTCTGGAAAAGGGGTGCAGAAGGCTTCTTCACCCTGTTTCGTGGCAGAGAAAACCAGAAGTAATAGCCTGGGATCACACAGCGAGAGAATGATGGGATATGGACTCCAGCTCAGGTCTGCTGGCTTTTGTCTGCTGCGCTGTCTGTAAAATCCCAGCTGCATGAGTGCCACTCCAAGACAGAGGCAAAGCCCAGTTTGCACCCCCATGTGCCACCCCATCACCCCGGTGCAGGAAGTGGTTTCTGAGGGGAGAGTTACAACCCGGCATTCATGGTGGTTGTGATGATTCATCTCAGAACTGCGGGTTGACTCTGGGGTCAGCAGACCTGGCCCCACACTTAGTAACTGTGTGATATTGGGCAAGTCACTTCCAGCCACCCGCTGCCACCCCCGACTCCGATAGCAGGTGGCGACTGGGTCCCAGGAGACACAGCTGCGTGTCTGGGTGTCACACCTGCCACCTGCCACCCTTCCCTAGTCTGTTCTGAGCCCTGGCTTGGCCTGGGAGAGGATTTGATTAGGTTCTAAATAGCAGCTCCATTTAGAGGGCCTGGTTCATTTCCTGTGTGCTTCTAGAATGCCAGACACGGACAGAATTAACCCTGGTCCAGTCAAGCCAAAGAAGGGAGGGGTGGGGGAGATGCAAGACTCCCCGCAGGAGGGGCAGCTGCCCTGAGGACTCTGGACCCAAGTCCCTGAGCGAGCAGGCCTGTCTCTGGATACCTTGGCTAGAATCTCGTCACTAGCCCATTGCAACAGCTTCCTGACTAGCTGTCCCCAGCCCCCACACATCCTCCATCAGAATACCCAACACTTTTGCTAGGATTCACTGTCCAACCTCCATGGTTTCTGCTCAACTGAGGTCAGGGATGGTGTTTGGCTTGTTCTCTGCTGTCTCCCTGGGGCCTCACTCAGGGCCCGGAGGATGAGTGTGGCATGTATAAGTGCATCCCAGTGCTGCTACCCCAAGTCCTCCTCACACTGCTCGGCTCTGCCTGACAGTCTGTCACCCATGGGGGATCCCACGCCTGGCATCCATTCTGTGCCCTGCTGTGCTCTTCTTTATCTCTACTCCCGTCCTAATTCTCTCTTCCCTGCACCCTCCTCCATGTTTCTGAGGTTTCCTGCATTTGCTCCAGTGACTTCCTCCCAGGTGCCCCCACCCCAGCTCTCCCAGGAGCACTGACTTGACCAGACCTGGCCTGTCCAGGAGCACAGGGAAGAACCAATGAGTGCCAGTCCTCCTTGGTCAATTCTGGCCCTGTGTGGGAGGGGCCCAGGTGAGGGGCCTCAGGCAGCACTCACAGCCCCAAACACACCTGTGTCTCTGCCTGGGCAGTGGGCGGGGAGACCCCAGGACAGGAGCCGTAAGTTCTGACACTGAATCAGCCTTCCATCTCTTAGGAAGTTCCCTTAGCTTCTGAGACCTCAGTTTCCCCATTCAAAAGTCAGACGAGATAGTAGTGACCACCGTATCACCACTTGCTCCTCCGGACCAGGCCTTGTGTGAGCACTAGGACAGCCCTGAGCCCAGTGTGGTGTCAGTGCTTGCTTCTAGGGGAAGACGTTTGGGCTCCGAGCGACGGGGACACTTGTCTAGAGTTGCACCACTGGAAGGCAACACCACAGGGATCAAAATCCAAGTCCCACTGGGGCCCCTGAGCCCAGAATCGCCGGGAACTGAGAGCCCGCAGTCTCGTGCGAGTTCTCAGGCTGCCGGGGGTGGGGGGGGGTGGGGTGGCGGCCCTCTGGGGACACCAGCACTTCCCCTCCTGGCTTTGTTTGGTTTGGCTACAGTCTAGGGCAGCATTCGGCAGGCTGACTTGCATTTCTGGTTTTGGGTCTGTTGCTGCACTTTCCTGAGGGGTGGGCAGCTCAGGCCCCACCCCGCACCCCAGGAAAGGGGAAATTGGGCCTGCTTCTCTCCCAGTGCCATTCTGTGCCAGACCCTGAGGGCACCGGCTGCTGCTTTCTGCCACTTGCCCTTCCCTGTGCACGCTCTGAGGTGGGGGGTGAGGGGTGGCGGGGTGTCTAGCAGCAGGGAGGGTGACATGGGCACCAGGGAGTTGGCTGCAGGAAGTTTGTTTTTCTGGATGGAGAATGTTCCCTGGTGAGCAGCGGGGTGGAAGGGGGCGCTGGGGATTGAGATCAGAAGTAGGTTTGGGAAAGAGAAGACCCAGACTATAACCTCAATTTATGTGGGGTGCCTCTGAAAATGTCTCCAAGTCACTGTCCAGGCTGGCCCTCAGTGTCCCTGCCGGCTCGAGGAAGTCCTCTCTGGTGGCCTGGGAACGGTCCCGTCAATCCGCTCACTGCTGTCCAGCTGCTCAGGCTTTGGAAGGCTGAGCCCAGAGCTGAGACATCATCACCCCTAGGGAGTGCGATCTGAGAGTCAGGGGCCCGGTGGTGGCTCAGAGCCCTGCAGGGAGCGCAGTGCACATGCCAGGGTCACACTGGCATCTGGGGTCACAAGGTAGATGAGCAGGCTCAGTGTGGGTAAGTTCCAGAGAGGTGTTTGGTTCGGGTGCAGAAGGCTTGGAGGGCTGGCATCAATCTTGCCAACTTTGATTCTATTTCCTTTTCTGTTGAGTGGAGACCGTGGAGGGGACCTGATTCCTTTGTGGCCTCTGAGCATACAGCCTGCACCTCACTGTTACCTCTTCTGAATCTTTGTTTTCAATTTGTCCCCAGATGTTTGAGGCAGAGGCAGATGAGAAGAGGGAGATGCCTTTGGAAGAAGGGAAGGGCCCAGGTGCCGAGAACCCCATACCCAGCAAAGACCCTGCTCCTGGCCAGGAGCCTCCTCCAGGACAAGACCTCCCACCGGACAAGGACCCCTCTCCCAGCCAAAACCCTTCTGCCAACCAAGAATTACCATCCGGCAAAGACTCGCCTTCCTGCAATGAACCCCCTTCAGGCCAAGAACCCTTGCCAAGCAAGGACTCCTCCCCATGCCAGGAATCCCCTCCAGTCACAGACCTGCCTCCCTGCCAGGACCTTCTTGCCAGGCCTGACGCCCCTTCCAGCCAAGATCTCCCTGCCCCCCAGGACCCCCCTGTCCAGGACCTTGTGCCCTGCCAGGACCTTTCCCCCAGCCAGGTCCCTCTGCCCACTGAGGTCCTTGCTGAGGAGACCTCGAGCCCTGGGGACCCATCAGCAGCTACCGGAGACCCACCTGAGGCCTGCAAGCCACCCTTCGTGATCCCTGAGGTTCGGCTAGATAGCGCTTATAGCCAGAAGGCAGGGGCCGAGGAGGGCAGCTCCGGGGATGAGGAGGATGCAGAAGAGGCTGAAGAGAGGGACGAGGGGGACGAGGGGGAGGACGACGAGGATGAGGACACAAGCGATGACAACTATGGAGAGCGCGGCGAGGCCAAGCGCAGCAGCATGATTGAGACTGGCCAGGGTGCTGAGGGCGGGCTTCTGCTGCACGTGCAGAACTCGCTGCGGCGCCGGACGCACAGCGAGGGGAGCCTGCTGCAAGACGCCCGCGGGGCCTGCTTTGCCTCTGACACCACCTTGCACTGCTCTGACGGCAAGGACTCCACGTGCACTTGGGCCGTGCCCTCACCCCGCACCCTCAAGAAGGAGTTAGGCCGCAATGGGGGTTCCGTGCACCACCTTTCGCTCTTTTTCACAGGACACAGGAAGGTATGGAGGCCGGGGTGGGGGTAGTGGGGGGTGTGTGTGTGTGGTGGGAGGAAGCCTCCAGGAACTGCAGGGACTGGGCCGTCACCTCATCCCACTCTGGCTCTTCTCTGCCAGTGAGCCTTCTACCCATTTGACAGTGTAACACTGAGGTCTGAAGGACCAAGAAGGCAGAACCTGAGCTTAAACCCATGACTTCAAGATTCTGGATGCTGTGTTCTTAGAGCTCCGTTGTACCAGTCCCCACAGAAAGTAGAGTAGGTGTGGCCCAGCCTATGACAATGTGTGTTTGGATTGAAAAGACCTGAGAAAACAGCTAGAGCAAGATTTCAGCTTGGTCCAGGCCTCAGCAGGCTGGCAATCTGTCCGCCAGCAGCAGTGACAAGACATTTCCACTGTGTGCTAGCCTTCTAAGCCACTTAGATAAACACATTCATTCTAGAAATGGCCCTGCGAAGTAGATGCTATCGTGCCCTTCTTACAGATGAGGAAATGGAGGCACAGAGACACAGGTACCAGAGTGCAGTTTGTGAATGTCTGATCCAGAATTAGAATCTGGTTCCAGGGCTGGAGTTCTCAACCAGCAGGCTATTTGCTTCTTGCAAAATATTTATAAATAGATGAGTGTTTATTGGCTTCCTGCTATGTGCCAGGCAGGCCCTGCGCTCTGGGCCACAGCAAGTCACAGAAATGTGCAAGGCTGGTCTCAGCCTGTGAGGAATGAGTTATCTATGTTGGCTAAGGAGGTGGCAAGATTGTACCATGGCCTTGAAGCCCATTAGCCAGCCTGAGTCTGGACTCTGTCCCTTACTTACTATGTGGCTTGGGTGGGTGAGTCACTCAACTCCTCTGAGCTTTAGTGTCCTCTGAAGAGCAGAGATGAATAGCACTCATGTCCCAGAGTGGTGGAGCCTGGGGCCTGGAGGGCATTAGTCCAGGAGCTAGGTGATGCTGTTGGCATGCTCAAAGCCAGTGCAGGGTAAATGTTATGGCTATGGTGACTTGCTAAGAGGCTCGGTGGGTGGGGTGGTCCATGCCCATGGAGGGCAGTTGGCCCTCAGAGATCTGGGGGTTCAAGGAGAGACCCAAAGGTCTAGGATAATCAGGGAAGAATTCTGGAGCAGGATTCCCCTGTTTGGCTTCAAAGATTGAGGTTTAGAATAAAGAGGATGTGGAAATTCCATTTAAGAGGAAATGACCTGGATAAAACTGCCCGTAGAAGTTAGCTCATCTAGAGCAGGAGATTGCTAAAGGGCAGATGCATAGCACACATGCCTCAACACCTGATTCTAAACCCATGGCAGACATGACTAATGGATTCTAGCACACTTCACCAAGTTGGGGTCTGGTCTCAGAAGCCTTCTCAGTGCCTCAGCTACTAGCAATACAGCACATGTGGCACTCTTGAGGATACCTTCTACTGAAAGGTGGTTGAGCTGGAAGGTAGGACTTTAAACCATGGGTCCAGGAATTGGAACTGCGGTTAGTTACCACATTTGTAAACATGTGTGGTTCCCCTAACTCTGATGTACTCCAAAATTACCAGGAGACGTTTATTAATATACAGAGTTCTAGTCCTTACTCCTAGACTTTATAAATCAGAATTTCCAGGGAGGTGGTGCCCAGACCTTTTGTGGTAGACAAGCTCCACCCCCCAGGACTGTGATGCTTCCCGTGATGTGAGGGTCACCATCTTAGGCCATTCTGGATGCAGCTGCCTCGAGAGAGAGAGAGAGAGTCCAGAACTCTGTCCTGCGCTGAGGCCTCAGGATCACTCGGGCCAGGCCTGGTCACTCCTCTTTGGAGGACGCAGAGACCCCAGGGGTTACCACCTGCTTTGGGCCTCCCAGTCCTGATGCCCCCAGACCCTTCCAAGTTCTGTCTGCTCCCGTCTTGCTCCAGTATAAATATTTATACACGGATCATTTCACACTCATCATGCATACATTTCTAGTTCCCCAGATCAGTGGATCTCAGCTCCTCTTTTGGTGCAGATACTTCTGCTTAGGGGTCTGCAGACTTGGACCAGTTCTCTCTCAGCTTCCTCTTTGGGATCCAAGGTTCCCACTGGCATCCTTCCTCCTCAGCCCTCTTTTGGCTCGTTGCTTCTTTTCTTGAGCTTGAGTGACTAACTGGTGGGGGACTCAGAGGCTGCCCCCAGCCCCATGAAGGCCGTCCTTCCATGTGGCTTCTACATTCCCGTCCTCAAGTCTTTTATCATCATTCTTATCTTGTGTCCTCCAGTCAATCAACTTCAGTGAAAAACTCTTATCGAGCAGCAGTGAGACCTGGACTGGCCCATAAGCCTGGGTATCGCCATACCTCACCGGCAGTGGGCCTAGGGCTAGTCCCTGCCCTTCTCTGAGCCTCAGATGCTCATCAGTGAGGTGCGTGGTCACCATATCTCATTCCAGAGGGTGGCTGGAAGGTTGCACAGGCCCAACTGGGTAAAGACTTGAGGGCAGTGCCTAGCACTCAGCCCCTGTGGGCCCCATAGATGGGAATCATATTGAACATGAGGAGTGGGGGGAGCAGGACAATAGAAACAGGAGTTGTAACCACTATCCCAGCATTCACAAAATACCTCTAGCTCTCTTCTCTAACCTGGACAACACTGCTGCCAGCTGGGACCAGTTCTAGCTCTCTTTCCATGGGGAGCCGGTGGCCGGGGGAGTATCTGTCCCAGGCCATCCTCATGGCCTCCCCTTGTTCAGTCCTCTCTGGCTCATGCTGGTGAGTGGCAGGGGAGGTGGGGTGTGGAGAGCAGAAGATGGGAGAAGCCACAAGCTCCCCTGTACCTTTCATCTCATGGTTTGGGCCTGGCTTTCCTGGGAGGGTCTGTTGATGCCAACAAGCCACTGTTTTCAGACAGTGCCAGGAAAGAGGAGAGGGCTGAAGTCTTCAGGCTTTGAGGAAGCAATCTCAGGTTCAAATCCCAGCTATGATTCCTCTGTCCTGGTCCTGAGACCCTGACCAAGTGACATTTCAGTTTTCTCATAAATGGGCATGCTCTGTTTTCATGGGCTTGTCGTAGGGACTCAGGATAGAAAGCTCTGTACCTGCGGCAGTCATCCTGCCATAAGTGAGACCAGGAGGGGCAGACAGGGCTGGCGTGGCCTTGGGCTGGTCATTGAGCAGCAGCAGCCTGGATATGGGTAAGGTGAGGCTGCCCAGAGTGTGTGCTGCCTGTCACGGGGGTGACAGTCCCTGCCTTGCTCCTTCTCCACCTGTCATCTGAACCAGACAGACTGAGAGATGACCTGCTTGGCCATAGGTACCTTACAGGTGAACTTTCTGGGACCAGAGACCAGAGGCTCTCAAGGTTCTCCTGGGCTGCCTCTTGGTGCCGAGTTAAGTTGTCTCATGGTGCCCTCTGCTGCCAGATCCCCACCTGGCCAGCTGCTCCCTGGAGACCACACAGGGTAATGCTGCAGGCCGGCAGCTGCCCTTTTCCTAGGAACCCTGCGCGTGAATCTCGTGTCTGGATCCAGGAAGCTACCATTGAATTCCACCCTGACCTGGCCTGGCTCAGTCCACCCTGAGTCAGGGTGGAGACCAGAAGCCCTCCCTGGCCATGCTTCCTTCTCCTCTCCTCCTGCTGGGAAATGGCTCAGGAGAGGCCTAGTCTGGATGTCAGCCAAGAGCACCTAAGATACCTGTCAGCTCCATGATGTGATAGCACCTTACAGACTCCTATTTTCAAAAACTCTAAAGAAGAATTATCTCATGTCATGACAAATAGTGTAGTCTTTACACCCAGTGTTTCCACAGAGTTCCATGGGGGCTGCCGGGCTGGGTCGGGGCAGACGGGGCAGCCAGGTGCAGCCAAGTGGCACCAGGAGACAGAGCAGCACCAGAAGGGGGCACCAGGTGGGGGTCCATGCTCGTGGAGGACTCTCAGTCATGGGTGGGCTCTGGAACCAGGTTTGAAATTCCATCACTTCTTAGCTCGGAGATCCCCATTCCTGAACTGCCCTGGGCTTCGCTTTCTTCTGCTGTAAACTGGGAGAAAAAAGCAGCAAATAGCTCTTTGAATCATGAAGTTTTCATTCAATAAGTATGTCAAGGTGCTGGAGCACAGTGCCTGGCACAGCAGTGCAGACCAATGACCACAGAAGCTTGTGAGACAGAGCACTCCGTGTACCTGGCACTGGGCTGAGCTAACTTAATGACCCCGCATGACAGCTCTGGACGGAGGCCCATATGTCACTGTCACTTTGCACGTAAAGAAGCCAAAGCACAGAGTGGGGAGCTAACTTGTCAAAGGTCAATGAGCTAGTCAGTGAGTGAGCCAGGATTCAGGCCCAGGCAGTGCAGGGTCTCTGCTCTCAGTCACTCTTATTCCAGTTATGATGGCACTAAGAATGATAGCGGTGACTCCGGATGCTCCCCATCCCTGGAGGTGCGGGTGGGCAGGCCCAGGGATCCTTGCTGGATGAAGGAAGGTTGGCTGGTTCCGGAAAGTCCCCATTTGCCTTACAGTGGGGAGACTCACATAACCTAGAGAGACAGTGGACAGATGGGAGGAGAGTCCCTCTGAGGCCCTGGCAGGCCCCACTGCAGTTCCTGGAGAGAGGACCTGGGGGGCTGCTCTGGGGCTGGAAATCAGAACCCCGACCATCCACACCAGCTGCGCCTCGTCTGGCTCACAGGTCCCACTTGGTGCCGGGGTTTCCCGGGCTGCCCTGGGGGCAGACGCTATATCTATTGGACGCATCCATGTGGGTCTGTCCCCCCGAAGAAGGCCCCCGCCCACCGTGGAAGGAAGAGCCCATTTCCCAGCAGTGCGGAGGCTGGGGTGGCGGCGGCGGCTGCTGTGGGAGTGGTCCGCAGCCCATTGTGTGGGGCCGATAAAGTGCGGAAGCTGAGGTTAGAATGGGAGGAAGCCCAGTGCGAGGCCCTTTCCCACGGGTGGGGGCTTCGGGCACCGCCTCTCCAGGACATGTGACCCTGGCTGTGCGTGCAGTGGGGTGACGGGACTGACACTGGGCAAGTCCCTGGTTACAGGGCGTCCCTGTGCTGGCGCTGCACCACGGGGGGCAGACTTCATCCTGGTGGATCTTCCCGTGCCCTGCGGGTAGTCCCTGCCAAATTTCTGCCACCGCTGGAGAGAGTGCAGCCGAGAGGCGAGGACGTGTCTCGAGAGTCAGCTGCAGCAGCCCAGCAGCCCAGCAGCCTGCGTAGCAGCCTGACTGCAGACCCTCGTCTGGAGTCATGCCTCGCGCACAGGTGTGCACGTCCGCACACTTGTTTACACCCTCATGGGGAAGCATCGCAGGAAGGAGATGCAGTTCCTCGAGTCTTGCACCAAAAACCTTCAGAATGTGCCCTGTCCTTGACTTTGAGAAGCGGTATCCTATGGGGGAGAAGCACAGGTCATGACTCTAGATTTCAGCTGTCACTTAAGTGCCGAATATTCTTGAGCAAGTGGCTTAACTTCTCTGAGCCTCCATTGACTTTATGGATTTCCTCTGGAGATTAAAGAGAGAGTTTTTGGATGATGCCCACTCAGGGCCTGTTCTATAGTATGAATTCCATAAACGAAGTTATAATCCATCCATCCATCCATCCACACACATACAGATATACATACACACATTCATTCATTCATTCGCAAATCCACCCACCCACCCCCTGCCCACTCTGCATACATCCATTCATAGGTCCAACCACCTGCCCATTCATGGGTGGGTTCTCCACTGAGACTCGTAGCTCCTCCTGCTGGCGATATCTGGAATAAGCTACTTTTCTTTCCAGAATTAAGACTACTTCTAGGTTTAGCCCATCTTCTCTGTTTTACAAATGAGAAAACTGAGGCCCAGAGTAGGGCTCGTGAGGACCAGGGTGAAATCCATATGTGGTGACCTTGTCTTGTGTTGGAACATGATGGCTAAGGCCTGAGAAAAGGTAGAGATGGAGTGGTCTGGGGGAAGGAGGAGGGGCAGCCATGAGGAGGTGGAAGTGGGGAGAGGAGGAGGAGGCAGGGCATTCGAGGAAGGGCATGGCAAAGACAGGATGGCATGGGGGGACCTGGGGCTGCAGTGGAGCGCTGGTGGATGAGGTCGTAGGCCTTGTATCCAGCAGCCACAGATTCATGGTTCATCTTTGCCGTTCACTTTTCCTCTCTCTTGATTTATTCATCCAACAAATACATATGAGTCCCTAGCATGTGCCAGGCCCAGTGAAGGTGCTACACCGACCTTGCTCTTGGAAACTCATAAACTAGTCGAGGAGACAGATTTAGAATAAACCATCCCGGGTGTGCTGGTGGCCTCCAGATGGGAGAAGGACTCACCTTGTTCTGTCGGTCCCCCACCTTCCTAGGTGAGGAGGCACCAGGCAAGTTACCAGAGATTTTTGTCCTTCCTGAGGCTGGATCTTGGCAGGAAAGAGGGTGAGAATGTCACAAAAGCATCACCCATGGAAGGAAGAGCTCATGCAAAGGCCCAGGGTGAGGGGACAAGGCAGGGAAGGACATTCCATTGGGTTGGAGAGCGCAGTCGAGATCGCCAAGCAGGGGTCATGTTGGAGGTGTACCTGAAGGATTTGGAAGTGATGTTAAAATGGAGCACCTGAACCTCAGATTTTGGGGTCTGAACCTTGTCCCAGGGGCACTGGGGAGCCATGGCAGGCTTTCGGGCAAGAGAGGTGCTGCGTCTGTGCGGTCTTTCAGTTCACACACTGCTGACCCACCCGAGGCTCCTCTGAACCTCAGGCTCCTGAATCATCATTGTGATGTTGACTGTGAAAGAAAGCACAGAGGCTCTGAGAGGGATGCGACTGGAAGAACCACACAGCAGAGCTCCAGCTGGAGCCCGGTGCCCCAGCCGCCCTTGGGCCACAAAGCCTCTGCCATCGTGCTGTGGCTCTGGCTTCCTAGGTGGGTTCTTAGGTGCCCAGGAGGAGAGTCCTGTGTCTGCACAGGCTGTTTCTTCACCCGTCCTGCGAATGGAGGAGCTTCGGGAGTGGGGTGGGGTGATGCAGGAGCTGTGGGACCCCTGAGCCTCTTGGCTCTGTTTTCAGCCCCTAGGTGCCCAGACTGCACTGTATCTGTCTTTCCTCTGCAGATGAGTGGGGCCGACGCCATTGGGGATGACGACGAAGCCTCCAGGAAGAGAAAGAGCAAAAACCTGTACGTTGGAAAGATCCTTGGCCTTCACCCTGGCCATCAGGGAGATCCCCTGCACCCCTCTTCTTCTTCTACCCTCAGGCTCGTCTCTCCTTCGGGGGTCTAACTGGCGGAGAGTGGGCTACTCCCAGTCCTGCCTCAGACAGATACCAGGGAACAGCAGTGGCCCTGGGGACTCGGCAGTGGCCCCGGGGCGAGGGAGGGGTGGGCAGCGGGTGCTGTCCTCAGCATCCAGGCAGAGAGAGACCAGGTGCTGATTCAGGGCCTGGAAGCCACAGGGACCCAGCAGAGGCAGCCAGGCAGGTTGCCCTGGCCCAGCCCCAGGCTCCGAGCCAAGTGGTGACTGAGTGATAGCAACACGTTTTTCCCTGGCACCCTCTGGGTCACCAGTGGCCTGAGAAAGGCCTGAGTTCTGGAACGGGCGCCTTCTTTACCATGGCCAGGAGGGGGCGCTGCTGGCCCAGCTTGGGCATCCCACGCCCCCCCAGCCTTCCTGCCTTGGAGGTTTGCGAGAGATGCTAATTGATAGGGTGTGTGGGGATGCTCTAGGGGCTCCTTGTATCCCCAGACCCAAGGCCCTGGAGACTACGGGAAGGCACAGGGCAGGAGGCAGTGGGGCACATGACGCCCCCTCACCCCTTTGCCCCCAGGTCCTTTATTTGGGGGATGAGGAAGGTGTCTCCCAGATGTGTCCCGCCCTTCCTGGCCTCAACCTTGACTGGAGTCCACTACTCTAGAAACCCTTCCTCACCCCAGCCCCCCCCCCCCCAGCCTCCCCCAGCTTCCTGCAGCCACGTGCGGCTTCTCTCACTTTGCATGGATGAACAGTCGACCACACTTTCTAGGGAAAGTGAAATACACAAACTAAAACAGTCCTTTGTGCCAACCATCTGGTCCAAGGAGCTGTGGGAGGGCAGGTGGGTATCCAGGGCTGGCACTGCCCTGACCCACCAGTTCTAGACTCCAGTTTCAGAGCTGGAGTGCATTTTAAAGGATCACATTCTTGAAACTAGTCAGAGACCCTTAGAATCTGGGATTATAATACAAATAGCTAATATTTGTTGTGTGAGGCATTATGCTGTGTGTATTTTGATTTTACATTTCCTTTTTCCTTCTTTTATAAATGAGTAAACTGAGTCAGGAAGAAATTAAGTGACTTATCCAAGATTGCAATGCAAATAAGTGGTAGAACTGGGATTGGGCATGCTGGCTCCAAAACAGACACGAATAAGAATATATTAAAATGCATGCATGTTATAGAAAACAGATCCCGTCCCACAGTACCCTGCTCAGCTGGAGCCCCGAGTGACGGGAGCTGTCCCCAGTGGCCACCCATTCCATCTTTTCATGATTAGAAGAAACGGCTTCTTTAGTTTCCTCTTTTGGGTCCTGGTTCTGCGTCTGGTCCCACAGGGGACTGGTGGGGCATCTCTGGCTTCTGCCATCCTTCCTTAAGTGGCCCATGTGGTAACTGGGGATTTCCAAGGGCCTCTCCAGTCCTGCCCCGTTGTGGGAGATCTGCATGGATATGCAGCTCAGAGGAGGGTTGGGGCGGGGCAGAAGCCTCAGCCTCTCCAAAGGAGAAGGAGCTCGGTAGGTGGAGGCGACCCACAGGACGGTCTGCAGGGAAGCCCTTGCTGCCTCTCGGGGCCTGTGTGTCTTCCCCTTGGCCATGGACCTGGAGCAGGGGCTCTTAGACAGAACACTACCCCAGGAGGCCATGCTGTCCCACTCTAGGGCCCCGCAGGGTACTCTGAGGGCCTTGGTCCCCAGGCAGGAGGCTGGTGATCCTGGATTCTTTGGCTCTATCCTGTCAGTTTAGAACCTGATAGAGCAGAGTCCTCATCCCCCGGCAGCTGTCCCAGGCCCTCAGGACACATAGGTGCCTCAGCTCCTCAGCCTGAGTGCTGTCTCTCCAGGTACTGTAATAGCGTCCCTGCTTGGCAGATAAGAAAACTTAGTATGCAGACTGGTTAGGTAACCTGACCAAGGGCACACAGCTGGTAACTGCGTGGGGATTCAATCCAAGGCTGCCTGACTTCAGAGTCTCTGTGCTTAAGCCCCACCAGGTACCACTTCCCTGAATGACACGGGGTGTCCCTTAGGTCTTGGTGCAGTTTGAAACTCAAATAGCTTCAGAAGTATACACAGTGCAAACTTAAAAAGCACAATTGACAGCTGGATTATTTAGATTTCTCTTAGACTAATTCGGCTTTGTGATTTTGAAAATATATTTTAATTTTCAACTCTGGGCCTCAGGCAGCATTTTCATCTTTAATCAGAAGGACAGAGACCTAACCCTAAGCACTTTTTTCTTTCAGAGAGCCTAAAACTAAATGTGCATTAAAGAATGAAATTATTTTATTTAAAAAAAATTTTTAAAGGACAGGTGCAGGCAGGAATGAAGGCGAGGAGGCAGGCAGGCAGGAAGAGAGGAGGGAGAAGCATGAATTAATTTAGTGGTTCATCTTGGTTGTTCAGCCCCCATGCCCCTCAGCCCTGGGTCTTGAACCTGGGATGCACGTGGACTGTGTCTGGTGGCTCTATCTGCTAGGCCCCCAGGATGCACCAAGAATAAAATAATGAATGGTTCCAGTTCATTTGCAATTTCTAACGATGAGCATTTACAGGATTTGTATTCCTGAAGTTATTCACACTGCAAACCGCTAAGACTTTCGGGACAGCCTGCAAACTCAGGGTGGATGTACCCTAAACCAGTGACAGTCTGAGAGGCCTGCTGGCTGGACCTGTTCTCTGGGGGAGGTGCCCAGTGTAGGGGGCAGGGTGGTTCAGGGACGCGGGGTGGGGGCTGGGGCATGAAAAGGAGCCTGGGACATTTAACCCCTTGCTTGTGGCACTTTCAGCAGCTGTGCCCAGCACTGAAATCTGCTGCCCGGGGGGAGTGGTGAGACTAAAAATGGTTCTTGGCTAAAAATAGCCAGTCCTGCCACCCTGGTGGGCAGAGTCACCCCTCCCTCCCACCCTCCCTTCCTCCTTCCCTTCTTCCCTCCCAGCAATTTGCTGACTTGTTTTCTCCTCCTTCCTGGCGCTGCCATGGTAACGAGGAGGCTGGTCACAAATAACTGGGTCTGGCTTCCTGCCGGGCCAGCCCCAGAGGCCGCCCGGCAGACACATGCCCCTTTCAGGCTGCCTCTCAGGGTTGGCCAGGAGGAATATTTTTTCCCTCTCCCCCGCTTCTGGTCCCTCCCATTTCCTGGCTCCTTGAGTCTGAGTCCCGGAGCCTGTGCCTGGGAGTTAGTCTGGGAGTTAGCCGTCCTGCTGCGATCCCGGCGAGGCGCGCTCGCTGCCACCAGGGCCCAGTAGCCAAGGGCGCCGGGTGCTCCCTGCAGACCGCCCTGGGTCTCCAAGGTGGGGGATCTACAGAGATGCTCCGAGGCACGTACCTCACACGCAGCGGCAACCTGCAGAGGCGGCACACGATGAAGGAGTAGGTGCCTCTTGCCCCAGCCTGCACCCTCACACCCTGAGTTTGCAGGGGCCCAGGGCTGACTGAACTCTTCTCTGCTTCTGCCCCCAGAGCCAAGGATATGAAGAACAAGCTGGGAATCTTTCGGAGGCGGAATGAGTCCCCGGGGGCCCAGCCAGTGGGCAAGGCCGACAAAATGATGAAGTCTTTCAAGTAGGTCCTCCCTGGGACCCCAGGTGCTCACTGGTTGTCCCCGCTGCCCCCCCCGCCCCGCCCCCTGCAACAGGGCTGGTGGTGGATTTAAGGGGTCTTGTTGGCTTGATCTAGTTCTGGGGGCTGGAGACGCGAAGGATGGCCAGGCAGGCGTGGAGGCGGGCAGAGGTGCCGGGCTTCAAGACGGGGTGGGCCCCTCTTGGGCTCCCCAGCCAGGCCTAGTTACTTTCTGGGTCAAGGGTAGCTAACAGGGCACCCAGCCCCCCTTTTGTTCTGTGCCTCACCTTCGTGTGCCTCTCTCGTCCTGCTCAGGCCCACCTCGGAGGAAGCCCTTAAGTGGGGTGAATCCTTGGAGAAGCTGCTGCTTCACAAATGTAAGTGGGGACAGTTCCTGTCAGCCCTGTGCTCCTTCTCCGCTCTCCTGTCCTCTCCCAGCCACAGCGTGTGTGCCTGGTCCTGGAGAGGTTGTCTTTCCCCTTCTCCTGGCCCAGTCAGGTGTGCTTGCTGTCGGGAGAGGCTGAGTCCCAGCTGAGGCCCTTGGTCTGGCCTTGGAGCTGGCTTCTGCCAGCCCCTCCCCGTCCCTGGGAACTGGCACAGCCTGCTAGAGGCCGTTGGGACCTGTGTGCTCAGACCCTTATTCCCAGAATAACAAGAAACACTTCCAAGTACTGAGAGCTTACACTGGGCCAAATGTGCCTGCCGTCTCCTGGGCAGGAGCCCCTCTGATCCTGCAGGCGCAGGAGATGGGACTGATGATCGCTATTTTATGGACGAGGAAACTGAGGCACAGAAAGGGGAGAGGCCCACAAAGAGGCAGCGACAGGCAGGGGCGGTACCCTATACCAGGGCTCCTGTCTCTCAGAAGCAGGTTATCTCAATGGGCTCCTGACATTTCTACCCTACAGGCCCCAGGAGGGTGAGCAGGGGTCCTGAGGGCCAGGGAAGCTGCTTCTGCCTCTTAACCCAGGGATTGGGCTTCTTCACACAGATGGGTTGGCAGTGTTCCAGGCCTTCCTTCGCACAGAGTTCAGTGAGGAGAACCTGGAATTCTGGCTGGCCTGTGAGGACTTCAAGAAGGTCAAGTCCCAGTCCAAGATGGCGGCCAAGGCCAAGAAGATCTTCGCTGAATACATCGCCATCCAGGCGTGCAAGGAGGTAGGGCCTCAGGCGGGGCCCTCAGGCCCCCCAGCTCCCCTGCCCAGTGGTCTCCCAGTAATGGGGGCTGCCTGGGCACATCAAGAAGGAACTCAGAAAGGGGAAAGAGCAGGGTGCCCAGGGTGGAGGGGAAGCAGGCTGGGGTCAGTGGAAGAACCAAATTCCTTTCACAATCAAAAATGTGTGCCAGGGCATGCTTTATGTATGTGCATTTAATCCTCACAGCAACCTGTCACGTAAGTTTGAATCTTGTCTTCAATGGAAATCGAGCAAGCGGTTCAAATTAGAAGAGCCTGAGCCTGGTAGCTAATCTCTACTGTGTGCTTACCCTGTACCAGGCAGAGTCCCAGCGGACGATCTATTGATTGCATCTGTAGCTATTTACTAAGGGAGATTTGCCTGGTGTTCACAGCTCTTTGAGGAATGTCTTATTATTCTCAGCCTAGCGCTGAAGCCACTGAGACGCAGAGCCCCTAAGTCACTGTTCGCGGCCGCACACCGAGGGGTGGGTGGCACTAATGGCCCTAGCGGGGTGTGTCCAGGCCCTGCCGACTGCCGTCCTCGAGGAGAGGCCTCCACTCCGACCCCTGACGCGGGAGCAGCGGGGCTCGGAGTCGAGAGGCGGGACGGGCCTGTGCCCACCGTCCGGCGGCCCTGACCTGCTGTCCCCGCCCCGCAGGTGAACCTCGACTCATACACCCGGGAGCACACCAGGGACAACCTGCAGAGCGTCACGCGGGGCTGCTTTGATCTGGCCCAGAAGCGCATCTTCGGGCTCATGGAAAAGGACTCCTACCCACGCTTCCTCCGCTCCGACCTCTATCTGGATCTCCTTAACCAGAAGAAGACGAGTCCCCCTCTCTAGGGGTCACCGGGGTAGAGCTCAGCGTTCAGACCAGGCGGGCTGGGTCCCCTCCCACCTGCCTCCCTCCCCGCTGCGACGGAGGGGCCAAGAAAGCCCCCAGAGGCTCTGTCTCGGATAGACAGACAGACGGACAGACGGACATTTGGATGCAAGGCCTGGACCAAGGGAGGCTCAGGCCACTGGAGGACTAGAGGGACGGGCCCCATCGGGTCCTCGCTGCCCCGGTACGAGGGGGCCCAAGGGCCCTGGCAGGTCAGGGACGCTGGCTGAGCCAGAGCGGGAGCGGTGCGCCCGGCGCAGACTTCGCGTTGACCGAGTTCCTTCGAGAACTGGCTATGGGGCTGGGGAGCCCGGGCGGGGCTCAGAGGCTCTCAGGGGGCTGCTGGGGCTGGCAGCTCAGATCCCCGCCTTCAGTTTTATTTATTTAAACAGTAGTTGGATGCTTGGCACGCTGTCTTGTAGTAGGAAACCTTTCCTCATCAGTTTTCCTAATTTACAAGTGCAATATTTTAACCAACGCCTTGTGAAAAGCCACCTTGCAGAGAAGGTGGACGCGGTTTTCCAGTGTCAGGGTGCACTGGTCCCAGGCACCGTGGCAGGCAGCTGGGCCTTCTGGACTGAGGAGGCCCGGAGGGCAGGTGTAGCCATCCGGCCTCACGTGGAAATCCAGCACCCCTGGGTGAGGTGTCCCTTGGGGGCTCCAGGAAAACTCAGACCACACGGCAGCCAAGTTCTGGAGCAAATAAAAGGCCTGTGTTATTTCTTGTTCTGGACCCTTTCTGCGTGTTCCTGGTTCCCGAGCAGGATGACCAGGGCCGGAGTGGTGAGAGTTGGACCTCAGTCTGGCTTCTCTGCTGTCGCATTGACCTCCTGCCCTGGAGCCACACACTGTATTTGCCATACTCTCCCAGGCACCATCTCATCTCCTTCACAAGTCTGGGAGGCTCGCTCATTCCCATTTTACAGATGCAGACAGCGAAGTCCAAGCAGGTCAGGTGATGCGTCGAAGATCACATGGCCAGATAGCTGAAGCCTGACTGGCTGCAACATCTGTGTCTTGGACCCTGCCCAGCTACAGGGTGGAGTCTTCGCTTGGCCACCAGCTGGCTGTGTGACTTCCAGCAACTCCCTTCGCTTCTCCCCACCCCCACACTGAGATTCTAGTGGCACCTTTGGGTGGCACAGAGACTATTAGTGGAAGCGGATGCGGCCTTCAGGGCCGAGGAAAGACCTGAGCAGGTGGCAGGGCATACGGCTCACAGAGAGCCCCTCCGTGGTCCTGGGGAAGACTTCGCCCTCTCAGCCCGGCAACAAGTTCAGGGAGGGCCTGGTCCAAAGCCCCGCTTCAGGGGAGGCCCACTCCCCTAGAGTGGTGGAAGAGATCCTGGAATCCAGGCCAAGCCCCTGTCAAAGTTGACCCGTGACGTCCACACATACGACCTTCCAGAGTCTGGAGGCAGGCCCAGGGCAGGGCCTGGGTGGGGACAGGCTCAGCCGGGCTGACTGAAGCCCTGGTGGAATTAGTGCTGGATGGGCGGAGCCCCATCTCCTGGATCTGGTTCTCCACTGGGGGTCTGGGGTTGTGCCTTCTGGAGACGGGGGGATACAAAGGAGACAGGCCGGTGCAACTCTCCTCACTGGTCCTCCTGGGCAAGATCACCTCATGGACCTGCTGGTCAAGTTGAGCATCTGGGGTTAGCCTGAGGCCAGGCAGAGAGTAGATGCTCAATAAACGTTACAGCCCTTTCCAGATCCCTGCAGGCTGAGCCCAGAGTGGGGCTGCTCTGCGGCCCAGTGCCCGGTGTCAGGGGCCTGGTCACACAGCTGGACAGTGAGCCCAAGGATGCTTCCACCACGGAGCCGCCAGTGTCTCAATGTGGCTGGAAGGGTGAGCGAGCAGAGCTTTGTGCCTCCCTCAGAGCAAGGGTGTGTCTCAGTATCTTCCCGGGCTGCAATCTGGGGAGCAGATCGTTGGGAAAACAGGCCCAGAGAGGACAGCAATACCACTCACATTTCCCCCCCAAATGGCTAGGGTGGGAGATCGGCCTGGACACTCTTCTCTGTGGCATCTCCTCCTTGAAGGGAACTCCTCTCCCTTTCTCCAGGCTCCAGGGATTTAGCCTGGGACCCAAGCCTCCACCCTGCTGCCCTTAAGTTGCCATGGAAACCGAAGTCCTGGAGAAGAAAGTCAGACAGATGGAACTCCCGTTTAGGAAGGCCGGCTGCCTGGTCTCCATTACTCACCCGGGGTCCCTTGGCCTCAGAGCGGCTTTGGCTACACAGAACCATGGGAGAATAGCGCAGCCAGCACCAGGATGCTCCTGCCCTGGGCTCCCTGGGGGCCGTGGGCACAGCTCTCACCCGCATGGGCCTAAGCCCCCTCACCTGTGTGCACCATGGAATGGCCCCCCAGGTGAAGAAGGAGCAGGTCTGTTGGTCTCTGTCTGGCAGTCCCAGGTGGTCATCTGAGAGCACCGTGGCCCCTCTGCAGCCCACAGAGGGGAAGACTGAGGGCGGAGGAGGGGAGAAACCCGGCGCTGGAGGCAGGTGTGGGAGTCAGCTGCAGCCCCTGCCACTTCCCGCCACTTTGCTTCAGTTTTCTCATCTATGAATTGCGCCTCTTGGCACGCAGCCCACGCTGGGATGACTAAGTGAGGTCATGCCTGTGACAAGTTTAACCCGGTGCCTGGCACGGGGATGTGCTCCTTCAGTGCGAGCCGCTGCTGCTGCCCCTAATTCAGGGTCACAGGGGGCATGGTAGAGCTCATGCCCCAGGAGGCCAGGCCTGGCTCTGGTAGGAGCCATAATCTCAGACTCCAGCGCCCTGTCCTTCCAGGAATGAGTCTGCTGGAGGACGGGGCAGCCTGTTCCAGGGAGTCAGAAACAAACTGTCCCTGCACCGCTGCCCAGGCCTGGCCTGGCTGACTGGCAAGTAGGGTATGAGGGGTGACGAGGGGAGAGGGAAGAGCAGCACCGCGCCATGGAGGCCACTGGGCGTGGCTCAGTTCTGGCCTGCTCGCCAGCGTCAGCGGCCACCCTGCAAACCGCTGAAGTCTTTTGCACTTGGGTTCTTGACCTGGCTGGTGGCAGACAGGGCCTCTGAGACTCTCCGCCTGGAAGATACCAACCTATGAAATTTGCTACTTGGGTGCCTTCTGCTTGCATTTGTCCTGTGACAGGGAGCTCATTACCTCCTGAGGCAGCTCAGGAGGGCCTGGGATCTCCTCAGGAACTTCTAAAGTTCTTTCACTGTGAAGTTGGGGGCCTGGGTGGGGATGAGGGATTGGAGGCAGGTCCGCAGTAACCCTGTCAGATCTCCTGTCCATTTGGGCTCCCATGAGCCTCTGCTTCACTTCCCCTCTCCCTCCCCCTTATCAGACCCCTGTGAGCTCCTTACCCCACTTTCCTGCCTTGCTACCCCTTTGCCCTTTGCCTACTGTCCTTTGCCTGGAGCCCTCCTACTGGCCTCCTGTGTCCCACAGCCTCTGACTCTCCTCTCCTCCACCCTGTTAGCCTGCCCCTACCCTGCTTCTCCAGTCAGTGATCTCAGCGCTCCCTCAAGCAGCAGAGCCTGCAGCCCAGAGGAGCCACCCATGAGTGTGCTGTTGTTTTGTTCTCAGCCGGCAACATCTGTGAAACATCTGGCTGTCTTCTCTGTGACAACGCCAGGCAGGAAGGAAGGGGCTACCCACCCTGGTACCCGCTTCCTTGGGTTGGAGGAGGCAGTGGGGGAATGAGGCAGAACTGAGGGGCTGATTCAGGCCTGCACAACCTGATGGGAGTGAGGGGGGACTGGGGCTGGGGGTGCGGTGCCAGGCTGCAGATAAAAGATTATAGGGAAGGCCACCCCAGGGCACACGCCAAGGGCATTCCATGCCTTATCTCCATCGGCCTCACAGCAGCACCTGGAGGTTCTGAGTACTGTTTTCATTCCACAAATGGAGAAGTTAAAGTTCAGAGATGTGGCCAGGTTCCTCATGGGTGGGTGGGGACTGGGGCTGGAGTCCCTCAGCCCTGTTGACTCACCTCCACCAGTCCCAGAGGTGCTGTGGCTCTCATGGGTTCTCCTTGGCCCAAGGGCAGAGCTTTTGTGAGGAAGGAGGAAGAATAGGGTGAGCTTGTCGGAGGCATGGGTGACGGCAGAATCTCAGTTCTCAGCAGAGTTGTGTAGCAGGTCACTGAGCCTCTGGGAGCCTTGGTTATCGCCTCTAAATTGGGAATCATAATCCTGTCTCAGGGGACTCATGTGGACTCAGGGAAGTAGATAGTATGCAGCTCCCATGGGCTGCCGGGGTGCTGCCCTCATTGGGGCAGAGGGCAGGAGCCTGGTTCTGTGACTGGGTCATCTGAGAGGTGCTATCAGGCGGCACCGGAGGAAGCTGCCCCCTCGTCTGCTCCAGGGCCACTTTCTAACGGAGTCTTCTTCAGGCAAGGACTCAGTGACAAAGGCAGGGCTCCAAGAGGATGGCATTGGCCCCAGGCGCCATGTAGGATCAGGACCTACCTGCTTTTTCAGGGACAACGGCATAGCACCCACAGTTAGGCAGTGACCCTGCCTCCAGGTCTGTCCCAAACCCTCTGGGTGACCTTGGATGAAGTCCTCCCCCTCCTGTTGGTTGGTTCTTTTAGAAAACAGGGAGAAAATGCTTTTTTCTTCTGAGGGGCAGATGGTGCTTTGTGTAGTGTGAGGGCCTGGGACTAAGGCCAAATGTGTCCCTAAGTGGTGTGTGTGGTGTGTGTGTGTGTGTGTGTGTGTGTGTGTGTGTGTGTGTGTGTGTGTGTATTTGAGTTGTTAGGATTCTAAAAACAGAGTTTAACCACTTCCCCAGAGGACTTGAGAGAGAGCAGCCTACTGACCATGGGTTCACGCCCCTGGGGACACAGCCCTCCCCCGTCCTCTGGCCAGGCTGTGCGACAGGCTGTGCGGAGGAAGGATCTGCTGTTACTTACACACTCCTTCCCTTGAGGTAAAGTCCTCTCCCCATCCGAGTTACGGTCACGGTCACGTGCACACACTGAACCTTGGCCAGGGGGTGACTATTTGCAGCTCCAGGGTATAGAATACAAAGGGGACTAACAAAGGCAAAGGGGTGGGAGTGAGGAACCTTGGACTGGAAGGAAGGAAGGAGGTCAGCAACCTGACTTAGCTCTGTTGCCAATTTGTGACAAGTCCCTTTCCTCACTGGCTCTGCCTTCCCCATCTGAAAAATGGGTGGGAGACTCTGACAATTGCAGGATGTGTTTGCTTGTCTGCAAACACTTCTCTGCAGTGTTTCTGCAGCAGGACCTGGTTCAGTCCCTGAAGTGCCTGCTGGAGGCCCTAGAGGCTGGTGACTAGGTTGGAGTTGGACAGACCTACTGTGAGCCCAGGTTCCGATGCTTATTCTCTGTGTAACCTTGGGAAAGTCACAATGTCTCTGAGCCACTGATTCCTCATTTGTAAAGAGGGTGTAATGATAGTTCCCACGGAGGAGGTTGCTGTGAAGAATAAAAGCAGGCTGTGAACTCCCTGCATATGGACCTGACTTCAGGTCTTCTGATACACTGCACACCCTTCCTGCTACCCCAGGGCGTTTGCACATGCACTTCCCTCACCTAGAAAATTCTTTACCTTCGCCCTTGGCTACTAATAATAATGGCAGCTAAATTTTATTGAACACTTGATATTTCCAAGCACTGTGGTAAGTACTTGACTTTTTTTTATATTGTGCTCACAACACCCCCATGAATTAAGAGCTAGTATTATTAACCACTATGGTGCAGTGTCCTGAGGACAGACTCTGAAGCCGTATTGCTTTGGGATAATGCCTCCCTCTTCCATTTCATTGTGTGATATGCAGCCAGCTGCTTTAATGTGGGGGCTTCAATTGATCTGTCTGTGTATGGGGATAGGAACAAAATGTGTATGTAAGGTACAGAGAATTAAAAGAGTGAATACCTATAAAGTGCTTAGAACAGTGCCTGGAATGCTATTTAAATTCTTTATAAACTAAGTCTATTTCTCAGACAAGAAAACTGAGGCATGGAGAGAGTGTGTGTCCTGCCCCAAATGCAGGGTGAAAGAGGAAATCTTTCATATCAGAATGGAGTCTGAACCCAGGCTGGCTGATCCAAGCTCTTAAACACTAGGCTATCTTCCCTTCCCCTTCCACCCCAAAGTGTGGTTGAAATCTCACTTCTGGGAAGCCTTCCCTGCTTGGAGGAGGGCCCTCTTATCTGTTCACCAAGTGACTTGTGCCTTTCTTTCATGAGACTTGTCATGGATTGTAGTTCCTTAAACATCTGGGCCCATTTTATTGCAGTCTGTCTCTTCCTCTCAGCTATAAAACCCCTGAAAGCAAGGGTCATGTCTACTTTGTACCTGCTTCCCCAGCATGACCACATTGCTTGTCCTATGGTAAGTGCTTAATAAACACTCGTTTAGGCGCACCCTGGTGGAGCAGCAGTTAGGTCAGTCGCCTCCAAAGGAGCAAGCCACATACCCCTGGGTTTGAGTTCCGGGCTCCAGGGGAAGCAAAGCAGTGTGAACAGCTCAATAAAAATAAAACAAAGATGCTTCTTCCTCCTCTTTCTTCTTGCTTGTCTGGCTATTTGCCTTCATTCCTGCTTGCACCTTTTCTTAAGGAAAAAAAACCAAAAAAACACTTGTTCAGTGTTGCACAGGATGAATTCATAGAAACAAGGGTAGCCCAGACAAGCAGTCACTGTGAAGGGGAAGTCTTGTTCTACGTCATGAGCAAGACGTTTGTTATATCTGTCACAAAGGAAATTCTGATGGAGAAGCCCGGGGCTGGTATGGCATCTCCAGGCTCATCACAAACCCTAAGTCCTTCTAGTTTGTTCCTTTGCCACCTTCAAAACGTAGCACCTGCCTCAAGTCCAACATGCTGTTTGAACGCAGGCCCTCACCTTTGCATTCCGACGTGTGGAAGGATGAAGGGGCTGATTAGGAAGGACTAAAGGTGAAAGACGTTTCTCAGGGAAGGGAGTCCAGAAACCGTCACGTGGCACTTGAGCCTTACAAGCCATTGGTCAGAATTTGGTCACACGGACAGACCTCAGGACAAGAGTGACTAGTGACCAGTCAGATGGCCACATGACCATATAGAAAGAGAAAGTTGTATTCCTCTGGGGTTGCAGCAAAGTAGAACAAATGTTGGGGGGGCGCCCACTGGTCTCTGCCATAGTCAGCAATGGCAGGCATCTACCCTCGTAGGACAGTGGAGAGCAAATGAGAAAAGGGGGCATGTATTCGCCAACTTTGTTCACATCGTGCTCCCAGAGAAACCAGTCTGAAGCTCAACAGGTCAACCGCTGCACTTGCCGGGGTCAGCTGGAGTGAGCTGAGCCAGGTTTGTGGGGCTGGATGTGACCTCCCGTGGGTGACTCCCCAACCACCCCAGGGCGGATGGGGCAGCTTCTCCCTGGGGAACATTTTTTACTGAAATGGAAGACATTTGGGGGATTTAAAACTTTTGTAGATTTTGGGATAATTATCTATTTACAGAAAATGACAAAGCTAGAGCAGAGCCATCCATCAACCTCACCTCGTTTCCCCCAGAAGTGACATCTATAGAATTAGAGCACAGTATCACAGCCGGGAATGCAACACCAGTGCTCCGCGGCGCGATGTGCGTGTAGAACTTCGTGGCGTTTTATCACGTGTAGCCACGATGACAGTCACGACACAGCACTGTTTCACTCCTGTCTTCAGACTCCTGCACAGCCACCCCACCCCATGTCCACCATCCAACCCCCAGCAACAGCTAATCTGCTCTTGACCCGTGAAATTCTGTCATCTTCAGGATGTTATATAAATGAAATCATTCTGTATGTGACTTGCAATATTGTCTTTTCTCAGTCACAATCATTCCCTTCAAATCTATCCAAGTTGTATGTGTCAAGAGTTCCATCCTATTTATTGCTGATACGGATGTACTAGCAGTTGGTTCAACCCTTCACCTATGGAGGGGTGTTTTGGTTGTTTCCAGTCTGGGATTTTTGCAGCTTGGGACTATATAAAGCAGCTATGAACAATCATCTAGAGAGTTTTGCATTAGCAAATAATGGAATAAATGCCCAGGAGTACAATTGCTGGGTGTATGGCAAAGTATATTTTAAAAGCTTGATTTTATTTTATTTTTAAGGAAAGGCACAGGCAGCAATGAAGGTGAATAGGCAGGAAGAGAGAGGTGGAAGAAGCATTTTATTTATTTTTATTTTAGTTTTACTCATGGTTGTTCCTCTGGCCCCAGGACATAAACCCACATCCTTTCGACATATGTGTGCTCGGCCAGAGGCAGCAGACCTAACCGCTACATCATCAGGGCATGCTGTATGGATTTGATTTTTAAGAAACCACACTATCTCCCAGAGTAATTATACCATGAGAGATCTAGTGCTCTGCAGCCTTGCCAGCATTAATGTTTGGTAGAGCAGATAATGTCCCTGTTTTATTTTAGCTGTTCCTAGAAAGAGTGTGGCCTTAATTTGCATTTCCCTAATGGTTAGTGATATTGGACATCTTGTCATGTACTTATTCTGCCATTTGTATGTCCTCTTTGATTAAATGCTCTTCATCTCATTTGCTCATTTTTTAATCAGATTGCAGGCTTTTTTAAACTGTTGAGTTTTAAGAGCATTGACGTAGTCTATATATGAATCCTTCAAGGGAGATGTGATTTACAAGCAATTCCTCTGTTTGCAGTTGGTCTTTGCAGCCCAACAATGTCTTTTGCAAAGTAAAAGCTTTTAAGTTTGATCCATTTCTTTCCTTTCATGGATCATACTTTTGGTGTAAGGTCTAAGACCTTTTCTGGTCCTGAAGGTTTTTTCTTATGCTTTCTTCTAACAGTTTTATGGTTTTCATTAAAACTATGATTCATTTGGAGCTTTTTCTTGGTTAAGGTAAGAGGTTTAGGTTAAGGCACATATATATTTATATATACATGTATTTATACACACACGTATACACACACATACGCGTATATGAAGGAGGCATGCAGGAAGGAAAAAGTGGAGGAAGAAGCATTTTTATTCATTTATGTTCTTTTTTGTTTTCACCCCTAGCCCTGGGTCATGAGCCCCTGTCTCTGGGCTCGTGGGCTATGCCAGGGAGTCGCAGACTTAATGCCTAAGCCACCAGGGTGTGCCTGGGTTTATTTTGTTACATTAGGATATCTAATCCTAATTTGTTGAAAAGATTAATTGTTAATTTTTAAAAAGCATTATTGCTATGCTATCCTGTATCATACAATTCACCAATGTAAAGTGTATAATTCAGTGCTTTTAGTATATGCAGATTTGTACAACATTTCCACAATCAATTTTGGAACTTTTTCATTAACTTCTATAAAAAGTTTCCATACCTATTAGGAATGACTTTCTACCCCATAACCTACCCCCTTCAACACTAATCAACTTTCTGTCTCTCCAGTTTTGTCTGTTCTAGAAAGTTCACATACATGGACTCTTACGCTAGGTGGGCTTTTTCATGGCTGCTCTCAGTTAGCAGAATGTCTTCTATGTTCACCTTGGTGTGACATGAATCGATACTTCATTCTTGTTACTGCCGAATGATGTTTCATTGTGTATGTCACATAGCAAATACCACACAACACACCACCTTTTATTTAGCTGTTCATCTGCTGATGACCATTTGAATCAATCAACTTTCTTCTTTCTGTCTATTATAGATAATATTACTGTGAGCGTTTGCATAAAAGTTTTTGTGTGGACATATGTTTTTCATATTTACTGTGGTGTAGAATCTCTGAGTCATAAACAAATTCTATGCCTACACTTTCGAGAAACTGCCGAACTGTACCAGTTTACATTCCAACTACAGTGGGTAAGAGTCGCAAACTCGCCATATCCTTACCAATATTTGTTATAAAGTCTTCTTCTTCTTCTTTTTTTTTTTTTTTTACGGAAAGGCACAGTCAGGAATGAAGGCAGGCAGGCAGGCAGGAAGAGAGAGGAGGAAGAAGCATTTTATTATTCATTTTTATTTAGTTGTTTATCCTGGTGGTTCCTCCCAGCCCTGGGTCATGTGCCTGGGTCCTTGGGATGTGTGTTGACTATGCCAGACGGAGACTGAAGACTCAACTACTAATCCATCGGGGTGTACTTAGTGCCTTTTTAAAATTATAGCCATCCCAGTGGGTGTAAGGTGGTATCATGCATTACTTTTGCATCGAAATCAGTTGTCATACTTTATGGACCAATTTCTAGATTCTCTCTTCTGTTCTGTCCTGATTTGTGTCTAGTCCATCAATGCCACACTGTCTTATTACTGCAGCTGTGTAGTAAGTCTTGAAATTGGCTAGTGATTCTTCCCACTTTCTTATTATTTAAAAAATGGTTTTAGTTATACTGATTCTTTTTACTTTCTTTATAAATTTTTAGAATAATCTTACCTAATATACAGAAGTCTTCCTGAGATCTTGGAAGTAATTGTGTTAAAACTTTATTTCAGGTGTGCCCTGGTGGAAGAGCAGTTACGTCAGTTGGCTCAGAAGGATAGCAGGCCACATGGCCCTGGGTTTGAGTCCTGGGTCTGGAGGGGAGGTGGGGAGAAATCAGTGTGAAAAACTAAATACAAAAAAAAATAAAGATGCTTCTTAAATTAAAAAAAGAACACTTCATTTCAGTTTGTGGAGAATTGATATCTTACTAGGTTCAATATTCCAATTCATGAATATGATACTGTCTCTCCATTTATTTAGAGCTCTTTTGATTTCTTTCATCAGCATTTTGTGTTTTCATCCTATATGTTTTGTGTATGTTTTCTTAGTCTATTCCAAAGTATGTCCTTTTTTGGTGATTGTAAATTATATTCTTTTTAATTTCAGTTCTTGCATGTTCATTGCTAGTACACAGAGAAGTAAACAGATTTTCTTCTTTTTTTTTTTTTTGTAAGAGGAGGGAAGGCAGTCAGGAATGAAAGCAGACAGGCAGCAGGCAGGAGGAAAGCAAGAGGAGGAAGAAACATTTCATGTATTCAGTGACTCATTTCAGTTGTTCCTCTGGTCCTGGGTTGCAAACCTGGGTCCTTGGGCTGCATGTGAACTGCTCCCCAGGCACAAACCTAACACCTGAGCCACCAGGGTGCACCACCAATGAATTTTTTTTTTTTGATGGAGAGGTGAAGGCAGGAATGAAGGCAAGCAGAGGGAGGCTAGTAGGAAGAGAGGACGAAGAGGCCTATCTGTTTTTATTTAGTTGCTCATCTTGGCTGTTCCTGCTGCCCCCGATATGAACTCAGGACTGTGTGATGCACGTGGACTGCACCCAACCACCACTCCACCACGGTGGCTTAACGATGAATTTTTATATATTGGTCTTATAGCTTGTGACCTTGCTAAGCTCACTTAGTCTAGGAGTTTTTCACAGATGCCTTGGGCTTTTCCACATAAAATATCATATGTCATCTACAATTAAGGATAGTTTTACTTTTTCCTTTCTAATCTGAGTGCCATTTTTTCCCTTATTGCCCTTTTGGACTCCAGGTTTTCACTGGTAAATATCGTATTAACTGTTAGTGTTTTGTGAGTGCTATTCATTTATTTAAGAAGCTCTTTTATTTATAGTTATTTCTATTTTATAGGATAGTTATTTATATTTACATGCATGTTTATATAGGAAATGTCCCTCTATTTCTAATTTTTAAAAAAATTTTATCAACAGTGAGTGCTGAATTTTTTAGAATTTTTTTTTTTTTTTTTTGCATCAATGATCATTTGACTTTCTTTTTTTGTCTGTGAATATGGTAGATTGCCTTAATTTTCAAGTAGTGAACCAATCTTGCATGGAGGGAAGACATTTCATTTGGTAATGGTGCATAATTTTTAATAGGTTGTTGAATTCTATTTGCTGACATTTTGGTGAGGACTTTTGCACCGTGTATGTGAGGGATGTCATATACACGACATAAAAGTCCTTAGCAAAATATTAATCTGCACTTTTCTGTTTTCGTACTGTCTCTGGTTTGGGTATCAAGGTAATACTGAATTCCGAAAATGAATTATTAGCAAGAGTCCCCTCCTCTTTTTCTATGAAGACGTGGTGTTGATTTGGTGTTCATATTTCTTTCAGATGCAAGGCGATTTTAAGCCTCTGTTTGAGAGTTGTCGGCTAATTTCCCATTGGTGCAAACAAGTCACATGACTGCCCAGTGTCAGAGCAGGGAGGACATTCTACCTCCAACAGGCAGAACTGCAAATTCATGTGGCCAAGGGAGTGGGTACTGAGAGGGGTGAGGAACAGGTGAAGAAAGGCAACCGCACAGGTCGTGGGCGCTCCCATGTCGGGTGCATTTCACCAGAACTAAGCGCTCCACCCAGCCTGCAAGCACCTCCGTGCTGGCATCCAGGCCTGCCTGACGGCCCCTTCCAGCAGGGCCTCTTGCGGATGCTCTCCGTGCAACCTGAGTGTGCTTACTGCAAGCACAGCTCATGCATCAAACTCCCAATGCACAAACGATACGAAGCCTTCCTTCCAGAATAATTAATCAGTGATTCAATCCCCAGACTTCCCATGAGATAAAAAATAGGATGCAACCTACTCATTTTGATTTCACTTTTCTGACAGTTTCATTCAGCAGCTTTTCTTACCATGACTGCTGTGTTGGTGTCCACGAGAGATTCAGAGAAGGACAGAGTCCGGCCCCCGGGGACGGCTCTAGCCTCATCACCCCTGCCTGGCCACCCCCTGCTGGGCTCCCAGGCGCCCTGGAGTCTTCGCCCAGGCTGCTGTCTGCACCAGACACCCAACCTGCTATCATGTCACCTGGCCATCTGACCACCTCCACTGAACCTTTCAGACCCAGGGAGGATGCCCTTCAGGAGCTCTTTGCTGATGTCCCAAGCCTGGGGGACCCATGCTCAAGGGACTCAGCCCTGGAGTGGCCTCTCTATGTGCCTGCTTCTCCCCTCAAGGGCTAGAAATGGGCAGTCCTCTGGCTTCCAGCCCAAGAGTCCGGAGCAGACTCTTGATAAGTGACAGTGGAGGCCTAAATGGCTGCTGGCTGACAGTGGCATTCACAGCCTGTGGACCATCGGAGCCCACCTGATGTGTGTCGGGTGAGCAGCCCCCTTCCTGAGGCCTGAAGGGGCGCATTCCTCTCTTCCTTCTGGCCCTGCTCCCCGCAGCCTGCGCTTCCCTGCGGGTCCACCTGCCCGCTCAGCCAGACAGACTTCCACACCCTCTCATGGCTCCATTCAGCCTCTTTCCTCATCCCTGTTCCTGCCACCCCGAATGCCTTTCCCTGCTTCTCTTCGCCTCACCAATTATGCCCCCATTTGTTCTTCAAGGCCCTTTCTCCCAACCCACCACCGGCAGAGACCCGCCCTCTCTGGGCTCTGAAAGTCTGCCCCAAGGCTCAGCTCTCAGGCAGTCATCAGCGGCCTTGAATGTTCCACTAAATATTTTGCGGGTGTGAGTTTGAACTCTCTACTGAGAGGATCTGGGAGCCGGGCCAGCTGGACTTTGTCCAGAGTAGTGGCCAGGAAGAGCCGGGCAGCTCCTGACCCCTGAGTGAGATAAGCAACCGGACCCCAACACGCTGCTGGGGCTATTTTTAGAGACCGGTTCCCAGCAGGCCTGGCCTGATTTGGGCCTGGAGGGAGCACAATGGGCCTTTGAACCTCATCCAGCCCCTGCCCACCAGCCCGGAGCCCCGGAGGAGGTGGTGAGGGGAGGGGGCTGGGGGCCGCCTCCTGGCTCCCACAGCCCCTGCTGGGACCAGCAGGAAAGGCTCCTTGTGGAGCCTTTTGTCAGACTTCCTGTGGGGCCAGGTGCTGGTCCAGCTGGGCCTTTCTGGAAGATTGTCCTCACTCGCAGCAGCAACAGCACCAATATTTCTTGAGCCTTTTCGTGGGCCAGACGCCGTGCTAAGTACCACATGGGCTGTCTCATATTTATCAGCCTCCTAGTACAGATGTGGAAACTGAGGTCCCACACAGGGAGGTCAGTAACTTGCTAACACATATGAAAGGGGAGCAGTCAAGACTCACCCCAGCTTCTCTGTTGTTTCCTTCCAGAAGGAGGGACCCTGCGGAGCCTTCCATCCCCAGACTCCCCTCTCAGGCTGCGATTTCTCCTCCCTCGTGGCTCTGGCTCCTTGGATGATGTAGGCACATCTCTTGCCCTTTCTGGCCTCGGGTTACTCATTGGGAAATGGAGGGGAGCCTTTCTCTCGGGGCTGTTGAGGGTCGAACCAGAGGACAGGTGGGATGATGATTCACCAGTGGGAGGACCTCAGAATGGGGAGGGGACATGCCTTGGGGGTCGCCCCTGTCCACTGTCCCCTCTCTAGCCTTTGATGATTTAAAGAGCCCATGAACCAAAGTTCTGTTCGTCCCTGAGCTTGGCCGAACCTCCCGGGTATAGTGCGTTTGAGGTTTGAGGCTCGGAGGGGCGGGCAGGCTAGATCTTCAGGAGTTCCCAGTCCAAAAGCAGGTGGGCCCCTAATGAGCTGCTTTTACCATTGTTACCCCTTTACAGGCTTGTCTCTAAAGTCAGCCACACTGTGAGAAACTGGGGCTTAGGACTTGAATACAAATGGTCCCCGACTTCCAGTGACTCCGCGACTCCGTGGAAGAGTTTTCGGCTTGACACAATGCAACGGCGATATGCGTTCAGGTAGACAGTGTACTTGGAATTTGGAATGATGATCTTTTCCGGGGCTAGTGACATGTAGATTGACATTCTGTCCCGCATGGGGCAGGGAGTCCCATTGCCGTCAGCCATGCCATCACAAGGGGACCCACCGATTCTCTGCAGACTGGTTTCTGCTTTCGGTCCAGCACGCAGTGAATTTCCTGAGTTATTATTCCACACTTCATTATAGGACAGGCCTGGGTTCGATGACTTTGCCCAACAGGAGGCTCAGGTAAGTGTTCTGAGCAGTTTAAGGCAGAGCAGGCTGAGAGATGGTGTGCGGTAGGTTAAGTGTATTAAGTGCATTTTCAGCTAAGGCTACTTGAACCTTGATGGGTTCATCAGCGTGCAGCCTCATGGGAAGTCAAGGAAGATCTGCATGTGAATTTGGGGACGCACAGTGGCGACTTACAATAATTGAGAGCTGCTGCTCTTACATGTTGGCAGAGAGCGCACCCTTCTCAGAAGCGGCGCCTCTGGGGTCTCCAGGGAGCCAGCCAGTAAAGTTCTCATACAACCTGTGTAGGTGGGGTGGGCTCCGAGAGGGGAGAAGGGGCCTTCCAGAACGTTTCTGGACATTAGGTTCCCTCCACACCAGCTGGTGAGAGAGTCTCTGGTGAGGGATGGTTGACACATAGCTAAGAATTGCATTTAGACTGAACGTCAGCTTACTCTGTGCCCGGTGCGTGCTCTGCCCCCTCCAGGAAACTGGTGCCTAGATGAACGCCACATCGTAAGGCCTTAGGGATAAGGTGGGGGTTGTCGTGTGGCTGTGTCCACAATGGAGCCCAGCAGGCCACTGGGCAGAGGGCAGCTGTAGAGGCTGAGACCAAGGAGAACCGACTGAATTTGAGCCCCATGAAATCACCAGAACTGGGGGTGAGGACATGCCAGGGGGCGAGTGGGGATAGAGCTATCTCATCCAGGTAGGAGAGCAGTGAGAGAGGAGTTTAGACACCAGGCTCTCTCTATCTGGGAAGAAGGCACCTTCTCAGTGGCCTAGAGGTATGGGCATCAAGGAAGGCTTCCTGGAGGAGGGGAAGATGAAGGTGGTTTCATTAAGTTCGAGTCAGAGGTTACCAGGACGACAGTGGCATTCCAAGCAAAGGACTCTGTGAGGACACTAGCTTGGTGTCTCTGCAGACTCTGGATCTAGTCTTGTTGAGCAACCTCCTGTGTGTAGACCTGGCTGAGGCTCTTTCCCCAGGCAGTGAACATGGAGGCAGTGGTGCTGGACTGGGGAGGTGACTGTAGCTGCTGTGAGAGGAGCAGGGCGAAGAGGATCAGGAGAGAGCACGGGGTGCCTGGCAGACTGAAAGGGACCCCAAATATTTCGTGGTATACTAAGGACTTCATGCTTACAGTAGGAGCCAGGGAGAGTCAAGTGAGGTGACCTTGGGAAGGGAGTAGTTGTGGCCTTTGAGAGGCAGCTGGGAGGTCAGGGCAGGCCACTCCTGGCCTGGTTGTTGGCATTGCCACTGGGTGGCATCTTGACAGAAGGCCCCTGTGTTTGGGGGAGGGCTTGATAGTTCTTTTCAAGAACTACTGTTTCTTTCTTCCCTGGAGCTCCTGCTGGGGTCAAGAGGGGTGAGACCATTGGCCCATCAAATCCAACTCGTAACTCGTGCCGATGAGGGCACACCTCCCCTCTGTGCCAAGTCCTTCACATGCCAGCACGTGACCCTCCCAACCATATCAGGAGACAGCTGTTGTGACTCCCATTTTACAGAGGAGCAAACTGAGGCTATGGGAGGGGGGAAGGACTTGCTCGTGGCTCCTAGGCTTGAAGGCCTTGAACTTGGGTCTTTCTACCAGAGATGTCCACGTCCCCTTGGCCAAGTCTGGGCTGCCCATTTCCAAGAAGCACTTGTTGACTGAGGACAGAGCGGGTACCAGGGTAAGAGGAGGAATGGCCAGCCAAGATGTCTGGGCAGGATGCTTGGGCAGGAAAAGGCCACCTCCCTGCTATGTCCGGCCCCCTCCACGGCCCACACTGGGCACCCATCCTGGACAGGACGGATCTCTGCAAGTTGCTCCTTTCTTCCCAGCCTGATCCCCAAAGCCGAGAGGCTGCCTCCTGGCTCCGGAAATGTCCCTCTCCTGTGGTACATGGCCTGCCTTCACCTCTGCCTCCTCCCTGGATGAAATGGGCAGTGATGTGCCCTTGAGAAGTGGGTGTGAGGGGGCAGTGTGGCCCTGTGTGCAGAGAGCCCTCTGAGCTTGTCGGCTCCGGCGCTGCTGCCACCCCTCCACGGTGCCGGAGGAGCCTCTGGCCCTTGCTGGTGGGTCACCCCAGCCCCGCAGCTTGTTGCCTGAGGCTCTTTGGGCTGGGGATTTGGGGACTGGGTGTCCCCGGAGACAAAGGTCGGTTCTGACATCAGGGCCCGAAGGAGGTGGGGACGAATTCGTAAAATGGCCCTTTCTGCTTCGACAGCTTTTTCTACCTGTCGTGTGTTCTCTACCAAGTTGCCCTGGAAAGATCTGGCAAAGGTGCCATGTTAGTGAGTGTGTCAGGAGGTGGAGGAGGGGTGGGCAGCACGGCCCCCGTCCACGTTTTCCTCCGGCTTGAATACAGCAGCCACATACAGTGTGCATCCATACACAGAACACGTCACAGCACAGAACACACACACTCTTCACTCTGCAGCGCTCACACCACAACTGCACAAACCACACAGACACATGACGCGTGTGTAACACACACACACCCCACCCACCACATGTCACACACACCAGCCGTATTCACCCACATCACACACACACACACACACACACACACACACACACACACACACACACACACACACACACCAGCAGATCTCTGATACACTGAGCATCCTTTGGTTGAGAAAACGCATTTCAACAAAAGCTCAGAATGATTTGGTATTTAATTCAATTCAACAGTATCATCAGACAACTGAAAACCAGTTGTTCAAAGAAGCATCAAATACACTCTATACTGGTCCCACACGGTACCCAGATCTTATGGATCCAGGCACCCCTGTGGGAAAGCTGCACATTTGAGGGTTCCAGGGTGCAGGAGGGAGCCCCTGATTCAGGCTACCACTCACCCACCCCTTCTGGTTCAACTTGGCCCCAGGTCCCTCTTGCTCCTCCACTGTCTTCTCAGCGCTTGGCTCCCCTCTGTATGCCTCACGAGCTGGGGTGTGTGTGCTCACGGGTAAATTTGCAGCTGAGTGTGCATTTGTGCTGGGATGAGTTGGCGGTGAGGAGGTGGCTCTTGCGGGTAGTGGCTGCCTTGCTGAATCTATGAGCTCACCAGCGGCGCTGGGCTGAAGCTCCTCCTGCAGAGAAACTTCCCACCAGCTCCACCCAGAAAGGAGAACAGATGGAAAATTGAAGCAAGCCCTCATCGTGGGTCAGGGAAGAAAATACTCTTTTTTTCCCCTGCTCTCTAAAAATACGCACAGGCCTTTTTGAGCCTAGACGCAATAAAAACCAGCTGTGGCTCAAAAGGGTCCCCCCACCCCTGCACTTTTGCCAGGGAGAAGGAAAACAAGAGCGCCGCAGGAGGGGATGGCGCCTGCGTCCAGTACTGGGCTGCCTCTCCAGCCACCTCTGATCCGGAATTGTGTCCTAATGGGCACCAGACAGTGCTGATTGATTTGTCATGTTGTGGCTTCAGGGCACCAGAGGTCACTTAACTCTTCCCCTTTCAATTCCTGGTGCTGAGGATAAGAAGATGTAAAGAAACAGGAGTGAGTTGGAGTCTGCTCCAGGTACCTCCCCATCCCCTGGAGAGAACGGTGGGGCACCGAAGTTTCCAGAACCAGCCTAAGGAGGCTCCTGGTAGCCTAGAGGGGGAGCAAGAAGGCTTCCTGGAGGAGGTGACGTTGATGACCTTAAGGAAGGACCTAGGGAAGGCTGTTCTAGGAGGAGGGACCAGCACCAACAAAGGCCAGGCAATGGGGACAGTAGTCTGGTGACCAGAATGCAAGACAGAAGTGGGGGCCACAAGGAGATAAACTTAGAGAAGGAGATTGTGCCCTGGGTGGTGGGTGAATGTTCATCGGGGAATAGGGAGCCATGGAACGTGCTTGAGCAGGGGAGTGACTTGGCTAGTTATGAGCTGCTTGGAGGACCTTTGGTGGGGAAGTCTGGTTTCTAAGAGGACTTGAACTTTTGTTGGGGGAGTCCCTTAAAGAGGGAGGAACACCTTCTAAATGAACATCTTGGTACCCTGGCTTACTCATGGCACAAGGCCCTTGGGAGGAGCATGGGGACAGGTGCTAGGGATTTGGAGTCAGGAGATCGTGTTTCTAGTTCTGACTCTGCTGTGGCCTCCTATGTCCTTGACTGGATCACAGTCCTTCCTAGGCCTTTACTTTCCCAGCTGCAAAAAGGGGACACAAGGTCATTACCAGTTCTGGGCAGACTCATATTGCCCGGATGGACGTTGGGGATGAAGATGGGCCCCAGGGAGGGTAAGTGGCCGCCTGCTGTCACCCAGCATTGCCACAGCTGACAGGGTGGGGACCCAGACTCCCAGGCTCCAGGCTCTGGAGAAGGGTTTCCTAGTGTGGATTTGCGGTTTTGGGGGTGCACTGGGGCGGGCCTCTGGCCACAGCTCTGTCCCCAGAAAGCTGCCTCCCCCTTCAGCCTAGCCGCAGGGAAGAGGCCTGGGCTGGAGCCAGTGTCCAGGGCCTGCTCCTCCCGCCTGGGGAAGGAACTTCCAGTAAGGCCCCTTCATCGGCAGCCCTGTGAGGATGGGTTTGTCCCCTTCTTTGTAGACAGCAATACTGAGGCTCGAGGATGGACTCCCCTCAAAATGAGAGCTGCTACAGAGTAGAGTTGGGGGTCCCAGCCCTTGCCTCATTGGCTGGGGCTGCTCTGCTTGGAGTTTCTCCAACCAGCTCTCAGCCCTTGGGCACCATGGGCCCCCGGGGCTCCCCACCCCATGTGGGGCTCACGAGTGTCACAGAAGGGATGGGTGGCCAGGGAGAAAGTGCAGCCTGGGCGGGCGCCTCTTCATCCAAGATCTTCTCCTGCAGGGAGAGCCTCCCCTCAGGGAACCCTGACACCAGGCATCCCACGTCCCTCAGGTCCCCGCAGCAGCCAAGTGCAGCACTGTGGTCTCCTGCCTGGGCCTGGCTCCCTGGCAGCCCATCTCCCCTGCCCCAACATGCAAGGTGAGCGACCGCCACGGCAGACACTCGGGGCTAGGTGGGGGCGGCAGCCAGTGACCTAGAGAAGGAACCCAGAGAAGGGATGAGAGGAGGGCTTCTGGGCTCCAGGATGGTTGGGGACCCCTGTAAAAGCAAACAGGGCCTCGGCAATGACAGACTGAAAGTCTTCACAGTGTGTGTGTGTTTGTGGCAAGGAATTGCTGGACAAACACCCCTACTGGCTCACGGAGTCACCCAGTGTTGTCCAGAGCCCCTGTGTGGTGCTGGCTACCTGGAGGCAGGTGGCGCCAGGCTTCACAGCAGGTCCGGTGTCCTCCCAGAACTGGACGCTTCATGGTCTTGCCCCAGCCTCCAGCCAGCATGGATCCCACCTTTCTCTGCCTTGGCCCAGACCCCTCCTTCCTGCCAAGCCTGCTTTTCTGTCTTCCCTGGGATTTGCTCCTCCTAGTCGTACTCTAACCAGCAGTGTTCTAACCCCTCCGCCTCCTCTGCAGCTTCTGGGAAGCCCACAGCCACGGGAGCCTGGAGCAATAATAACCCCATGGATATCTGGGCTTTACTTTATCCAGCTAACCAAGTACCAGGAGCTGTGCTAAATGCGTGGCGTGCACTTTCCCCTACCCCCACCTTCTTTTTCAAACTAAGTGATTAGTCTAAAATCTTAAATGGGATATAATTGACATATTCTATTAGTTTCAGGTGTACCTTGTAATGACTTGATATTTCTATATATTGCAAAGTGATCACCACAATAAATCTAATTAACACCTGTCACCAGTTACAGTTCTCATTTTTTTTCTTGTGATGAGAACTTTCCCAGTGTACTGCTGCAGCAGCTTTCAAGTAGACAGTGCAGATGATTAACGATGTCACCTGCTGCATGTGGCGTCTTCAGGACTTCTTTATGAAAATGGAAGTTTGTACCTTCTGACCTGCTTCACCCATTGCATGGATCCCCACCTGCAATCGCCAGTCTGTTCTCCGTGCGAGCTTGGTCACATTGCCTTCTAATCCTCACAAGAAGTCCGACAGTAGTAATTATACAGACTCTAGAGCTGGCCCAGCAGTGTCACTGGTGTGCATTTTAGAGTCACCGGAGGGGCGTCTGAATTCTGGGCTCTCCATCTGGGCTGGCCTGAGCTGTTGACCTGGGCTTTGCAATGTTTTAAACATCCCAGAAGCTTCAGGGAAGTTTGCTTCTCCCAGAGGAAGTTTAATAAAGGGACTTAAAAAAATCCTGGCTTTCCTGAGGTTTGATTGACATAGAATAAATGCACATACTTAAAATATATGGTTTGATAAGCTTTTTTTTTTTAACCATCTCAACCATTTTCTTCTAAAGGAAAGGTGCAGGCAGGACAAGCGGGCAGGTTGCAGGCAGAGAGAGGAGGAAGAAGCATTTAATTTATTTTATTTAGTTGCTCATCCTGGGCCACTGACCCTGGTCCATGGGAGGTATGTGGACTGCGCCAGCCAGACACTGTGGACTTAACTACTAAGCCACCAAGATGCGCCACTGAAACCATTTTTAAGTGTGTGATTCAGTAGTGTTCAGTATAGTTGCACTGTTGTGCAGTGGTTCTCCAGAGTTTTTTTCCTCTTGGAAAATGGAAACTGTTCCCATTAAACTGTCTCCATTTTCCCTCCCCCGGCAACCACCATGCGACTTGCTGTCTCTCTGACTTCGCCTACTCGAGGTACCTCATGCAAGCAGAACTATTCCATATTTGTCCTTCTGTGACTGGCGTACTTCACTCAATGAAATTGCTTTAAGTTCCATCCATGTACTAACCGGTGTCAGAACTTCCTTTCAAGGCTAAGGGCGAGTCCACGGTACGGACACACCACTCATCATTTGTCCATTCATCTCTTGATGACTCTTAGGTCACCGCCATGTTTTGGCTGTTGTGAACGTGGGAGTAGTAATATCTTTTCAAAGCCCTCATTTCAGTTCTTTTGGCCACATACACAGAAGTGAGACCGCTAAGTCAGATGGCAATTCTACTTCGCGTTTTCAAGAAGCTGCCCTGCATTAGCAGGGGTATCATTTTACCTTCCCGCCAGCAGTGCACACGAGCTTCCATGTCCCCACATCTCGTTCTTTTTCATGGTGGCCTTTCTAACGGGCGTGCAGTGCTACCGCGCTGTGGTTTCCACGTGTGTTTTTCAATGGTTTGTGATGCGAAGCATCTTTTTATGGGCTGGCCAGCCATTTACAGATCCTCTTGGGAGAATAAGGAAGGGACTTTTTACGGAAGCATGTCTGTGGGATTAAAGGACCCGATAGGGGATGAGGATGACCCAGAAACTAACAACAGCAAGAAGCCTGAGGAGGTGACAACTCACCAGAGCAGGAGGCCTGAACGAAAGCAATGTAAAGGAAAGGCGACCCTGGGAGAGGGACGAAGTCACCGGCAGAACTGGGGCCCAGCAGTGGGAGTGGAGACACTCCTGGCCTCTTTCCTCCTGCGCGCCCTCTGATCTCCAGTCCAGGCAAGCTCAGCCTCTTGGGAAGCAGGGAGGGAGAGTGAGAATGAATACGGGGTAAAGAGGATCAACTGGGGAAGAGGTCTATGCTTTGCGGTGGAGGACACTGACATCCATGTGCAGTCTGGAGGTGGTCGGACCAATATGGGAACCCTGGTCTCGGGGATGCCAGCCTGAGCACTAACCATCAGACCACACAGCCTTCCCGCAGTGGGCAGCACTCGGGACAGTGAGGGGGCCTGCTCGTCCATCATTGCCAGCCCCTTCCTTGATCTTGGCCTCTTCTCCCTCCTTCCTCTTCCACTGAGAAAGCATTGGGGTTCAAAGACAGTTCTGTCCTTATTGGGGTAGGGCCCGGGAGGGAACTGTCATTGGTGAAGACACCAGCTCTGCTGATTCTGCCCCCGTGTGAGGCTCCACCTTGGCTTCTTATGTGTTCCCGAGCCACCCAATCTTAGCTCTGGAAGAGACTCCACAGCCCTCTGGAGCAAACATCTCGCTTGTCCATAAGGAGAGACTGAGGCCAGTCTCACAACTGGGGCTAGAACCCAGGAGTGCCCAGGGAGAAGATGCTAAATTGTGGGTCTTTCTCATTTATCTGTGAAAGCAGCCCTTACCCCACCACAACTGGGCCTGCAGTTTGCTGGCACTCTGCTGGTTCAGGACGATCCACCAAGCTCTGGACCAGGAAAGAAATTGGGCTGGGGAGCAGGACGGACATTTTCCTTCCTCCAGATGCCAACTGGGGGCCCCCTGTGCCCAGAGGGCCTCCTTGTGTGCACCTGCAGCCGGGAGCCCCTCTGAGACCTGACCCGGAGCCCAGCAGGAAGGGCCTCCTAGCTGGTCCTAGACTCGGCCTCTCCTGTGTAGAGGGGAGGGGACAGGAGTCCAGGGAAGGTGAATAACGTGTCCAGGGTTGTCCTGAGATGCAAGAAGGTGCTGGCTGCTGGCAGTGCTGGTGGAGGCACCTTCTGAGCCTTGCTTCCCGCCCCTTCCCTGGAGTTCTGCTTGGCAGCTGACTGCTTGCATTTTTGCAAAGTGATGTCATCTGCAGATAATGGATTTTCCATTCTGGGTGGAGCAGGCGCTCTACATATTGCATTTAGGAGAGGGACCCAAGAGAGCTGATTACCCGCAGCCCCAGGCATAGGGGGCTGGGTAGAGCCCTCCCTCTGACAGCCAACTCTGCGTGTGAAGGCAAGGCCCATAGATCCTGTCTCCTGAGTCCTGAATGCACAGAACCGCAGCGCCCCGGGGAAGAGCCTCGGCCTCTTCCTTGTGCAGGTGGGCATCTCACACCCAGGAAGGCAGGATTGTGTCCAACTTCAGCATTTAGAGGCAAAACCTGGATTCACTCCCCAGACACCTAATGTCCAGGAAAACTTACCTAAACATCAGGGCTCTCAACCTCAGGACTATGGACATCTGACTGGGGCGGGGAGTGGGGTGGGGAGCGGGGGCTGGGAAAAATTCTCTTCATGCTCAGGAAGAAAGTAACCCTCCACCTCCTCAAGCCTGTGAGGCACTTTAGACTTTAGCCACCGCTGTCCGCAGGAGAGGGTTCTTGAATGAGAAGCCCAAAGGGTTCTTTGTCTGAGCACCAGCTGCCTGTCAGACACCTTCAGGATGTTAGCAGCCCTGGAAGGGGTGCGAGGGGCTGGCACAAGGCCAGGACCTCCTCCTGGCTCAGAACACTGCTTCCTCAGATCTCTTTTCTTGGAGCAAGACTCTGGATTTATTTTTTTAAGGAAATGAAAAAATAAATGCGGCTTTTGTTATCGCATCCCCAAACCCGTCTGGAAAATGCAGGCTAATGGGGCTTGGTGGCCAGAGCTCGGAGCGCTGAGTCTGGTGGAACCTGGGCCCACGGACATGGAACAGCAGAACAGGCACGGCTGACATTTCCTTTCCTGTTACACGGTTCCTTGGAATGTTAGCGGCCCCGGGAGGCGGTCTGTGGGCAGAAGGAATTTGGTGGAAAGCAGCTCTGGAAAAGCCAGAGGCTAGCTCAGCTTCTGACTTACTGTGTGACTTCACTGTTCTTTTTCCTCTCTGGCCCTTGATTTCCCCCTCTGTGGAGCGGGGGGGGAGCAGTGTTCTCAAATGGGGTCCAGAGATTACAGACATCCCCTTCACTTCAGGAATGTGCTTAACATGGGTATTTTTGATTCCTCCCCTAATGCCATAAAGTTTTTATGAACTTCCAAGTGATTTCGAGGCACCTAACTTACAGGGTCCACTGCCCCAAGCACCCTGCATGTTTGCACATACTCCAATTCTGCAGGGTCTCCTTGCCCAAAGCCAAGTATGATGGCCTCACCTGCAGCAGAGAGTACCATTATATGGTGGGTCAGGGCTGGACATAGCTCCTGGGAAGTGTCTGCTTTTAAACTCTTGGCAGAGCCCCTGGGGTTCTTGTTCCAACTGAAGTCCTGTTAAAGCACTTTATTCCTCCAATGGTGAAACTCTAGCTGCTAGTTACAGAGTTGGGTTTCAAGATTGCACCATTTATTATTTTTGTGGGATTGCTTTATAAAGGTTTGTATAGTCATACATCATTTATAACTGCATTATTCCACAAGAACGTTTCCCCCCACCCCGCCAGATGAGGTCTATTCTTTCTGTTAAAAACATAATACTTGTTTTGCTATTTGATGGAAGTCATTCACGACATGTTACCTATTTATACCATCTTCAATGAGGATCAGGCAGCAGAGTTTTCCTCATTCTGGATGTCTGAGGGCTGTCACTGGGAACTTAACTAACACGATGCTTTTAGGGACTCCTAAACTCTGTGGTCACTGTGCCAGAGTACTGACGACCCACCAAGATGCTAAATCCTGTATAGGCTTTGCTTTTATTACAGCCTGGTCCTTCTTACCACCATTGTGACAGCGCCCTCTAGTGGAAAATCAGCAGCCCGAGCAGGTTAGAACTTTATGAAAAAGAATCTCAAGAGTTAAAAGCATGGGCTTTTGACTTTCATTTTTGAAACTGGGAGTGAGAGGTAGGGGTTTTTGTTTTTGTTTTTTCTTTCTTTTTAATTCCAGTTTCTAGATGCCTCTGATAGATTTCTGGATAATCAGGAATTTGTGTAGATAAAAATTTCCTTGTAATTAATTTCCATTCCAGGTGGTTTGGTTTGGTTTGATGCCTTCATGGCCTGCTCTTTCACACCCAGTTCTTGAGAAGCAGTTCTGCCCCTATCCTGCAACACATGCCCCAGCTCTCTGGCCACCTGATCTCACTTAGGCCAGTCAGACGCCCTGGTCAGGAAATTAGCAACTGGGATCTAGAACTAGAAATAGTCACCTGTAGGAAGTTGAGCTGAGACTCAAGGACTGAGACTCCATCAGCGTTGTCCTCATGGGTCCTGGGAAAGCCCAGAGTGAGCTCAGAAGCCAGCTGGGAAAGGCAGGGGTGTGTGTGTGTGTGTGTGTGTGTGTTGGTGATGGTAGTGCAGACACCAGGGCCCCATGTCCTTGAGGGAGGGACTTGCCCTGATCAAGTCACAGAAGCTCAGGTCAGGGAGAATGAAAGACACCCGGCCTCTCGCTTCCTTTGGGAGACTGAGACCCAGAAAGGGCAGAGACTGACTCAAGCTCAACTCCAGAGGATGTGCTAGGCTGGCCCTGAACCCTACCAGGGCTGTTCTGCTCTCTTATCTGGGCAACTGGCCCCGAAGGTGTACAAACCACATCTCCTCTCTCCCTTTCATCGCATTCTCTTCTGAGGACAGGGCAGATGCAGGCCTGGCATAATGTGCTCCAGATGTCTCCTCACAATGTCTGTAAGTCCATCACATCTTCCATTTCCAGAAGTCACTCCGAGCAGGTGCATTTTGTCCATAGGAGGGATCAAATAGTAGTTTGAAAAGGTTATGCTGATGAACCCTGGTGACTCAGGTGCTCAAACCCTGGGCCGAGGTGGGGTGTGGGTCTGGGCCAGGGACAGGAGGATAGTAGCAGACTCTCCACCCAAGGTCCAGGTCCCAAGTGACCAGCCAGGAAGATCTGGGATTCCGGCACTCGACTGCCTGGCTCAAGTGCCCCAGCAACACCTGCTACGATCTGAGGCTCAGGTAGGTCAGACTCAGTTTCCTCAACTGCAAATGGGACAAGCAGTAGTGTCTACTGCATAGTGAGGATTAAATGAGCCGATACATGTACAGTCAGAGCATTGCCTGGCACCTAGGAACTGCTCAGTGCGCGTTCACGGTTGCCTAAGCCCTGAACCCCCTCAGAGAGGAGGAGGTTTGAGCCTTACTCCTGCCCATGCCCCCTCCTTCCGGAGGCAGCAGGCAAGCCAGGCATCTCGCAGCTGGTCCCTATAGGCCCATTTCCGAATGAGTCCACGATCACTCACTCAGACGTGACACATGGCCTCACCATCCCCATGGGACCGCAGGCAGCCGTTCCTGGGCTGAAAATACCGCTTCCAAGAATGGAACCAGAGAGCGCTGTTGGAGGGTCCACAGTTAGAGTCTGTGTTAAAAGCGAGGCTCTGGCTCTCCACGCCTGCACCCAGCACCGGCCCTCTGTGCTGCCCCTGGGAAGAGACTCACTGGGGTGCAGGGTGCTGGGTGCAGGGACAGAGAGGGGAGGGTGGGACCATAGATGGGTCTTTTAACAAGTAATGACTGAGCAGCTTGTCACCCAACTCCCTACAACTCTGTGAGGTAGGAATTAAAATCTCCCTGTATCTGGGAGAAGTAGAAGTTTCCAGAGTTCACAGCCAGGGGTACAGAGTCAGGTCTGGGCTCTGGATCTGGGCCCCCGACTAAGTGCCTTGCCTTCCACCTGCTGCTGCCTCAGGCAGCCCCTGGGGCAGGGCCCTGAAGCACGTGGAGGCTGGTCCTAGAAGTCTTTCTCCCCCTGAGCCTGGAGGTGCGGCCGTCTCAGGAAAATCCTGATTGACTCAGGGAGCAGCAGACCCCGAGCTCAAGTTGAGCTGGGGATGCCTCAAGGAATTCGATAACGGTGACAATTACACAACATGATGATTGAACCTAAAGGCCACGGGATTGGACACGAGTATGGTGACTTTCATGTCCTTTGAATTACATCTCAAAAACGAAAATTAAGTACATTAGAATAATTGCAACAATTCATCACACTAATATTCAGTGATAGAAGAGAGCGTTCATGATTTATTAAAAGGAAAACACAGGACAATTTAGTGATAGTGTGTATATACGCTGATATATACATACCATAATTTTAAAAAATATTCAGAGATTGGAGCAGGTTTTTATTTCAGTCACAAACTCAGCTGTGTAAGAAATGTCATGTTTTAAAAATTACCTTAGATCTGACTCGGACTCTGGCCTGCGGGACCAGTGGGACACTCCTTTATCAATATGTCCACACCAGTGGGAGGAGCGGAGCCCAATCTTCTCTTTTTTTGAGAAGTGCAGGTAGGATGAAGGTGGAGAGAGAGGCAGGCAGGAAGAGAGAAGACGAAGGAAATATTTTATTATTTTATTTAGTTGTTTATCTTGGTTGTTTCCCCGGCTCCAGTCCTTCTCTGGCCCCTGGTCCTCAGGGTGCCAGTGGATTACGTTCAGTGGACTTAATCACTAAGCCACCAGGGAGCCCTTTCACATTCCTCTCAATCTGACCTCTCCTGTCCTCTCCTGCAGCAGGGTTGTGGGAGGATGTTTGGGGGACATGGGGGTGTCTGGGATTTAGCCTTCTCACAGCCAGGCTCCAGGCTTTGTCCTCATCGCAGATTAGGAGCCCGGCCCCTCCCTTCCCTTTTCTCTACCTTCTTCCTTTAGAGCCCGGGGAACAAACTCCTCTCTAAGCTCAGACTCAGACCTAAAGGGATCAGCAGGGATTCTCTTTAAACTCTGCAGTTCAGACCTGAAAATTACCTTCTCCTCTTCCCAAGCCAAGCTAGCACCTACCATGAGGAAGGGGAGTGGAAGCAATTTGGAGGAAAACACAGAGACACAGATTATCTTTATAAATTATCTTGCTATAGATGTAGAGAGAAAACAAACTACTTTTTTATAGCAATTGTCTCTGGGGGAGGAGTTACGGGTAATTTTCATTATTTTTCTTTATGTTCCTTGAAGGCTCTACAATAACTATATATTACCTTATTGATTTAAAATCCTACCACTTGCTACCCAGTGAAAACTCACAATGCTCCTCTGCATGGCAGGTCCTTCTCACTCCTCCACGCTCCCGAACCAGTCACTCTCAGAGGGAAGGGATGCTGAAACGATGGTCTTCACACTTGCTTGCACAAGAATTTTGATGCCAGTGGACTGAGCCAGGTCGCTGAATGCAGAAGTTGCAAAAAATAAAATAAAATAAAGTGGTGGAAAGTCTGAGCCCTTGAATAGAAAACACTGTGAAAAGGAAGAGGGGGATTTGGGAGAAATGTCCCTGAAGGAATTTTTTGTTGTGTGTGTGATGTGGGGGTTGTCTGTGAAGGTGTCAGGGTATGGCTGCCATGTCTTCAGCTTCATGAACCAGCTGAAGAGAGTTTGGCACACAGCCCCTGAAACGTGGACACAGGGGAATGGAGGAGAGTCGAGTGGCCTCCTTCAGGGAAGACGGCATCTGGGAAGACAGGTTAGACCCTCTTTCCAGAAGGCCTGTCTGGAGCCTGCAGTGGGCCAGGAAGCTGACCAGCAGCGCTTTCAGTTCCTGCCCCAGAGAATCTTCTGGAAAGGGGAGGGGTCTCCATGGGGGGCTCTGTGTGGGAGGGCAGAGGGAGAGCAGCAGACCCAACTATTCTGACACCAGTCAAACCACAGAAAGGCAGCTGCAGGCTCAGAGGAATCAAGCTGGCTAAGGAGTGTCCAGCCCTCCCTTCAGGCCCTTTCTTCCCTGCTGCTCAAACCCCTGCTGGGTGGAAAGTGCAGCCTGGAGTCGGGGGTAAAGGTGGGAAAGGTGAGCTGTCACTGCCCCTATTTCTGGACCAGAACATTCTGCCCGAGTCTGGGCATTTTTGTGCTGGCCTCAGAAGGACTGGGACTGCCGAAACCTGAGCAGAAAAGTTGTCCCTTCCAGGAGACACCCCCATGATTGCATTTTAAAGATAGTGAGACACACACAAATCAAGTGATGGTTTTTATTATATCACCAGTTTGGCTCATTCAACTGCTGGTTCCAATAACTGTTCTTTCAGCAGCCACTGCGAGCCAGGCCTTGGGCGACTGTAACAAACATCGGCCTCCCTAAGCCTCAGAACAATCCTAGAGGCAGGTCTGACCCTTCCAGTGACCCCGAAGGAGGAACTGATCCCAGAGCTGCCAGAGTGCAGGACCCTCAGTCCCTGGCTCATCATCTGGGAAATGGGCGTGTGTGGGTTACTTAGCCGGCCCCGTAGGGATGCACAGGGAAGTGTAGGCGCTCTGTGCACAGTAGGAGATGCAACCAAGTCCAGGGCTTCTCCCCGGGCCCACCTTCCTCCACTCCACCCCCAGCGCTGCGTCTCTGTATTTGACCTAGCGGATGGCTCACATTGGGAAAGCACGGCTTGCTGGCATATTTAGCTTTTCTATCCTGGAAATTTCCCTCCTGACCCTCTGGGCAGCAGTCAGCAGGAATCCCCCTGGCCAGGCTGGAGGGGTCCCAGGCTCCAGCAAGCATTGCTGCCTGGGTTTGCTGCCAGGGTGAGGTCCGCCTGACTCAGCCTTCCTCGGGCAGTACACCACACTCACCTCACTGGACATCGATGCTTCTGGTTCATTGGCAACCGGGTAGAATCGGTGAGTCCGCAGAATGTGAGAGGCTGGGGCTTTCCTGGCTGGTGTCTGCTGGCACACTGCTGGCCCTTCCAGGGCACCAGGGAGTTGGCTTTCAGAGCTCTGTAGTGGGAGGGAAAGAGGGCCCTTCTCTGGGCTCCCAGCCTGGGGGCTGGACAGTGATGGGGAATCACCAGGTCAGGCCTTGTCTCCAGAGAGAGGAGTCCTGTCTTCCAACCTCACTGGTGAGCTCGGGCAGAGGCCTTGTCTCTTCTAATGCTATGAGTCTCTGAGAACATAGGGGAGGAAAAATAATCCCTTCACCTCTTTCTGAATTTTCAGCTGAGACCCCTGCAATCAGAGAGTGATTAACCAGAGAAAAACACATAGACATATATTAACATGTGTGTCTTATAGTTACGTGGGAGATATCCAGAGAAAGTAACTCAAAGAGGTGACTTTAGACTTCAATGCCAACCTAACATGGAATGGGGAGGGTAGGGAGACATAGATCTCCCGGGGAGGGTGGGCAGGGTAAATTACTCGTACAAAAGATGAATGGGTGGACCCTTAGAAGATAGATGGGGGGGATGATGGCTTGTGACAAAGCTTGTCTGAGTGTCTAGTCTCTCCTGTGACAAGAGTCAGTCTTCTCTGATTGATGAAATTCCCTGACTGATGACAGCTAAGTTTCAGAGGATTTTCCTTTGGGTAGATAAAGTGAGTTCAGAGAAAGTCTCTCTCTGCAATTTCTTTTTATTCGAGTGCCAACAAGCAGATCACAGCCCATACACCAAAGTGGTGTATTCTGGGTGGAAAACACAGCTACCCTTCGTGTAAAATGAGAGGATTATTTCTTCGCCCAGGGCATGGCTATGTATGTGCAGATGTGAGAAAAAGAGAGATGGGGGGCCTTGGAAATGTGGGGGAGCATATCTGGCTGCCGCAAGGTTGGCAGTGGAATGCTGTAGGCCCCTGGTGCCGGGAAGACAGTATTCTGTGTCCTGCAGTGCACAGGATGGTCCCACATAATGAGGGCCTGTCGTGCCTCATGGAGAAAATCTGGGCACAATACTTTCCAATGCTTGAGACATTTTTAAAAAGATTTATTGAGGTAACTTCGATTTGCAAAATAATATAAGCTGCCATGTGCAGGTTCCCTGTTCCTCAATTATATGACAACATAGCCTGCCCACCACCAAATTACCAAAAATCTTCTATCACTGTTCCCTGGATCCCACCACCACTTTCTCCCACCCTCCACCTGCTTCCCCAGTGGTAACCTCAGTTCCATCGTCAATGTCCAAGGGTTGTTTTTTGTTTAGTCTGCTCTTTTGTTTTGTTTCTTTACATTCCACACATGAGTGAGATCATCTGGTATTTGTCATTATCCTTCTGACTTATTTCACTTAGCATAATCCCCTCTAGGTTGTCAAAATGATAGGATTTCATCTTTTTATGGGCTGTGTAGTATTCCATTCTGTATATATACCATATCTTCTTTATCTGTTCACTGAATGATGGGCACTTAGGTGGTTTCCAGTTTTTGGCTATTATAAATAATGTTGCAATAAATGTTGCGGTACATATATATATCTGCAAATTAGTGTTTTTGTGGGTAAATACCCAGAAGTGGGATGATGGGATTGTATGAGCTTTTTATTCCCAGTTTTTTGAGGACTCTCCATACTGCTTTCCATCAAGGTTGCACAAATTTACATTCTCACCAAAAGAGTAAGTGTTCCTTTTTCTCTGTATCCCACCTAACGTGTTATTTCCAGACTTTTGGAGAACAACCATTCTCACAGGTGTAAGGTGGTATCTTATTGTTGTTTTGATTTGCATTTCTGTAGTAACAAGCAAGAAGGAACATCTTTTCATGTGCCCATCTGTATGTCTTCTTTGAAGAAATGTCTATTCAACTCTTCCACCCAGTTCTTGATTGGGTTGTTATGTTTCTGTTGTTGAGTTTTATGAGTTCTTTGTATATTTTGGATATTAAGCCCTTGGGTCTGAGACTTTTTATACTTAGGATCAGTATTACAAAAATGCTCAATGCCACTTAATCTGAGGAAGAACTTTCTTTATGCCTTCCTCTTCATCAGGAGTCCACCAAATAACAGCACGATGCCAATGGTTGAAGAAGTCAGTCAAAGGCCCATCGCCTGTAAGAGGGTGGGTCTGGTTCCCTGCAAGGCCCCCTGATGGGTGTGACTGTGGGAAGGCCTGGCATTAAGAGCAGAGGATGATTAAAAACATAGATGTCAAATGTTCAATGCAAAGTTGTATGCACTGGAAACGTTCTCCCATGTTCCATCTCCAGGTAAATCTCAGGCACACCACAGATGCTTGGTGGGTGGGTTCTTCCTGGCAACTGAGGAAGGGGCTGTGTGGTGCATCTCAGTGAGGCAGCAAGGACTCGAGACAGCGCTCACTGGACTATTCAATGAACCACACCGAATTAACTCAGAAGTTCAGTGATCAGAAGCATTGAGAGTGGTCACGAGGAAGGGAAAACTCTCACGTGGAATCTTGAAGGGGGCTTTAGACTGGGAGTGAGGGGTTCCTGGATTCCAGTCATCATAATCCTAACGAGTCACATTTATTGCACACTTACCCAAAGCAGGTTTGAAGAGGCTGTGTGATGTGATGGTTAAACAAGCAGGCTTCCAGATCAGGTTACCTGGGTCTACGTCCCTGTACTTTCAACCCGTGTGGCCTTGGCCAGCTCTAAGTGTTGGCTTCCTCCTCTGCAAAATGATAGCAATGCCGGTGCTTCCCTTCGAGATCCTTGTGAAGATAAATAACACAGCCCACGTGGGACACTAAGCACAGCCCAAGACATGGAGCTCTCAGTTGCTCTCAATGGTTATGCTAATGATGTCACTATGCTCTGTCATCTCCAGAGGGAGGGAGACTGAAGCTGACATTCAAATTTCACGTATGTTCTCTCCTTTAACTCTCACACCAGTTTCACAAGGCAAATGTTTTCCTCAAATGTACAAGTGGGGAAAATGGAGGCTGCACAGCTAGTGAGCAGTGGAGCCAGGGTTTGAGGTCAGGCTTTCTGACCCACAGCCCTGCTCCTTCTGCTCCTCCAGTGGCATCTAAGGCAAGGTGAGACGCCTCGATGGGGCATGAGTTCCCTGTCACGAGGCCAACTGGAGAGGACTCGGCTCTGTCCAGGAGAACAGATGGTTTCTGTCTCTAGGACCCAATTTGGTTTTAGTCTTTGGAAAGGATTGTGGGACTTTTCCTTGAGCTTCCAGACCTGAGTCATGAAGCTTGAGGTCTGGGGGGCTCTAAGAAGGCTCACAGACCCAAGAGATGATGCTGCCCTTGATGCAGATTGAGTGGGGGGCGCGGTGAGTGCACACGCACACGTCATTCCCTAAACTAATGCTGCTTTCTTCTCTCTCTTGCTGGTGAGTTCACCCTGCAAGAAACAGTCTGCCCTCAAAGTCACAGGTGCTGACACAGATTACGACACGAAATTCCAGGAGGAAGTTGAGTGGGGAGGGCTGGAACCTGGGTGACCCCTGGGTCCCTGACATTCATTACACAGAAGGCCTGACTCTTCTCTGAGGCTGTCCAGAGGGGACTCTGCCTCAGGGCGGGCTGGTGGGGGCCCAGCAAGGTGAGGGGTGGTGGGTAGGAGAGGTGGGTCCAGTGGCCTGGGAGCCGGAGACAGTGAGTCTGGCAGCTGCTGTGCCACCATCTCCCCAAGAAGAGGGTGGGCGAGGCACGCAGCAGTGGGGAGGGTCCTGCATGCCTGACTGGAATTCCTTGGAATTCCCCAAGTGGCCAAGGCTGGGCAGAATTCCCCTAAAAGGACTGGTGGGTGAACAGCTGGGCCAAATGAGCAACAGGACCTCAAAGAAAAGGAAAACAATTCACTGCAGAAACTTCTGGTAGGAAAGGTAGCAGGGACATTGCCTCCCTGGCTGGAGGGGGGCTGATTCCTTTCTGCTTAGGGCATGCGATCTTTCCAAGGAAAACGAACAGCTGTCCCTGGACTGGAATTACAAGAGGGATTAAGGGAAGACCTTCGGTTCAGCCGGATAAAGCCATCGCTTGGATTGTCATACTCTGAGAGGGACTCAGCCTGACATGGTGAAGGGCACAGCAAGGCTTAGAGAAACCACAGACACAGGAGGAGGGTGGAGAAGAATGAGAAAGGGGAGATTTCCGATCAGCAAAGGATCTCTTAGTATTTGTCAGGTTCCTATACTGTGCTAAGCATTCGGGACATGGGCCCGTTAACCAGAAACCTGTAGTCGATGGCAGGAAGAGTGGGAACCAGTCCAAAAAGCCAAAAAGCCCCCCCACCAAAAAAAAGAAAAAGGAGACAGAATCAAAGTTCCAGTTCAGGTCATAGTGTGTATTAAGCCTTTTCTGGGGCCAAGCCCTTGGCATGCATGAGGTCATGAAATGCATGAAGAGTGCAAACTCCCCGTGTTTGTGGAGGGCGTGGTGGGCTCAGAAAGACTGCCGCCAGGGCCTCATGGGCAGACAGGCTGCTCCCCGCCATGGCCCCGTCTGCCTGTCCAAGGGGTGAGCTGAAGGCCTCTCATTCCTTCTTTGGACCAGGTGCTGTGCTGGGAGGTGGGGCTCTAGGGGTAACCGGCCAGATGCCACCCTCACGGTCTCACTGTCTATGACCACCCTGCTGCCGGACACGGAGGTCCGCAGACCCGTTCCAGGGACTCAGGCAGCCCCGACGGAACTGCGGGGGCTCCCGGAAGGTGGCATGGAGTGACTCCAGGTCAGGGCTTTCTGGGGAAAGGTGGTTAGCTAGGTGAGGACAGGTGCTGCCAACTCTAAGGTCAGCCGCAGATGGGGGTTCACGGTGGCCAGAGTCATTCGAGGACCCTGGGAGCATGTGGTGTCTGGCGTCCCAGCCACACAGTGAACACGGCTTCTGGAACAGGGAGGCGAGTGGTCAGGGACAGGGGTGTTGGAATGTGGCCCGTCTGGACTCTCCAGCGCGGCTCCAGCAATTTGCAACCTTGGACCAGTTACCTGCCCTCTTTGAAGTTCAATGTCCTCAACTGTCAAACCAGTGAATACCTGCCTTGCAGGCACGTTCTATGTGGAGCACTGAGCCCAGGGGCTGGCAGGTCCGAGGTACCTCTGAAATGGGGATGCTGTTTCACTTCATCATTGGGCGAGTCCCAGCTCTGATTGCTCTCTGGTCTCCATTTCCCCAGAGAAGACATCCTTTGAGCAGCTTTGAGAAGCCGGCGCTTGTCAGAGACTCTGGGCAGGGGCTTACCAGCCGGTCCCCACGGAGATCAAATTTCCAGTCCTTCACCGAGCCAAGTAAACACTGGGAGACAGCTCGGCTCCCTCCGCTGCCCGCTAACAACCAGGTTCCTGAAGCCACCGCAGGCGCGGCTTTCGCTCTGATTGCGTCTGGCTCCAGTGTCCCCAGGTCCTGCCGCTGTCACCCCCAGGAGACCCTGGGGGCTGGCAGAGGCGGGGCAAACCAGTTTCCTGGTGGCGGGTGGCCAAGGTGTCAGCGGCTTTCCGGAGCAGATGGCTTGTTTTGCTCCCCTTTCCAGTGCCCTCCTCCCACTGCCTGTGACTTGATGAAGGCTTAGAGCTCCTGACCGATGAGATAGCGCCCAAATGCTAAGGAAACTCCCTCCTCCATCCCGGAACCGGCTGCACTGCCATTTCTCTAAGGTTTGGGCCAGTGGCCCCAGTTTGGTAACATCTAAATTCTTTTCCTGTTCTCTGACTTTTCACTTTCCAAGAGAAATCAACATGCTTTTACTGAGCACAATGAGGCTCAGAGAATAGGTGAGCAAGACACTGAAGCCTAATGCTCAAGGACTTTTCTCATTTCTGCCTAGAGAGCTCCTATCCATCCTGCAAAACCCAGTTCACATACCCCCTCCTGCCTCTCCATGCAACTCATACCACTTCCTCTCTGGTTGTCTGCATCTGGCTATGTGGGGTTTTCCAGCAGTGTCTTAGTGTCAAGCTCCTGCCTCTTGAGGAACTTCACTGGTGTTGCCCCTCTCTGAACCCCTGTACCCATCATCCCTGAGCACTTTCCAGAGCGCAGGGCCCCTGAACGTTACCCTCAAGGCCATGATGGTGTCAGTTAAATTAAGCATGGTGTCAGTTAAGCATGGTGGTGTGTCTGCTGGATTCCTGTTTGTCCCCTTCCCTGGAACGTAAATCCATGGTGGGCATGGAGGACAAGTGATGACTTGGCCTCTCGGCGTCTGGGATGTGGAGGACTCTCAGAAGGCACCTCTCCCATGGATTCTCCCCTGCTTTCCTCAGGCAGTGTATCCTCTCTCTGCACACCTCTCATCCCTTGTCTGCCTGGTTTATGAATTCTTTATTCTGGAATTGTTTCTGCATGTAGAAAACTGCATATGATATGTATATGGTTCAGTGAAGAGTTTTAAAGCAAACATTTAACAAATAAGAACCCATCGTGCCTTTCTCTCTCTACCAGAGATCTTCGTCTTTGACAATTTTCTAATTTTAGTTTGCAGTTTTGCTGTTGATAAAGGCATACCTCTACCAGAGAGTTGAATTTTGCCCTTAGGGGTCTTCATGTGTACAGAACCATACTGCACACTTACTTGCCTGTGAGTGTGTGTGTGACTTCTCTGGTCACTAGTATGTTTGTGAGACTCATCCAGATGTCACCATGGCCACTCAGCTGCTTTGCGGTGCCGTGTTCTACTGCTTGATCTCACTCAGTCAGTCGCTCCACTGAAGACACACATTCCAGTGGTGCTGCTATGGATTGACATTTTTTATTCTTGGGGGCACATGTGCACTGCGCTTTTTGGGGAGGTTACATTTTTTTTTCAATTTTTCAATTTTTACACATTTAAGTAACCTCAATGTATAGGTTCCCCATTCCTTAGATATATGTCAACACATGCTGCTGTTTCATTGTCCAGCGAGCTCTGCCACCATTTGCACCCACCTCCCATTCCCTATTGGCGACCTCAGTTCTGTTGCAAGTGTTCCAGGGTTGGTTATGTTTCCTCTGTTCCTTTGTTTTGTCTACTCACATTCCAACTATGAGCGAGGTCATCTGGCATCTGTCTTTCTTCTTTTGACTTGTTTCATTTAGCACAATCCCCTCCAGTTTCACCCATGTCTATTCAAATGACAGTTTCATCTCTTCTCAGGGCTGTGTGGTATTCCATTGTGTATATGGATCACATCTTCTTTATCTGTTCATCTGATGTTGGGTACTTAGGTGGTTTCCAGTCCTTAGCTATTTCGTGTGCACCCAAATTTTAAGGAATATTTCTAGGAGAAGAATTGCTGGGTTATAGGATATACATTTCCTCAATTTTATTAGGTAATGCCAACCTCTTCACTTAAGTGTTTGTACCAATTTGCTCTCGCTTAGCAGTAAATGGGAGTTCCCATCACTCCGTAGCCTTTCCAAGCATGTTGCCAGGTTTTACATTTATGTCAATCTAGTGGAGCTTATGGCATTTCATGATTTTAATTTGCATTCTCCTCATTACCATGAGCATGAGCATCTTTTATTTTCTATTGTTGTTATTGTTGTGGGATTTCCTTGGGGAGGGCAGTTATCTTTTTAGGTGTTTCGTTCCTTCTTTTCCTGATTGATTATAGGAATTTATTCTGGATGCGATTTCTCTGCCACAGATGTGTTGCAAATAATCTTTCCTACTCATGTCATTTGTTGAAAACACTGTCCTTTTCTCATCACCTCCTTTTATCCACCACACTGTTCTTTCTGTCACCATAGATTTGCATTTTCTAGAGTTTCCGATACACGGGATCATGAAGTGTGTAGTATTTTGTGTCTGGTTTCTTCAACTTAGTAACATGTTCTGAGAATCACATCTGTGTGTCACAGGCCACGTCTTTGAGACTGTGGAGCAGGATGCTGCTGTGCGGATGTGGTGCATCGATACAGTCACCGATGATGGACATTTGGATTATTTCCAGTTTTGGAGTTTTATGAATAAAGCTGCTCTGAACAGTCATATACAAGTTTCTGTGTGGACATATATTTTCATTTCATACGGCAAATACTTAGAATGGGATTCTGGGTCATGTGACGACTGCATTCTTTATCTTATAAGCAAAAGCCATCCTATTTGCAACATATCTTTTTACATCCTCATCAGCACATAGATGAAAATTCTAGCTGCTGTATCCTCGTTTAGGACTTGGTATTATCAGTCATTTTAAATTTAGTCATTTAGATGTGTCTGCACTGGCATCTCGTTGTCATTTCTATTTGTAGCTCTCTAATGATAAATGTTATCAAGTATATTATGTGCTAATTGATTATTCATGTATCTTATTTGTGAAGTGTCTGCTCAGATATTTTAAAACTTGGACTATTTGTTTTTTTATTATTGAGTTGAAAGAGCTCTTTATATGTTCTCGATACAAGTCCTGTGTCAGAAAATTATACGGTGAATATTTCCTCTTGGTTGGCTTGTCTTTTTATTTTCTTATCAGTGTCTTATAGACATTTCCATCTTGATGAAGCTCAGTTTATGTATTTTTTCTTTTATGGTTAGTGACTTTGGTCCTGTATTAAAAAATGTGCCTAATTCAAGTCATTTTTCCCTCCCATGTTTTCCTCTAGAAGTTTTATAATTTTAATTTTTGTGTCTAAGTTTATGACTTATTTCATGTTAATGTTTGTAGCTGGCAAGAGACAAGGGTCAGGTTCATTGATTTTTTTTTTTTTTTTTACATGGATATCTAGTTTTCCTAGCACCATTCACTAAAAATTCTATCCTCCATCCATTGATTTATCTTGGCACTTTTGTCAAAATCAGTTGATCATGTATGTTTGGGTCAGATCTCTCTATTCTGTTTCATTGATCTTATGTCAATCTTTTTGTCTTTAAGATTGCCTCAGCTAGTCTAGTTTTATGATAGACTTGACATCAGGTAGCTAAAGTCCTTCAGGTTAATTGACTTTCCAACGTTATTTTATTTATTCTAGGTCTTTTTCTTTTCCATATACGCTTTATAATCACCTGGTCAATTTCTCCAGAAAAGCTTACTGAGATTTTGAGGGGGGTGGCAGGGAACCCCTGCTGTGTAGTCAGTGTGGGAGAATCTGCAGGCTAATCCTATCAATACTGAAACTTTTAGTCAAAGAATATTTTATTCTTCCATTTCTTTGACATTTCTCTGATATCTCTCAACAATGTTTTATAGTTTTGCTCTTTATAGGTATTACATGTTTTATTAAATCTATCCCTAAGCATTCACTGTTTTTGATGTTAGTGTAAATGGTATTTATATAAAATCAATTTCCAAATATTAAATGTCAATATATAGAAATACAATTCATGTGTATATCATAAATATTGTCTCCTGCATCTTTGCTAAACTCACTTATTAGTTTAGTAACTTTTTATTAAATTTCTTCATGTTTTGTATGTATCGTTATGGGTTTTGGTGGTTTTCCCCCAAATCAAGTGTGTTTTTACACCTTCCCTTTCACCATATGGGTTTTGTTTTTCTTGCCTTCATGCACTGATCAGCACCCTGTACAATGTTAAATCAAAATGGCGAAAGTGAGTGCCATGACTTGTCCCCATCTTTAATGAGAGAGCATTCAATTTTCACCATTAAGTATGACTTTAGTCCTAAGTTTTTCAGAGATATTCTTTAGCAAGTTGAAGAATTTCCTTCTATTTCTAGTTTGCTGAGAGTTTAAAATCATTCCCAAGTGTTGAATTTTGCCCAGTTTTTCCCGAATCTGTTGAGAGAGTTAAATGACATATCTTTTTTGGTGTCAATATCATGAAAAATTTTAATTGAATTAAGCCAACTTTGCATTCCTGAGATAAATGTACAGTCAGCGGGTCAACCTAATAGATCTGCTGATCTGGGCAAGAATGGCTGATCTTGTTTGGCTTATTCGTGCATCTTGGGTCAGCAGCAGGGTGGGTATTGGCTCTGCTCATCTGATTGGACTCCTTCATGTGGGTTGGTCTGGGCTGCCCTCGGCGGGGTGGACAAGACCACATGGCTGCCCTCCAGGTACCTCTCTCACCTCTGTAGCAGGCTTGTTGGGGGCGACCAAGGGAGAGGGAGACTACTGCGAGCATATTTTCAAGCCTCTGCCTGGGCCTGATCGCCAAACAGCCTATTGTCAAAACAAGTTCCACGGCCAAGGCCAGATTCCAGACGGGGAAAGAGATTGTGCTTCTTTAGTGAGAAGAATGGCAAGGTCACAGGACAAAGGTCTGGACCCAGGGGAAGGAAAAACATGGGGCCTCTTCTTCCTACTAGAACCTCCTCATGCTCTGACTCTTCCTTGGAGAACCCTTCCTTGATTGTCCTGGGGACAACAGATACCCAAGATTTTCTCAGGCACAGCCCTGTTTTGCTTCCTGCATAGCCCTAGGCACCATAGTTCTTTCATGTGTGTGTTTGTTCCGTGACTGGTGTTGGGCAGGGACCATGCTGGGGTGCCCTCTGTGTCCTCAGGCTCTGCCCAGCACACGCTCAGTAAACTATTGTGCATCAACTGATGAAGCCTCCAGGCCGTGTTTCTGGAAATAAAAGCATGGGACTGGGCCTCAGTGGGGCTGGTAGCCTTTTCTTCATGATCACATCCCAGAAGTGGGGCCTTAGAGGAAGAAGCTCCCATGCTCAGCCTGGGCCCCCAGCTGTCCTCCCCATGAAGAATAAGGTTCATGAGACAGGCTGAAAGCTTGCTGACCTGGTGGTCATGCCCCAGCTGGAAGGTCACACTGCCCTCCTTAGAGGGGCAGGTTGTTTTGCCCCAGGAGACACAGACTTCTCTCCACTGTCTTCTATTCAAAACCACCTGCAGAATCAGAGCCTCCACAGTCTCAGGACTGGAAGGCCGACCCCTGGAGGCATGAAGCAGGCTGAGGCTGCGTGGTGGCGCATGGTGGGGGACAGGCTGGCCCCTGCCTCCTGTGTCTGATTCTATCTACCGAGTCCCCGTGGGACTTCCACTCTGTCTCTGTGTGTGGCCACAGGGCACCTGGAAGCCTGCCCAGCACCCCATTTGGGACAATGACTTAGAGGTGAGGTGTCGACTGGGGCCAACATTAATGCTGTCCCCAGCGATAGCAATATTAATAGCAACTCAGCTAGCTTGACTGGTACGATATGGAAGACATGTGTGTATCTGGGCTCACTCAGTTCTCACACTGGCTGTGTGACTTGGTAACATTATGGTTCCAGATGAGGACCTGGAGAAGGCAAGGGGTGCCTGAGGTCACAGAATAGAGATGTGAACTCATGTGGAAGACAAGTCCCTCTTCCTCCATCAGGCCTGGTCTGCCCCTCAGTCTCTCACCCATCCCCCAAGGCCCCCCAGCCCCGCAGCACCCAGGGCCTGATGGCTGGGTCCCGGCCTCCTCCCCTGCTTCTCGGCCTCTGTGGGGTCTGCGTCTGAGTAAGTCACTCAGAGCCTCTGTCAGTGCCTCCTGGTGCTCACGAGCTGTCCCCAGCGGGCTGCCCATGTCTGGGCAGAGGGCAGGCCGGGCTGCTGGTGCAGGGAGGGAAAGCCCTGTGGGAGTTACAAGTGCTGCCCAGCAGGGCCTTTTGCCTCTCCAGCCCCTCTTCCCCCCAGAGCCTGTGAGGCCTTGGCCAAGACTTTGGCAGAGCGCTGAGGACTGAGTGGAAGCAGATGCGCAGGGCCAGGTCTGGGGGCTGCCTGAGCAGAGCCCTCGGGCTGGAGGATGGATGCGCTGTGGTTAGAGCCGGGTGGGGGCTGGACTCAGAACCAAATTGCCTGGGAGCTGAATACTTTAATTTGTGTGATTTAAGCAAGAAATCCAGCCTTCATTCTGTTGTAAACACCAGCGCTGGTTCTGACCCAAAAGTAACGAGAGATTGAGCCCATTCTCTGGTGCACCTTTTGGATGGAGAAACCAAGACCCAACGTAGGGTCTTGGCCAAGGTCACCCAGTACTGGATGAGTGATGACATGTTATCCAAATCAGGGCGATGGTTGAGGCAGACCTGGGTGGGGCTCCGGCCTTCTGGAAGGTATCCTGGATCTCTTTCTAGTCTGGCCTGTGAGTGGGCCTCAAGCCAGGAGAACACTCTCGCCATTCTAGGAAGGAGGAAGACACTGGGTGTCCACATGCCCATCCAGATGGACCGTCTCCAGGCCACACTGAGACACACAGACACACTTCTGGGGGTTGGAGGAGAACCTTCTCGCAGGGTCTTTTGAGAGAAACAGCTGTGAACTAGGATTGAGAATGTTGGGTTCAAGTCCTGAGTCTGCCTCTGACATGCTGTGTGATCTTGGCACAAGCCTCTTCTCTTCTTGGGGCCTCAGTTTTTGCATCTGCGAAATGGGATAATGGCATAGTAATATCTTCTAGACAGAAAAGAATGCATTTTGAAAATCTGGTCCTTTGTCTCTTTCCTAAGTGTTTCCACAGCCAGTCCTTTCAGGTAGGAAGATCGGTATTATTGATCCCAGGAAAGCGAACAGGCAGCTCAGAGAGGTGAAGCAAGTTGCTCTGTCACACACAGCACCCAGGAAGCAATGCTGCAGATTGGATGAAGTTTTCCTGATTTCTAAATCTGGGGTCCTCTCTCCAGGAGATCACTGTCCTCTACCAGACCACATGGAGACAGCAGGTTTGGCCTTCATGTCAAGGGTCCTCTCCCACCCCTCTGGGGGTGCTAAAAATGAGGACATGGGCCAAAGCACTGAAGCTTGCTTCATCTTCTTATTGGAAGGGGCTTCAGAGACTCATCCTGGAGGTTGGTTCCAGAACCTCTTTAGCATCTTTGCTGGCAAGTGAGCTCAGCCAGCCCCTCCTGGATGTCCCTTAGATAGGGAGCTCTGTGCTTCCTTGGTATGTTAGCGTGGGCTGTGAGAAAGCCCCCTCCACCTGGGTAAGACTTGATGCCTTGTCAATCACTGCACTCCCCTGCCCCAGGTGGCCCAGTAGAGCCCTGGGAATGGACCCCTTTGACCTGCCTGGCTCTGACAGGCACCCCAGCCTCCCACTCTTCGCGCCAGGCTCCCAATGCAGAAACATCTCCTTCCCTGAGAGTGACTGCTGCAGGCAGGAGGGAACTGACCTCTCTGTCACTGGCAACATCAGAAGGGCTCCGGGGCCAGTGAGCTTTTGCCTGGACCACCTGGAAGGGAGGAGACTAGGGCAGGCCAGTGGGAAGGTGCATGGACCCAGAGTCGGAACAGCTGTGTCTGTGATGGTCTTGCTGGTAACTTGCTAGGTAACCTTGCTTTACTTCTGGATTTTCTCACCTGGAGGATGGGGTGGTCATAACATCGGATCAGCAAGGTCCATGGGTTTGCATCAACCCCACAGGAGGGTGGCAAAGTGAAACCTTTGTGGAATAAAGCGCTGGACACGGTGAGGATTGTGCAGAGACATCATCTCAGCAGGTGGGTTTCTGAGCCTCCCCAGCCCCTGCTGCTCTGGCAGGGCCTCAGGCAGTGTGCCCGTGACTTTCAGATGCTGGCTTCATACACGTCACAAACTGCTGGGGCCTGGGCTGCATCGGGAGTGGGGACAGGCTGTGGGACCAATACGGCAGGAAGCTTAGTCCCTCCCCATGGTCATTCAAAATATTTTAACATGCTGAAATAACATGGACACATTATGAAACTAGGACAATGTGATGTGCATTTGAGGACTGAGGTATATTCTGACTCAGAGGTCCGGTTTCCAGTAATCTAAGGTGAGTCAAAGCTGCTGGTCCTGGGACCACCACTGGGCATCCGGGCCAGGGAGTGACGGAGCAGACATGGCATCTGCCTCCTCCACCACAGCAGCCTGCTCGCCTTCCTCCCACCTGCTCAGTGTGGCCTGGGAAGCACTGGCGGGTCCAGGGTCCGGCGGGAAGCATGGCACCAGGCTCAGGGGGCACGGGTTCCAAAGGACAACAAGCTTGCTCCATCTCTCTGGAGAGCTGGGAAGTCACCATTGTGTCAGCTCTAGTGTAACAGTCAGCAGGGTGTGCTAAGACCGGGGGTGAAGGTTCTGGGGAGCAGGACATTCACACCGTCTTGCTGACTTCAGAGGGGCGCAGGCTTCAATGCTGGAGAGGCTGGTGCTGGGGGTCCTCACCTTCACAGGGCCACCGGGCGGCCCTGGGCCAGGCTGAGACCGGCGGTCTGCGTGCACCACGCTTGCTGGGCATGTGTGAAGCGAGCGTGGTGCTTGACTGTATCCTGGATGGGAAAACTAAGCAGCCACAGAGCACATTGGGAGGTCGCTGAGGAACTGTGTGAGCTTCGTGTTGGAGAATTTACTGAGTTAGTGCTGATGGTCCTTGGTGTGACTCTGGTGTGGGATCGTGTGGGGGAAATATCCCTGTTCCCGGGGGAGGCACAGCTAAGGGTCTGGCATGAAGGTGGGTGTGTACATGCAGAAAGGGAATTTATGGGGGGAGAGGAACTGGTAGAATGTGTGTGGCAAAATGGTAATGGTTGGTTTAGCTCAGTGAGGGGATTCTTTCAACTCGTCAATGGGTTAGACATTGTCCAAATTTAAAAAATGTAAATAATCAGAAAAGAAAAAAAAAACAACACTGAAACAGCCATGAATCTTGGCTAAAATCTCCTTAAGAGAGACAAAGGCAGAGCTAACATCATATAACCTAAGCACGTCTTAAATATCCTCTTCGCCCATGTGCCACTCTAAGTTTCCTCTGTTTTGAAAGAACTCCCTATTTCTCTCTTGCCGACGCCTGGGTGTGACGTCTCACTGTGTCGTTTACATGCTGGGTGGTGGCCTAGGCCACGAGACTTTAAGCTTTCTAGGCCTCCGTTTTCCCATCTGTAAGGTGGAGAGAATATTAGTAGCTCCAGGATGAAGTGCTTAGGAAGCGACATGATTGTCCATCTCGTACTGTCCGGCCCCAGGCCCAGCACTGACCGTGCAGGCCGCGGTGGGCAGTGGATAGTGCTGCTCAGAGCCCCCACATCCTCCTCTTCTGGAGCAGGGAGGACAGCACCACGTCCTGGAGTGTGGCCGGGGCCACCCGCCCGGTTGTAGCCAGCAGGTGGCGGCATCTCCCTGCAGATGCCCCAGTTTCGGCCGCCTTCCCAGGGGATAGGCAGGGGCCTGGCGGACTCTGCGTGAGTGAGTGAAGAGGCATGTCTGTGGTTGTAGGCCTCTGGGAGTTGGGAGTTGTTTTGTTTCCAGTACAACCATATCTACTCTGGCCGACAAAGCAGTTTGCCCTGTCCTAGGCTCAGGTTCCTGGAATGCTCATCGAGGGGGTGCCAGTCCTCGCTAGGTCTCCCGGAGCACCTGACTGCCAGCCAATGCACCCCCACCCACTTCCATGCCCTTGTTAGGAGCCTCTGTGCTCAGCTTGGTCGTTAATGTCAGGCCTGGGAGGGCCACTGACACCCATCACAGGGAGAACCGCCTCCTTTCCTCTAATACAGGCTTGTGTCTGTCCGTCAGCTGCAGGACATAGGTCATTGTCTCAGTCTAGACTTCAGAATTAGAACCTCTTATCAGCTCACATTCTGGCGAAGTTGGATCAGGCACTCTCGGGGCCAGAATTCCTCTGCCCCTGGCTCAGCTGCTGCTGCATCAGAGATGAAACTTCTGGGAAGGGAAACCAGAGATGAGGGGAAGGAGCCCGGGTGTGGGAGCCAGAATCTGGACTCCAGCTTGGCTCTGCTTCTCTCTCTGGGTCTCAGGAATGGCTTTCTTTCTGGGGCAGTTTCCTGCACTGGAGATTCCCTCTGCCCAGGGGCTTTTATCATCTCCTTCTTCACCTGTTAACTCTTGCTCAGTCATTAATTCTCAGCCTGAAACACGAGGTCACTGTGTGCCAGGTGTCCTGCATGCTGCCTGTAGAGTCAAAGATTGTTTATTAATGATGTGAAATAAAGTCATTAATTATTTGCTCACGGATCAGATTTGTGAAAGTGACCATCTGTCCGTCCTTCCGTGATACAAGCCAGGTTTGAAGAAGGAATGAGTGGTGCGGGCAAAAGAGTGGCTTGGGAGGACTTCCCTGCTGGTCTGGGCCTGGAGGGTGGTGTTCAAAGGTGCAGCGCCCACGCCGGCCGGAGCCACGCGGGGCGGCGGCTCCCTCTCCCTGCTGGCCTGGGCCAGGAGTCAGCGCAGCCCGCGTGGTTGGTCCTATGCTGCCCCCTGGCGTCTGCTTCTAAGATAACCGCCCAGACCCTCCCACTCCGCGGAGGAAGCCATGCGCCTTCCCGAAGAATCTTTCTCATTCCTGAAGCCCTTGAGACAGGCTTATCAAGCTCTGTTTTGACTGAAGAAAGCTCCCCTCTGTTCATCTATTTGAGAAATGTCTTTGAGTCCCTGCTATTTGCCAGGTACTTTGCTGGGAGCTGGTGTTTTACTGGTGAACTTTCTGCCTTCATGGAGCTTCCACTCACGTCTGTGATAGGGAAGGAAGACTGGGAACAAGTGAACACACAGTATGTGGGATCTATGTGTTTTTTCACATGTGCATATGTGTTGTATTGTGTTTTCATGTGTGTTTGTGTCTGCGTGTGTCTGTGCACATGTATGTGTGTTATATTGTTTGCATGCGTGTATCTGTGTTTGTGCACGTGTATGTGTGTCGTATTGTGTTTGCATGTACATTTGTATGTGTATGTTTGTGTCTGTGCATGTCTGCACGTGTATATGTATGTGTTGTTGCATTGTGTGTGTGTGTGTGTGTGTGTGTGTGTGATGCCAGGGAGTGGAAATGCAATGAGAAATGAAGCGGGGGAGAGGGAGTGGCGAGCAGGGGTGTGGTGGGCCACAGGGAAAGGCTGGATGGTGCGATGGGAAGCTCAGGAGGGTTTTCAGCAAAGGAGTGAAGGAAATCACTGGCTGCTGAGAGGAAAGCAGTCACCAGGTGAGCAGCGAAGAAGCAGAGGAGGCCACTGAGGTCACCCAGGAAGAGAGACACCACTCACGGATGCTAGCGGAGCTGTCACAGCCCAGAGACGCTGCTCTGTCTGAGCCCAGGAGGAGTGAGCAGAGCCAGTCACTCTACACGCCCTCACGCGTGCCAGTCGGTGCTCTTCACACACGCTAACCTGTTTGTCCTCGTAGTACCCAGCGCGCCGCCACTTTGCCGCCAGGAAAGGACACAGAGAAGCTGGGTAACCTGCCCGCCTTGCTTAACTGCTAAAGGATGGAACTAGGACTTGAACCCCGGTGGTTTGGCTCCAGAGTCTGTCTTCTTAACACAAAATCTGGGGCTTTGACAGCCAGTGCTTCAGTGTGGTGGCCACGAATCCATCCCACTCTCTCCTCCGCACCCCCAGCCCCCAGCCCACGAAAGCTCAGAAGCGTCTGTCCTGGCCAGGCCTGGTCTTCAAAGCATCAAGGTGCTGACGAGCCTCCTGTCCTGTGGAGCAGGTGTCTTGATGGCCTCGGGGAGTCTGAGTTAGACCCTGGAGCAGAGGCAGGCTGTGGGCAGAGAGGTGAGGACTTGGGGTGCTGAGAGCCAGGGAAGACTCAAGAGAGGTGAGGGGTGAATGAGCCCGGAGGTCAGCAGGACTCTGATGTTCAGCCATCCTCCCTCATCCTCAGGGGGTGTTCCTGAGACCCCCAGGGGACTCCTCAGACCACAGACAGTACTGAAACTGTACACTATGTTTTTCCTATGCATACATACTTATGATAGAGTTTAATTTAAAAACTAAGTACAGTAAGAGGCTCGCAACAACTGGAATATAATAGAACGGTTATAACCACAGACTATAATAAAAGTTATGTGAATGTGGTCTCTCTCTCAAAATATCTTATTGTACATGCTATTTTCAGACTGCAATCGAAAGTTCCCAGGGTAACTGAAACCAGGGAATGTGAAACCTTGGAAAAGGAGGGGGTGACCATCCAAGTGGGCAGTGACACAGGCACTGAGGGGACAGAGTGGACCGGGGCTGCCTACGGGCCCCGGCTCCGAGCTCCTGGCCGAGCGGCTGGGCTGCCAGTGAGCTGGAACCTTCCTGGGGAAGAACATATCAGCTCTGCGCTGCGGAAGAGGCTCCAGCTGCAGACTGGAGGGTGGACTGGGGGGTGGACTGGGGGGCGGGGAGGCCTGAAGAGGGACGGGTTGTAAGTGTGCAGATGAGAGAGACACGGCAGCCAGGGGACAGAGAGGAAGGGCTCACAGCGGCCGAGGCCTCAGGAGAGCTTTGGGATCACACAACTATGGCTCCACTCCTCCACTCTCCCCCACTCACACCCCTCTTTGCTCTAGCTCTGTTAATGAAAATTACTAGGACACTTGTTTCAATGGCAGACTTTTTCAAGACTGCTGCAATGGGGGAAAGAGACTGAGTTCAACTCTGAACTCAGCAGAGACAGCAGGGCACTTAGAGGCAAGGCGTAGGGGAGGGGGTCCGTGGATGGAAAATTACTGAAAAGAGACATCAGGACAGAGTGACTTGCTAAACTGCCCTAACAGGATTCTTACAGAAACAGGCTAAGAATTTAGCAAGGGTAGAGGGATTCTCACCACATGGTCATAGCAGGATTCTTTGCTAAAACACCTATGTGACCAGGCATGTTAACAATATGCACACAAGACACACACACATGCTACATAAACTCATGTTCACACAACATGCCCCACATGCACGCACACTTGCACACAGATGCACACATATGAATATATAGTTGCACACATGTACACACACCGTGTGTGTATATGTCCATACATAGACATGTGTGCAAGCTCACAGATGCACACATGGACATGTATGAACTGAAGACACCCTGATTCTGGCTTCCTTCTCTTGTCAGGTCAGGGACTGCCCTGTCCTGGCTCCCTGGAGCCCAGCACAGGCGAGACCACAGTTAAGAGGCCCAAGCAGATGACCCTATGATCCTCTGCTGCCACCATGTGTTCAGTTCCCAGAAGGCAGCACGTAGGTGGCTGAAGCTTTAAGGCTTCTGTCCCAGCAGAGCCCTCAGGCCCAATCAATCAGGCTCTTAATCACGCTGGAGTCTGCCCAACAATGGTTGCTGATTTTTGCCAAGTGCTATCGGAGGTCCTTGGGACCCAGAAGAGGGCAATGGCCCAACTCTCTCCACTACCCACTAATTCTTTTTAATCCCCGCTTGCCTCCAGTTTCAGAAAGCTGTTTCCTCGGCTGGGGACACTTCCCACTCCTAATCTCCCCCACTGCTCCTTGGGGACTGGGACTTTCTCAGCTCGGCTCACAATCTGGGCCCTCAGGCCACCTCTGGCACAGATGGGTGCTCAATGTTTGGAGGAGGGAGGAAGAGGAAGGAAGACAGAGAAGGAGAAGAAAGGGAGGAGCAGGGGTGAGAGGGTGAGGAGGGGAAGGGAAAGACCAGGCTGATTAGCTGACACCTGGGGGCTACAGGCCAGCCCACCCCAGAGACGTCTTTCAAAGGCTTAATGAGGAGAGAGAACAGAAGCATCAGATTTTTTTCACATTTTTAAAGAACTCGTTCTAAGTTATTGCTTGCTTTCTAATATTTTTATTAGAAAACGGAAATATCTCTAAATGCCAACAAAAGACCAACGTTACAATTGGACATGTTCTATGTCTGGACTTACTGAGTTGAAACTGGGACCAACTGAACTACTGTCTGGGAGGAAGCGTGGAGAAGGATCACTCAACATCGTTAATCCCGAACAGTTCTCGTCCAACTGACCCTGTCAGTGTCCATCGGCCCTATTGACTTCCAGGGAGGCCCAGCTTCCCAGCACCAGCCTGTAGCGGAGGAAGGAGCCATCTTCACAGCTGCAACTTTTTAAACAGTAAGAGAAACCTGGCTGGTGGGGACTGAACACCTAATGCTGACAATGTTTGATGATTATTTGATATTTTGAGTGGATAGCAGAAGAGACTTTGTGGAAGGCCTGTCTTAGAGTTCTGGATCTTTCTCTCACTTTCTCTCTGGATCTTTCTCTTATAAAAAGAAACACTTAGACCTTTTAAGAGTCTGACAAGGAGAGGCTATCTTCTCTGGCATTTGGCCAGAAATTCCTTTTGTAAATGTTATTTGCACACCTAATATGTCCAGTCACTGTTTCGAAGGTATAGGGAAAGAACCGCGAATGACAGGGAGAGAGTTCCTGCCTTCATGGGTCCTCTTGTCTAGTGGGGGGCAGAGCCGATGAGTCGGCAGAGATACATAAAATCACGCCAGGGGCGCCCAGGATGTGAAGACAAAGAGTGCAGGTGGAGGGACAGAGGGACAAGAGGCAGGTTCAGATGGCGAGGTCAAAGGGGTGTCTGAGGAGGGGACACGCTGAATCCCCCCAAACAAGAGGGTTCCTGGAACAGAATCTGTGCATTTTTTTTAAATTCTTAAAAATGACCCAAGCACAGTATGCCCTGGTGCCTCGGGCACTAAGGTGAGAGCAGTGCAGACCAGGCAATGCCTAGGGACTCAGGTGTGTGACCCAGGGCTGGACAAACGAACAAAAATGCTGATTCTTCCTCTCCTTTCCTTCTTCTTAAAAATAAAATTACACAAGTGAGGTAGGTTTGTTAGAACAAACTAACAAAAATGCTGATTCTTCCTCTCCTTTCCTTCTTCTTAAAAATAAAATTACACAAGTGAGGTAGGTTTGTTAGAACAAACTAACAAAAATGCTGATTCTTCCTCTCCTTTCCTT